>CM075977.1:214731412-214753333 GCA_038087875.1 Malacoraja senta | reverse complement strand
GGCACTCTAGAAAGTCCCTTTCTTGGGGTCCAGTACCAACCTTATTTTCCCAGTCTACCTGCATGTTGAAATCTCCCATAACCATAGCATTACCTTTGCTACATGCAAATTTTAACTCCTGATTCAACTTGCACCCTATGTTTGGGGGCCTATAGATAAGTCCCATTCGGGTCTTTTTACCCTTACAATTCCTTAGTTCTATCCATACTGACTCCACATCTCCTGTTTCAATGTCACCCCTTGCAAGGGACTGAATTTCATTCCTCACCAACAGAGCTACCCCACCCCCTCTGCCCACCTGTCTGTCTTTTTGATAGGAGGTATACCCTTGGATATTCAGTTCCCAGCCCTGGCCCTCTTGCAGCCATGTCTCTGCAATTCCCACAACATCATACTTGCCAATTTCTAATTGAGCCTCAAGCTCGTCCACTTTATTTCTTAAACTTCGCGCATTCGTATACAACACTTTGACCTCCGTATTCACGTCCCCCTTCGAGCCACTCGCAATTTTAGTGTCATTCCCTTCAAAAGTACTAGTCTTCCCAATCTCTCGCTATATGGGATTGAGAAGGAAAGATAGACCAATCATGATTGAATGGTGGACGACACACACGCTGGGCTGAATGGCCTAATTCTGCACCTCTGACATATTCCGGGCCCATGAGGCCTGGCAGCATCCTTGTATATCTTTGCAGTATTCTTTCCTGGTTAATGTATCTTTCCTACACCAGAGTGATCAAATCTGAACACAATTCTCTTGTATGTGCAGCCTCACCAGCATCTTGTACAATTGTAACATAACATCAGAATTACGTATCAAAGGCCACCTTCACCACCTGATCTATCTGCAACGCCACTTTCGGGGAACTATATGCTTATATATCCAGATCCCTCTGCCTCAAAACCACAAACCTGCCATGTTCCTAGCACCAATCCTCGAGGCACATCACGTGTCACAAGAATGCAGTCTGAGAAACAACCTTCCACCACCGTCCTCTATTTCTAATGCATTAAGCCAATTCTATATCCTGTTAGATCGTGCTCCCTGGATCCCATGTGATCTAACCTTCCAGAGCGGCCTACCATGCAGAAACCTTTCAAAGAACTTCCTGTTATTCATGTAGACTTGTCTTCAGCCCAGTACCCCATTCTTGAAATTTATGCCACTTTCGGGGAACTATATGCTTATATGTCCAGATTACCCGTGCACAAAACCATGTTGGCTATCCCTAAAGAATTTGTCTTTCCAAATGGATATATCATAACCCCCAGAATCTTCTCCAGTAACGTCCCTTCCACAGATGTGAGGCTTACTAGTGCTCAGGTTTTTCTTTGCACCTCTTCTAAAATAATGGCACCACATTAGCCACCCTCCGGTCTTTCTGCACCTCACCCGTGTTTAACCAAGATTCGTACCTTGTGCAATTTCTTCTCTGGCTTCCCCCAGTGTCCTTCGATATACCTGATCAGACCTGAAAGATTTATCCACCTTCATACCATTTGGAAGTCCAACACCACCTTGATTGTAATGCGGACTGCCCTCAAGAGATTACATTAACTTCCCCAAGTTCATTAATCTTCATGTCATTCTCTGTTGCAAAAACAGAGAAATACTCATTGAGCCCAAAGATCCTATAGCTCCATATATAGATAACCCTTCCAGTTTCTGAGGGCCCATTTTTTTCTCTCTCAACTACTTTTCCCTTAATATACTTACAAAATCACTTCAGATGCTCTTTAATCTTCTCTGCCAGAACCCCCCCCCCCCCCCCCCCCCCCATTTTACCCTCTGATTTCCTGCTTGAGTATACTCCTCCATCCTCTATACTCTCCCAGGAATGCACTTGATCTTGGCTCCCTACACCTAACCCATGCTTCCTTTTGCCTGACCAGCACTACAGTTTCACTTCGCATCCAAGGTTTCTTACACCTATCTATCTGCCCTTCACTCAAACAGGAACCTGCAAACCTTGAACTCTCGTTATCACACTTCCATAAGATATTTTTAAATGTTCACCACTTTTCAATCCTTTGAATGTCATTACACTGTTTCAGGCCTCTTGAGTTATTATCAATATCAGCACACTAAACGTCATCTCTTTCTGCTTTTTAATGCGTCTGCGGTTAATCTAAGTTTTCCCTCGCTAAAAACAAACAGAATGATGCTTAGTATGATGAATGTGGGCAGTGGTGGATCTGACTGCTGCTATGAATAATTAATGAAGTCTTTTCTTTGGCATGATTTAGTTATTTAAGAGTGCTATAGTCCATGGGAATTCTGTCATCTCTTACCTCTACTCTCCATTCTTTAGGTTGTAGTTTTTCTTCTCTTGATTTTTTTAAATCTCTTTTTGTCTTCACTATGAAGAACATCACACACAAATTGCCTTGGTTTCCTCCAGGTGCTGCTGTTTCCTCCCACATCCCAAACACGTGTGGGTATTGGGTTAATTGGCCTCTATAAATTGCTGCTAATGTGTAGGGAGTCGATGCGAAAGTGGGATAATATAGAACTGGTGTGACTGGGTGATTGATAGTCGGCATGGAGTCGCTGGGCTGAAGGGCATGTTTCCATGTTGTACAGAGGCACAGTGATAGAGTTGCAGCCTTACAGTGCCAGAGACCCGGGTTTGATCCTGACTACGGATGCTGTATGTACGGAGTTTATACATTCACCCCATGACCAGCGTGGGTTTTCTCCCTGTGCTCTGGTTTCCTCCCACACTCCAAAAACGTACAAGTTGGTAGGCTAATTGGCTTTGGTAAAAAATTGTGAGTTGTCCCCAGTATGTGTAGGATAGTGTTAGTGAGCGGGGATCGCTGGTCGGCGCGGAGTCGGTGGGTCAAAGGGCCTGTATCTAAACTAAACTCTAAACTGAACTAAATCTTTACAGGTCTATCCCTATCCTTTTCAATAACCACTTTAAAGTTTAGGGAGTCATTGTCGCTATCTCCAAAATGTTACCCCCAATGGCACTCCCTCCACTTGAGCAGCTGCATTCCCCAAGTTAAGCGTGTCAAAAAGCTCTCCTGGGCACTGGAAAAATTCCAGCCCATTTAAAATCCCACTAAAACCAAATTATCGCCCATGTAATTCAATAAGACTTCCCTATTTTATTAATCGCATGTATATCCATTTTGCATTATCGAAACATATTATAGCAGAATTACCTCTCTTTTAAAAATTAAACATCATGGAGATTCAGTGTCTGCAAATTCCGGGTTTTCTTTAGGCATCTCATTTTAAAATTTAAGTATAGATCGTATGATTTTCTTTTCTGACCTATATCTCATGATATATCTCATACCTTCCTATTCTGAAATGTTTCATTTTTGGTTTTCTTTTTTTACACTTACTATTCCATCGGTTGTGACAGGTATAAAATCCTCTTTAAAAAAAAAAAAGGCATTTCTGTTTCATTTATACTACACCAGTTTTGTAGCTTTAAGTTTCAAATCTAGCGCGGACCTTTCATTGCGGAGCCTGGAATCCCTTACTGGGGATCGCCAGAAGAGGTGCTCCGAACGCCGGCCTGCGGCCTATGTGAAGCCGCGGTCTCTGGTAAGAAAGTGGTCGATTCGGGAACTCCAAGCTGCGGAGTGTGTGTGTTCCGATCTGCCCCAACGTCGGAGTTTCGATCATCCTGATGAGAGAGCTTGTACATCGGGCTGTCCGTAGCGGCGACTATGCAGGGTTCATGGCCCCGACCACAGGTGAACAAAGGAGGAAGATTGACTGATGCCTTCCATCACAGTTAGGAATGTTGATTCCACTGTAGTGGATGTTTATGTTCAATTCTATTGTGTATTGTGTTCTTTTTGATTGTATGACTGCATAGTAACTCAAATTTCACTACCTTGGTTCATGTGACAAATAAATGTGAACTGAAACTTAAGTTTTGTACATTTTGTGATTTTTTTAACGTTAAGCAGCCTGTGTGCTTCTATTCTTCACTAAAGCAGTTACATAACTTCTCACTTTTAAGAAATCCTTATTTTCTGTGGAAATATAATTTTACCTTTCCCCAGTTGGACGAGAAAATATCCCAAACTTGGAAGAATCTTGAATAAGTTTAATGCTTATGCAGAAAATGTGTTTTTATTCAATTTTCAGGATTGACTTATGTACTTGCATGTTTACATTCATTTCTGTTTAACTTTAAAGCAGCAGATTTAATACCTGGAAGAGATGACTTGGACAGCTGTCCTTCCACCTCTGCACCCCAGCCATCAGTTTGTCCTGTTCCAGCATCTTTGGATCCTTCAATTCCCTTTGACTCTGATCGGATGGTATGTAGTCCACTCTAAAATTTGTCTTTGAGGTAACATTTTGCTGGTCTGCTTCGCTGTTTAATCTTTGTGAAACGCATAAAGCATAGTTTTCAGCTTCCATTGTCTGCAACACCATGGTAGTTGTGCTCGGGAAGATAAATTTTACGACTGTGTAGCCGACTCTAAAATGTTACTGTGACGCAGCTGACTCTCCAGCAAGAAACTGTTGTTGACAAACTATGATGAGAATAAGAATGCTGAATGGACCACCCAGCATTGTCCTGGGCACTGAATCTGACGTAGCCATTTCATGAAGACCATTGTGTTATCCTCTCGAACATCTGGGCAATTGGGACAAAGTTGGTTTGCCCACAACAAAATGAAAAACTAACATCTTTATTACTTAATTAATAGTATATTGACCATGCTGCATAGCAAATATTTATTGTCTATCCCCACATGTAAGTTTGTAAAAGTGACATTGAGCTGCTTGTTTTGAAAGATTGCAGTATCTTGGAGATGCTTCACAGTATTTTAAGGAATTCCAGGGCAATGGAGGAATACAAACATTTCCTGATCATGATGATGTTTGACTTGTAGCAAACTTTATAGGTGGTCAGTTTTCCATGCACCATCGGCCCACCTGTATAAAGTGGTTGTCAGGTGATGGTTGAAGAGAATGTTTATGGTGATGGATATCATTCAAACAGATTGTTTTGTTCTTTGTCAAGTTGCTTGAGTGCTTTGGAGTTGTACATTCCACGCAAGTGAAAATATTCCCTCTTTTCTGCTCTTCTCCATTGTAGGCAGTAGGGGACTTGCTGCTAAGTAAGCAGTCTCTAGCCTAGTGTAATAGCCAAAGTGATGTGTCTCATCCAATTATCATTCTAGTCAATGGAATACTGTCTTGGTATCACATTACTTTATCAATGATTGGTTAACTAACACCTTAGCAGCCTAACAAGTGACACTTTGTGGGAGTACCTTCGGTTATGCAAGAAAATGTCTCTGGGTGATCAAATGTGTTAAAGGTGAACTTGCTAGCAATTCCTTGACTTGTATTTTTTTTAATCTCTCTGTGGAATGCAGAATATTTTATCACCAGATTAGTTTTGACAGCAAGTTTTACATTATAAATATAAATGAAGAGGGTGTGTAAATATTTAAACCAAGTTACAGGGCACAAACTGTTTGGAATGCCATATAGAACTTTAAGTTTGTTAGTGATCGTAGTCATAAATAAATCCTGATTTATATTCTAAGATTAGATGGGGTCTGCAGCTTGTGTTGTATTTCAATTACTGGAACTGTCTTTGTAGCATGTAAAGTTCCCTGGTTACAAGTGAGTGGCCATCAAACAAAGAATCTAGTGCAATTCTTCCCTAATTCCTTCCAAAACCTAAAGTAATGATTGTTAGGGATTCAAAGCTTAATTTGACATCTTGCAGAAGGACCTGTGTTCTGAAATCCGTATGTGTACAGCTATTGCAACTTAGCATCACAAAACTGCTCCACTGTTTAACAAGATTAAGCATAACATTTCTACTTGGTAGACAAGGGTTAATTATGACTTGAGTCCAAAGTCTAATTTAAATCTAATGGATTAGTTGTAAATACTAGTGGATTGAATGAGGTTAAAATGGTCTTTACCGTAATAGTTCTCTACAGCATTAGAGATCCAGCTCTTTGTGATCCGGCTCATTGTCCTCTCCAGGGTAATGAAGAAAATGACTTTACAGAAGTTCAAGGCATTTATGCCAGACCTTTGCATATATACTAATCTTATTTCCCATAGGTGGGATTTAATTTGAGGTATTCCTATTTTAATTAGGTGGCTTGAGGATTTTTTTTCTTGGCAATCTTCCAGTTTGTCGAGGACAAGATGATGACCTCAAAAAGCAGAAACGCCAGACTTAGGAAATCTGAAATAAAAGCAGAAGGTTCATGTCTGATCATTCACCAGATTTATGAAAGGCAATTGATCTGAAATATGAACCCAATTTTTTTCCCCCTACAAACGTTGCCTGACTTGCTGAGTATTTTCTATTTTGTTTCAGATATCTTTCCTTTTTGGTTTTGACTATTATATTGCTTTGGCCTAGATGGAGTGGATGTGGAGAGGATGTTTCCACTAATGGGAGAGTCTAGGACCGGAGGTCATAGCCTCAGAATTAAAGGACGTTCCTTTAGGAAGGAGATGAGGAGGAATTTCTTTAGACAGATGGTGGTGAATCTGTGAATTCATTGCCACAGTGGGCTGTGGAGGCCATCAGTGGATATTTTTACGGCAGAGATAGCTTCTCTATGGGGTTGTGAGGTAGAGATAGATCAGCCATGATAGAATGACGTAGTAGACATGATGGGCCGAACGGCCTAATTCTGCTCCTATCACTTATGAACCTTATGAGATTAGCAATTCCACTTAACTTTATCAACATTGAGTTAATGGTGATAGTTCAGTTACATATTAGTACAATTAAGTAGCAATACATCAATACGTGAAGCAATTATTTAATTTATTTTTTAAATGTTATTGCTACTACTATTTTTTCCAAGAATTACCTCATTAAAAATGTTATCTCTTGCTATTTCATTCTCCATCTGACTTGAGGACAATATGGATGGTTAGGTGATATGTGAAGATAATGCAAGTCCTGTTAAGTCTGAATAAAGGTGACAAGCTACCCAGTTGCTCATCTGTTTTAAATGATGTCGTTGAGGTGTCCCTCATTATTTTCGCACCAATGATTTGAAAATGGTTCACTAGGAATTTGCCTGCTGTCACAGTTGTGAGGAATGCTATCGGTGGAATTTGTAGAAGGCAACAGAGACACGAACAGCAAGACTCTATCGTGGAATGAGTGGGGAACACCCATTTGACAAGGTGTTGAAAAGCTAGTTCGACAGTTGAAGAGAGTTTCAAATGCCATGTTCAAGAAATGGCTGAAGCTGCATGTATAATATCTTTGGAAGAAACATTGCTTTCAATAAAACTGCAATTTATTAATCAACTTTGATTATAACTTTTCAAAAAGAAGGTGATCTAAATGTCTGTACATCTTGATTAACAAGGCCTGGGATTTTATACCCACAAAATCGGGGGGGTGGGGGAACTTGCCAGACTATTCCTTGAATAGCACATCTGGATGTGCCAAAAATTGTTTTGAGTAAGTCAAAACCCCCTGAAAAATGTATATATCCAGCTGGTGAAGTTTGCTAAATAGAATGGTGGACACTCTGCCTGATCATTAAATATCTATAGTCTTAGACATTGATATTGGGCACACAGCTTTGAAGCACATTGCCAGAGTTTAATCTGTTAAATGTTCTGGAGAGGCATCATTTATGTGTGACTGCGGTGTCTAATAAAATTCCCTTTTCTCATTTTTTATCAAGCTTTTTTGGAGATCATAATTTGTCAAATGATTAGCTGAGCCAGTCATATCAACAGTGGAATACTACCTCCCTTTGTCTTTTTGGTCTCATCATAACTACTGTCTAGTCATTATTAATGATTTGGGACACCATAGTAGTGTTATCTGCAAATTGTAGATTGGAGTTAGAGCCCAATTTGGCCGAACAGTGTAAAGGAATGAAAGTAGGGGGCTCGAAGGACCGAATGGCCTACTCCTGCACCTATTGTTCATTGTCAATGCAACCCTGTAGGGCACCGGTGTTGAGAATTATTGTGCTACTCGGTCTTCCAAAGTGGCATTCAGAAGTTCCAGAACAATGTTGATATGCCTTTGGTTTACACATGAGATTGAAGTGCCCCCAATCCATCTGATGTGTCCCGGGGAGCCATGCGCGCGGCGGGAGTGTCCCGGGGGCCCGATCCACCCGCCGAACAATCGCGCCGCCGCCGACCAGAATAACTAACGGAACGCACCCCGGTAGGCCCGACTCACCCCGCATGCCTCCCAGGGAACTTCGGTGAAGCCGGGCGGCAAGGCCTGTCTGGGGTTCAGAGGTGGCGGCGATGGGAGCCTCAGCAATGGCAGCGGGAACCTTGAAGGAGGAGGAGAGGAGTTGGTTCCCTCACAGCCTTGCTTGATTTCATTTCAATTGTTAGAAAACCTCATGACACCCATTATATAGGATATAAATAATGCTGAATCAAATGTATTAACTGGAAAAGGAGACCATTGGGTTGGCAATACCATTCTGCATCCAATCCATGGATGACAAGAAAAATTGAGCCTCCTGTCAGAGAAAGGAAAAAGACATGGATCATATAAGGTGACTGGGATCAATGTATTCCTGGAGGAGTATAGGAGAATTGAGGAGCACACTTAAGAATCGGAATGGCAAAAAGGGGTGCATGCTGTAGCTCTGGAAGTTTGGATTCTGCTTAATCTTAAGAAATATTGTGCATTTTAAGAAAAAAACATTAACCAGAGGGGAAAAATAGGGATCCTCCAACCAAGGTCATCTATCGTATGAAAATTTGACTAGCCTGGGAGATTTAACATCTTGAAATGGTTTATGGCTAGATTTCTGACTCCTTTGATATGACACTGACACGTCAGGGAAGATTATGTTCCCAGGGATTAAGCCTGGTGTAAACTATCATCTGTGCCATATCAACATGACAATTGCAAAGTAATGGGGATACTGGTGTTACAAGAATGATATCAGAACTGAGAAGCATTCCTTTCCCCTGGAAAAGACACGGTGAAGAGTGACTTGATAAAGGCTAGGAAAGGTTTGAGTAGTTTCGATGCAGAAATGTTTCAACATGAGCGTTTGCAAAACTGAATTTTTTGTATTGATCATGAGAACTTTTATGGAATTTAGTGTAGACTTTTTGTCATGAAGAATGGAAGAATAAGGAATATACAGCCATAGCCATAAGAGGCATACAGCATGAATGCAATTCAAGGGAAACTTGATAGAATATGCTGATGGTCAAATAAAGAGAGATGGGAAGAGGTTCCATTGTACTATGAAGAGGACCCGCAGCCCATTTTGTGCTGTGGGTTTTGTAATTTAATGTAAATATCGTACTTGCTATTGAATTTTTTTTACTACTAGAAATCAATTCTGCAGTTTTCTTTTTTGCTTCATGCCCATGACCTAATTTTCTTTTAAGCCAGGGAGCAAGAGCTTGTTATCAGTTAAGAGTACAATACAAAGCTCCATTATTCAAGCGTAAGCAATAATATTTCACACTGACGTACAAGATCAGATCCACTTTGAGACTAGCACACAAATGACTTGGGCGCCATCTTGGATCAGCTTTTTAGTTCTGTCCATGGTACTGAGCTGTGAGGAGTTGGCTGGAGCTATTTTCATTGGCTCCTGCATTGAAAATGTCATTAATTTCTTGCAGATTATCAAATCCTGAGGAATAAGTCCCAAAAGTGTCTCCACTACCAGTTTCCAAATTACTGCGAACGATGATTGGGACTCAACCATCAAACTTCCCCTGATGGTTGAGTTCTGGGGAAACCAACCATCACATTTCCCATTTAGTAAAATAGTTAAAATGGTGGTAGGCCACTGCACACGCAGTCTAGGTGCATTTGACAAATTGAATTTCTTGACCGTATGGTTAAAATGTGTTTTTTTGTTTTTTTTTGCTCTGTGGTACATGGAATGTGGAAAGATTCAAGAAAAATGACACTGCAGTATATCGAAACTTGAGATAGACACAAAATGCTGGAATAACTCAGCGGGTCAGGCAGCATCTCTGGAAAAAAGGATGGGTGATGTTTCTGGTCGAGAATCTAAAGAAGGTCCCGACCCGAAACGTCACCCATCCTTTTTCTCCAGAGATGTTGCCTAACCCGCTGAGTTACTCCAGCACTGTCTATCTTTGGTATAAACCAGCATCTATAATTGTTTCTACATATGGGAGCTTGAGTTCTGTAACCATCTTGAATCTCTGTACTTCGTGTGTATTGCTGCATAGCATTAAGTGCAAGTTACTGGATGTGTGAGGTGGTAGCTCTACTAACTGTGCCACCATGTTGCTCGTGGCCAAGGGAGGTATGGATGCCGTCACTGTCTAAGAAGCCATAGCTTTATGGTTTGGTACTTTGAGACAAAATATTAAGCTTAATGAGTAACCTACCTTTCGTTTCACTACTTCCTGTCTCCAATGTATCCAATAATATCATGTGCCTTTGACTATTATGTAAGCTGAGGGGCAGTGGTGAGAATAGAAACACATTGGTTCCATTATTGTGACATCACACTGACTAAGCTTTGTTTGACCATACAGCACTAGCTAGGTTTGCATGTTTTAAGGGCAAGAGGGAAAGATAGATTATGGATGGGATATATGGGTAGGATGGGCAAGAAGTCAGCAGGCAGAGTAAATGTGGGAAAATCTGAGGTCATTCACTTTGGAAGGAAGAATGAAAAAGCACATGTTTTTATTGGAATGAGACAGTGTTGAGGTAGAAAGTGATGTCATGCGAGTGCATCAAGCAGTTGGGAATTGAATGTTGTTCTTTATTGCAAATGGTGGGCAGGTGCTATAGACCTGCACGGGAAGGTAGACGCTCCCGCCCCCATGTGTCTCAGGCAGATGGGGCTCATCAGCCGGGGAAGGCAGTCCATCTAGGAGAGGGAAAACTCTGATTTACAACCTCCACTGCCTTGTGGCCATATCCAGTCATGGAAAAGGCTCCAGGAGTAAACCTCAAGAAAATCCGGAGTCAGAGCCCCGAAGGCAGTTCGTCTTTGTCAACAACCTCGCTCTGGCAGCTCCTGCGACGGCGCAGGTGCCAAACTGTAACGGCTATTGTCTATTGGCCCTGCTGTTCCTTTGGATTGATCAGCGACGTGGAGAGGGGGGACGTGCTGCATGGGCAACAGCCTGTCCTCCATATGACATCGCCCAGGCTTGCATCCGACCACACATCACCTGCAAACTAGGATGCATCACCCATGGTCATTTATGACCGAAGGGGGCCTACCACTACTAGACAAGCTATAGAATAAGGGAAGCTTAGATACAGATGTAGGATCCAACAGTCTAATTTCTTATAGGTTATCAAATCGTGAAGATTAAGCCCCAAATGTTTCTCTACTTGTTTAGTTTAGAGATAAAGCGCGGAAACAGGCCCTTCGGCCCACCGGGTCTGCGCCGACCAGTGATCCCCGCACATTAACACTATCCTACACCCACTAGGCAATTTTTACATTTTCCAAGCCAATTAACCTACAAACCTGTATGTCTTTGGAGTGTGGGAGGAAACCGAAGATCTTGGAGCAAACCCACGCAGGTCACGGGGAGAACATACAAACTCCGTACAGACATCACCTGTATTCGGGGTCGAATCTAGGTCTCCGGCGCTGCACTCGCGTAAGGCAGCAACTCTACCGCTGCGCCACTGTGACTGCCTTCTAGCTTCCAAATTACTGCACATGATATTGGGAGTAATGAACTGACATGAATTACAGATTGATCAATAGATAGTGAACAGTGGGGATAGGTGGGCCATTTTCAGATTAGGAGACCCTAATAGAATGTCTCACCGAAAGGTGCGAGTCACAGTTAGCAAGGTTTTTGAAGTGATTTAGATCAGATCAAATTTATCATTTAAATAATTTATAATTTCTCATTATTTACTGGTTCATAAACAGGGGTCATTGTGGAAATATGTGGAGAATGTAGAGGCTTTAAAGAATATCTTCAGGCTAAACAAATGATGAGGGCATGATAGTTGGATGAGCTCATTTGTTTTGTGGAAGTGTGTCATGGTCATTTCTAATTATTTGAAATGTTTTTAAGGGATCTGGGTGCCCTTGTACATAAACTAATGAGGTAATTGTGTAGCAAGCAAGTAAGAATACAAATAGCATGTTGGCTTTTGCTAAAGGAGTTTTGGTACAAGAGTGGAAACATCTTGCTCCAATTATATAGGGACCTGATGAGTGCATCAGAAATGCAGGGCTGCCAACTCTCACACATTGAGCGTGAGAATCACGCATTTGGCCAAATTTTCACGCTCTCACACTGATCACATATTTCTCACGCTCTGTCGTGAGAAATTCTGTGATCAACGAAAATTTCAAAACTCATATCAACTGCATGGACTGCGGGTGTTGGAGAGCCGGGGCTGAGGGAGGGGTAGAAGCAGCGGCAGGGACAGATGCGGATGGGGAACTGGGGCTGCTCGCTGCAGCTCCGGCCATGGAGCAGCCTCAGTGCAAGAGTCCCGGGCCGTTGGAGGCGTCGGAAGCGTTGCGCCGCTGCCGTGAGAGTAACTGCAGGAAAAATGTTCTCAATGTTGGGGGAGTTCAGAACCAGGGATCACAGTTTAAGAATAAAGGATAGGCCATTTAGGACTGAGATGAGGACAAACTTTCTTCACGCAGAGAGTTCTGAATCTGTGGAATTCTCTGCCACACAAGGCAGTGGTGGCCAATTCACTGGATGTTTTCAAGAGAGAGTTACATTTAGCTCTAGGGGCTAGTGAAATCAAGGGATATGGGGAACAGCCATGATCATATTGAATGGCAATGCTGGCTCGAAGGGCCGAATGGCCTATTCCTGCACCTATTTTCTATGCTTGAGTATATGGCAATAAAACTCGACCACTTAATTTTGAAGCATTCATCCATGGTGGAGGTATAATGTAGTCATAGAGTGATACTGTGTGTAAACAAGCCCTTCGGCGCAACTTGCCCACACCCGCCAACGTGTCCCAGCTACACTACCTGCTTTTGGTCCCTATCCCTCCAAACTGTGCTATCCATGTATCAGTCTAACTGTTTCTTAAATGTTGGGATAGTCCCTGCCTCAACTACCTCCTCTGGCAGCTTGTTCCACACACCCACCTCCCTTTGTGTGGAAAAAGTTACCTCTTAAAAATACTTCAAACAAAAAACAGCGAACATACTTCTACAATGCACTAAAACATGATTTCAATACATCAAATTTCAAAAAGTCCCAAGGGACTTTTTGAAATTTGATGTATTCATATTATGGGACATCACCCCTCCCACACCCTCCCCCACCACTCGGTTGCTCCACCCCTCGCCAGGTACCCCCAAGGCCAGGGATCGCTCAGTCTCCCCACTTTCAAAAACGCTCCGCGGCCCCTGGTTCAGATGGAGAACACTGCCAGATGTGAACGGGGAACTGAGGCCAGTTGTCCGCGATGTCTGGATCCCAATGCTCAGCGCTTCGTGTTTCGGAGTTGGCTAATGTTATTGATTTGTAATTAGCCTGATTTGTAATTAGTTGACGAAACCTTAATTTATAATCCGGAATATCCAGGGGGATGGGATAAGTGTAATATTAAAATGACATGCAAGGTGTCAGGCTGTCTGTCACAACATACAAATAACCCATTATTTCCTTCAGTTAAATATTGGGAAGGTAGCACTATTGTCATTTGCCATTCAACTATTATGTTTGTTTACCTCACTGACTATTTCTAAAGCCCCCCCCCCCCCCTTGACAGGTTGGATAGGTGACCTTTCGGGTTGAGACCCTTCATCAGACTAAGAGTCGGGGAGGGGGCCCTTGTATTTTATGTTGTTTTCCAGAATATTACACAATAATTTAATTCCCAATTTTTCAAGTGATTGATGACGTAAGTGGTACCACTTCTATTATGCATTTACGTATGAATTTTGAAATCCATTATTCCTATTCTGCTGACTCCCTCTTATACTTCCTATTCTCACCTTTATTACTGTTCTCTGATTTTAATTTATTTTCCTACTATATTCCCTGTACCATACCACTGCAGATCCATTTGCCCTTTGTCGTCACCAGAGGTCAGTATTGCAAAGTCGGAGAAATTTATGCTGTTCTTTACAACTCCATGTAGAATGTCTTATCCAATTAAGTTTTGCTTTTTATTTTTGTATGCCTGATTTTCATCTTTACCATGGACATTTTTGGTGGAGAAAAACAAACCATGAAAATAGGAGTGTGTTGTTTAGTAACGTTGAATTCCATCCTCTCACTTTTTCCTCCTCCTATTTCATTTCTTTCTATTATGCAGCAATTTTACTCTATACATAATTGCCAACACATGGGTTCAAATTGAGAGATTATTGCCCACCCATCTTAGTGGGTAGACTTAATAGAAATGCATCCAAAGCCGTGAAAGGACACTAATCAAAGTCAGCAGAGTTAATTGTCTATGTCTTTGTCCAATTTGCAGTATTGGCTTTTAACTATTTACATAGATACATAGAAATCTATTTGCAGCACCTTGGCTGACTACACCATGTCTCTTCTCTCTCACTCTTCCATAATTATTCGTCTCTGGTCCTAATCAGCATGTCTGTCGACTGCTGCGCTTTCTGCACTTGATGATACCAACCACTGGAAACTCCTCATACTGTATCTGCCTCCTAACGTTGCATTCCCTTAAGCTGTCCTACAAGCTTAGTCTTAACTCCTATTGTTCCAGTGCAATTTTCAAATAAATGTGCATGCTGCTTCCATTTCGAGGTTTCTGACCTCTTGTTCTACCTGTTCTTCTGACCATTGTTGAATTTGTTCGGAAAAGCAACAGCCTGCAAATGCTGGAATCGGGAGCAGAAAATAAACTGTTATTGAAACTCAACGGATCAATGTCCGTTTCCCTTTGAGACCCTGCATCTGTTCTGCTGCAAGGTCTCGAACAGAAATGTCAACCATCCCTTTGCCTCAACGCCTCAACAGATGCTGCTTGACCCACAGAGTTCTCTCCAGCATTTTATTTTTTGCTTAAATTCACTTCATTGTCCTCCAGATGAAATATGTTGTCTCCTATCATCGGTTCTCTTCCTTATTTTGCAGGTAAAGATATGCTATTCCAACCATGTTTATTCCATCCTAAATGCCGTTCTATACTACTTTGGAAGATCTTATCTCGCTTCAGACAAAATGCCACCAAGACTTTTTCTTTGTACTTGTATCCAAATATCATTTTACTCTCACTACATTTCTGCTCATGCAAAGGGTCTGTCTACTGCTCATAACTGGTGTATTCAAGTAGCATCAACTGGGCATTACCCAGGAGTGGCACGGTGGTGCAGTGTGAGTTGCTGCCTAACAGTGCTAGAAAGCCGGGTTCGATCCTGACTATCTGTGCTGTCTGTAAGGAGTTTGTTTGTTTCTTTACTGTGACTGCATGGGTTTTCTCTCCGGGTGCTCCGGTTTCCTCCCACATTCCAAAGACGTGCAGGTTTGTAGGATTTGGTAAATTGTCCTTAGTATGTGTAGGATAGTGCTGGTGTATGGGTGATCGCTGGTTGGTGCTGACTCGGTGGGCTGAAGTGCCTGTTTCCACGTATCTCTAAACTAAACTAGACTTGGTCCTCCAATACCTCCAAATTATTGCTGTTCAAAAGCTGCATTCCTCTAGGACAGGGAAATATTTTTTATTCTTCTTTACCCTGCGCCTTCTGTTCCTCTGATTTGTGCATTTCCATTAATTTACTTCATTATTTTCCCCATATGTTGATAGCAAACACCCTCCAATTTTGTGTTTGAAATAACTCTGTTGTCTTTTTACCTGAATATGTTTTTAATTACCCAACTAGAACTATTTTTTCTACATTAATGACAACATGTGGCTAAAGGTTCCTTGTGCCTTTTTACAGAAAGTACTTATAGCAGTTAAAACCTGACATTGCTATGTTAACCCTCATATATTCTGTTCCCAGATTACTATACACTTTGGGACAACAAATGTTTCCCAAACAAGTGCAGGAGGAACATCCACACCAGCAGGTCCTACCACAGTGACGACGTCTTTCCAATCAGGATTCCAATCGGCCCAGAAGCTGGTAATGATTTAGAGTAAAACTGTGGTTGATAGATTTTCTGGATCACTGGTGCAAAGCAACAAAACCGAATCGGCAGCCTTATTGTGCGTTCCATTTGAGTTTCCTAACTTTTATTATAAAATGACAACTGATTTATTTTGTTGTTTCCCGCCCATCCCATCTCAGGAATTCTCTTTCCAATCTTGAGCATTTGTGCTAATGGAGTTCTTTTAATGCCAAAGGCATAATTATCAAGCATGTGCAACTGACCAATTAATCTGTGTCTATAAGTCCACCTAACCATTCAAAATGCCTTTCTAGTCCCTCTATAATTTATCTGGTTCCTGTTTTAAAAGCATTTAAACAATTAAACTGCATTATGGGGTTATGAATACTACCTTCTAATCATTTAAATGCATTTCCCTCCTGTATATTTAGTCCCTAATTTGAAATTCTGTGCCAGTATTATTATTTTTGTTTCTATATTATTTTTCCACACATCCCATTGATGGGTTTCTGAGTAGTCTCTATCTGGTAGCCCTTGTTGGCAAGATCACATGTGGATCCGAGTGAAGACTCTCACGCAACAAAAGCTTTTCACTGTACCTCGGTACACGTGACAATAAACTAAATCTGAAACTCTTTGAGTTGTGTTGTATTTGTGCCACATAGACTTCAGTGTTCACCCTCCAAGCTCTGCCATAAAGATTGGCCACTATCACAAAATTATATTGCATGGGAACAGACTTGCCTGTGCCCAAAAGAAAAGCCACCATAGGAAACTGGGAGATGATGTCCGTTATTGCCGATTGTCAAAGACCGAGTGAGGGATTATCATTACATATGCAGCAGAAACAGCTGTAGGTGCTGGTTAATACTCAATAGGACACAAAGTGCTGGAGTAACTCATCAGGTCAGGCAGCATCTCTGGAAAACATGGTTAGCAGACGTTTTGGGTCGAGACCTTTCTTCAGACTCTCCAGGTGAGTTGACGGCTGTTGGGCAGCCGCGGGCGAGGAGAGGATCGGTGGCGTCATTGCTCATGGCCCACGGGCAGCCAGAGTGCAGGTGAGGGTTGGCAGTGATGGCGGCCGGCTCGGCCAAGAAGTGGACATGACAATAGACAATAGGTGCAGGAGTAGGCCATTTTGGCCCTTCGAGCCAGCCCGCCATTCAATTTGATCATGGCTGATCATCCCAAATCAGTACCCCCGTTCCTGCCTTCTCCCCATATCCCCTGACTCCGCTATTTTTAAGAGCCCTATCTAGCTCTCTCTTGAAAGCATCCAGAGAACCCCACCTCCACTGCCCTCTGAGGCAGAGAATTCCACAGACTCGCCACTCTCTGTGAGAAAAAGTGTTTCCTAATCTCCGTTCTAAATGGCTTACTCCTTATTCTTAAACTGTGGCCCCTGGTTCTGGACCCCCAACATCGGGAACATGTTTCCTGCCTCCAGTGTGTCCAAACCCTTAACAATCTTATATGTTTCAATAAGAGCCCCTCTCATCTTCTAAACTCCAGAGTGTACAAGCCAGCTGCTCCATTCTCTCAGCATATGACAGTCCCACCATCCCGGGAATTATACTGTAAACCTATGCTGCACTCCCTCAATAGCAAGAATGTCTTTCCTCAAATTAGGGGACCAAAACTGCACACAATACTCCAGGTGTGGTCTCACTAGGGCTCTGTACAACTGCAGAAGGACCTCTTTGCTCCTATATTCGATTCCTCTTGTTATAAAGACATGGGTTGCGCCGACAGCCCGACTTGGAAGCGGCAGCAGATGCCAAATGTCCGCTATAACCAAAATCCGAAGAAGTCTGTAAAATCACTCCAAATACACCTGGACCATTTCCGACACTTCCCTACTATTCCTTGACCTCACTATCTCCATCGCAGGTGATAGACTTCTGACTGACATTCACTATAAACCTACTGACTCCCATGGCTATCTGGACTACACTTCTTCCCACCCTGCTTCCTGTAAGGACTCCATCCCCTACTCCCAATTCCTCCGTCTAGGCCGTCCTCCACCATAGATGAGGCTCGCACCAGGGTCTCTTCCATACCCGGCAACACTGCTCTCTCTCCCCATCCCCCCACTCGCAACAAGGGCAGAGTCCCCCTAGTCCTCACCTTTTACCCACCAGCCGTCACATACAACAAGTAATCCTCCGTCAGTTTCGCCACCTCCAACGTGACCCCACCACTCGCCACATCTTCCCATCTCCCCCCCCATGTCTGCCTTCCGCAAAGACCACTCCCTCCGTAACTCTTGTCAATTCTTCCCTTCCCTCCCGTACTAACCCCTCCCCCGGCACTTCCCTTGCACCGCAAGAGATACTACACTTGTCCCTTTACCTCCCCCCTCGACTCCATTCAAGGACCCAAGCAGTCGTTCCAGGTGCGACAGAGGTTCACCTGCATCTCCTCCAACCTCATCTATTGCATCTGCTGCTCTAGATGTCAGCTGATCTACATTGGTGAGACCAAGCAGAGGCTTGGCGATCGTTTCGCCGAACACCTCCGCTCGGTCCGCAAAAACCAACCTGACCTCCCGGTGGCTCAGCACTTCAACTCCCCCTCCCATTCCGTATCCGACCTCTCTGTCCTGGGTCTCCTCCATGGCCAGAGCGAGGAACAGCACCTCATATTCCGCTTGGGGAGTCTGCATCCTGGGGGCATGAACATTGAACTCTCCCTATTTTGTTAGCCCTTGCTGTCCCCTCCCCTTCCTCAGCCCTCGGGCTGTCTCCTCCCCTTCCTATCCCTCCCTCAGCCCTCGGGCTACTCCTTTTTCCGTTTTTCTCCTGCCCCCCAGTCTGAAGAAGGGTTTTGGCCCGAAACGTTGCCTATTTCCTTCGCTCCATAGATGCTGCTGCACCCGCTGAGTTTCTCCAGCATTTTTGTGTACCTTCTGTAAAAACAAGAGTTTACTATATGGCATTTATGTGGGATAAGACATTACCTTTACTTCACTAGCTTTGTAGAATTGTTCAAACTCTCAGTAAAATGGCTGTGCGACCTTTAGTAGCTTGCATTTCAAAACGGACTATTTTTTTCCATGTTTAGCCTGTGACCAAATGTGCAAGCTCAGCACAGCACAAATCTGGGAAAACCATTGTGGCACGGCACACGGGGCTCACTGACCCAGCCACAAGAGCAGTTAAATGTGGATCAAGCCAGGGAGTGTCTCCACCAATGACGACAATCTGTGTGGAAAGGCACCATCCTGTCACACAGGTAATAAAATCAAAGCAACTGATTCAGATGTGCTGAAATTTGATTTCCACTTCGATCATTATCAGATCTGTTCGACACAGATTAAACTCAGCCATTTTGTTCAGGCCTATTGATGCCACATATTATTTTTGAAGTAATAATTGTGTTGCTGAATCTGTTAGTTGATATGGTTTCTAATGCATGCATTATATCTGTCTTCCCACAAAATCCCCCTGTGCTTCGCCTTTGTAGTTTAGAGCATCCAGGATGAAAATGATCAATTGTGCATTCGTGGCACACAGTAAAGAGCCACAGGGAAGTTTGGGTATGTTTCCTCTAAAGAAAAATCCAATGCAAAATATAAAGGTATACAGATCTGATGATTCAGCCCGGCACGATGGTACAAACTTCAGCCTCTACCCTTTTTTAATCCATAATTCTTAGTTCTTCAGTCGAACAACTTTCGAACTCTGTTTTTCACATGGACCTTTCAACTTCTTAGTTACTGAAAACATTTTTTTTCTCTAGAACTTCTACCAGTGATTTTAAATCTATAACCTCTGGTTGTTAACCCACTAATGAGCACAAATGTCTCATCTTGAAAACCTATATTCTACGAACCCCATAAAGAGGCATAGGTTGGGCTGGTGTGAGTTGCCATTACTGCATCTTTGCGCTGGTGTAGTTGAGTTAGAAACATGGAAAAATAGGTTCAGGAGTAGACCTTCGAGCCAGCACCGCCATTCAATATGATCATGACCATAGGAGATCTCTCACGACCATACAGGCGACCCCTGGCGACGTGTTGCAGGTGACCTCTCACGACCATATATGTATGGCCTGTATGGTCGTGAGAGATCTCCTATGGTCGTAAGAGGTCTCCAAAGGGTCGTAGCATCTTTCTGGTCGCCGCTGAATTTTCAACATGTTGAAAATTTCGGCGACCTTTCACGGGTGCTGGCAGTCGCCTGTAAAGGTTGTGTTAGTGGGACAGGCCCTTAAATTAATATTCCTCCCAACAGAATATCCTGCTATTTCTTTCCATTAGCCCTTGACCTTGTATGTGTAGTAATGCATGAGAATATGCAGCATATCATACAGTAGTTGCCTTGTATAGATCACATCCTAAAACCACTACAGCCTACAGAATGTTAATTGATTTTCACTGCATTGAACTGCAAAATGGAGCTCTGCAGGCTGCCTGAAGGGCAACTGCAGCCTCTGTATGTGACTCGGTGTTATCTTCAGTTTGCATTAACCTGCACAGTGAGATTTTATCAAAAAATAAATTCTATATTTGTTGTTCTTAAAATTATGAAATTTTTTTATTTATCTTTTCTAAAAAAAAATCAAGGTTGAAGATCCTTTAAGTGAATTGTTTTGAAGTACCCTGTGAACGCACTGATAACTGGTCGCACTTATAGCCCTGTCCCACTGTACAAGTTCATTCCAAGAGCTCTCCCGAGTTTTTAAAAAATCAAACTCGTGGTAAGCACGGAGAATGAACGTAGCGGGTACGTCGTAGCTCGAATACGACTCTTAGCGGCTCGTACCGCTAACGGCAGGTACTCGGGAAGACTCGCTAACGGCAGGTAAGCACGGGAAGACTCGTGAAGATTTTTCAACATGTTGAAAAATGTCCACGAGAGCCCCGAGTACTGACGAGTGGCCATTACCGTAAATCTCCAAGTTCGAATCAGGGCAAACTCGGGAGAACTCTTGGAATGAACTCATACCGTGGGACAGGGCTTCTACGCTTGTAAATTACATGAGTAACATATGTGGCTTCTGTTTATGACGCCCTTGAGTTGCTTGCTATTTCTCTGATCTATTGAATTTATTTGTTGGCTTTCAAAATGTCTGTTTTACAATCCGCAGGCAAATATAACAATGATGACTTGTAGAAAAGTTTATACTCATTCAGATAAGTTCAAATATATGTAAATATCACAGAGCGGAAGTTGCTATGCCTTGATGAGCTGTAATTGGAATACTTTTGAGAAAACATAGCACAGGACAGGAACAGGCCTTTCGGCCCTCAATGTCTGTGCCGAACATGATTCCAAGACCGACTGTTATCTGCATCCTAACAGATAATGAATGTAATCATGAAAAAATGATCTGCTTTTTAAATCTGATACAGTGTAAGGTAAAATCAAGGTTGACCAAACCTTGAATCTTGTGGGTACTTGAGAGTTTAATTTTTTTAATATAAAAAATGAAAGATTGTTGTAATGCTATTTCTTTACCAAAACAAAAATCTGTGGTCAAAGGAGCAAGAAATAAGATATATTTTCACTACTTGTTCTTTGTCCTCCAGCAAACCATTGGTCAAGCGACTGCAGCTAAGTATCCTCGATCAAGTCAACCACACCCTGCCTCTGGGGGGAAAGTCCCAGGCCTGAGGTCAAAATCACCCGCAGTGAACTGTGGCATCCAGTCAATAAAAGTTGTAGACTGAAGTCCTCGCCAGTTACTTTTGCAACCTAAGCAGAGGATAAGAAAAGAACTTGCACAGAGGACACCTCATGGGAAGCTGAGGAAGCCATCCATGGTTGTTCTACAACTGAAGACAGGACTTGGAATTGTGAGCTACTAATATTCAGTTTTTATCGCATTAACCCACTAGCAATATTACATGTGTATTTTTGCAAATTCCCAGTCCAGTGGAAAAAATAGTTTATGCAGTGTGGTTCTTA
>CM075977.1:214553753-214731212 GCA_038087875.1 Malacoraja senta | reverse complement strand
AAAGGGCATCAATAATACCGGTGCCCAAGAAGAGCAAGGTGACGTGCCTCAATGACCATCGACCAGTGGCACTAACGTCTGTGGTGATGAAGTGCTTTGAACAGGTTGATTATGGCGCATATCAACTCCTACCTCGACAAGAACCTGGACCCACTGCAGTTCGCTTACCGCCACAACAGATCAACGGTGGCTGCGATCTCACTGGCTCTCCACTCCGCTCTGGACCACTTGGACAACAAAAACTCATATGTCAGGCTGTTACTCATTGACTACAGCTCGGCATTTAATACAATCATCCCCTCCAAGCTGGTTACCAAGCTCTCAGATCTGGGTCTCTGCGCATCCCTCTGCAATTGGATCCTCGACTTCCTCATCCACAGACCACAGTCTGTTCGTATTGGTGGAAATGTGTCAGACTCGATAACAATCAGCACGGGAGCACCTCAAGGCTGCGTGCTCAGCCCCCTGCTGTACTCACTCTGCACTCATGACTGTGTAGCCGGACATAGTACGAACTCCATCATCAAGTTCGCTGACGACACCACTGTTGTGGGACGTATCACTGATGGGGATGAGTCAGAGTATAGAAGAGAGATCGAGCAATTGTCCATATGGTGCCAGCACAATAACCTGGCCCTCAACACCAGCAAAACCATGTAACTGATTGTGGACTTTGGAAGGGGTATTTTCGGGACTCACAATCCCGTTTATATCAACGGGACGTTGATGGAAAGGGTCAAGAACTTCAAATTCCTGGGCGTGCACACTTCCGAAGATCTTTCCTGGTCCAGCACACTGATGCAATTATAAAAAAAGCACATCAGCGCCTCTACTTCCTGAGAAGATTACAGAGAGTCGGTATGTCAAGGAGTACTCTCTCTAACTTCTACAGGTGCACAGTAGAGAGCATGCTGACCGGTTGCATCGTGGCTTGGTTCGGCAACTTGAGCATCCAGGAGCGGAAAAGAATGCAGAAAGTTGTGACCACTGCCCAGTCCATCATCGGCTCTGACCTCCCACCATCGAAGGGATCTATCGCAGTCGCTGCCTCAAAAAGGCTGCCAACACCATCAAGGACCCACACCATCCTGGCCACGCACTCATCTCTCCGCTACCATCAGGTAGAAGGTACAGGAGCCTGAAATCTGCAACATCCAGGTTCAGGAACAGCTACTTCCCCACAGCCATCAGGCTATTAAACTCGCCAACAAACAGACTCTGAACTGTAACAGCCTATTGCACTTTATCTATTATTTATGTGTATATTGAATTGAACTCTTCTGTATTTTTGCTTACAATATTCTGTTGTGCTGCAGCAAGCAAGAATTTCATTGTCCTATCTGGGTCACATGACAATAAACTCTCTTGACTTGACGACTTGATAGGAGCAAAATTTGGCCATTCGGCCCATCAATTCTACTCCGCCATTCAATCATGGCTGATCTATCTCTCTTTCCTAATCGCATTCTCCTGCCTTCTCACCATAACCCCTGACACCTGTACTAATCAAGAATCTATCCATTGACTTGGCCTCCACAGCCATCTGTGGCAATGAATTCTGCAGATTCACCACCCTCTGATTAACAAAATTCCTCCTTATCTCTTTCCTAAAGGAACGTCCTTTAATTCTGAGGATAT
Source organism: Malacoraja senta (assembly GCA_038087875.1). NCBI lineage: Eukaryota > Metazoa > Chordata > Chondrichthyes > Rajiformes > Rajidae > Malacoraja > Malacoraja senta. The sequence goes on along the minus strand of CM075977.1, from coordinate 214,729,574 downwards.
AGCATCTTGTTCTAGACTCTCCCACTAGTGGAAACATCCTCCACATCCACTCTTAACTGTGGCAGACCTTAGATCGGCCACAGTTAAGAATAGAAAATAGGTGCAGGAGTTGGCCATTCGTCCCTTCGAGCCATTCAATTTGATCATGGCTGATCATCTAAAATCAGTACCCCATTCTGGCTTTTTCCCCATATCCCTTGATTCCTTTAGCCCTAAGAGCTAAATCTAACTCTATCTTGAAAACATCCAGTGAATTGGCCTCCATTGCCTTCTGTGGCAGAGAATTCCACAGATTCACAACTCTCTAGGTGAAAATGTTTTTCCTCATCTCAGTCCTAAATGGCCTCCCCCTTATTCCTTAAACTGTGACCCCTGGTTCTGTACTCCCCCAACATGGGGAACATTTTTCCTGCATCTAAGCCTGTTCAATCCCTTAAGAATTTTATATGTTTCTATAAGATCTCCTCTCATCCTTCTAAATTCCAATGAATGTAAGCCCAGTCGATCCATATGTCAGTCCCTGTATCCCAGGAATTCACCTGGTGAACCTACGCTGCACTCCCTCAATAGCAAGAATGTCCTTCCTCAAAATTAGAAGACCAAAACTGCACACAACACTCCAGGTGTGGTCTCACCACGGCCCTGTGCAACTGCAGAAAGACCTCCTTGCTCCTATACTCAAATCCTCTCGCTACGAAGGCCAACATGCCATTTACTTTCTTCACTGCCTGCGGCACTGCATGCTTACTTTCAGTGGCTGTGAACCCAGGTCTCCTTGCACCTCCCCTTTTCCTAATCTGACACCATTCAGATAATTTCCTTAATCTTCAGAAGAACGAGAAGCATGGGCGTGCTTTCTTGAACATACTTCAGGCCTTCCTGAGAGTGAATCAGCAAAATGTAGTAAAATGGTGTCAGGACAACAACCTCTCCCTGAGCGGCAAGGTGGCACGGCGGTAGAGTTGCTGCCTTACAGCGCTTGCAGCACCAGAGACCCGGGTTCGATCCTGACTACGGGTGCTGTCTGTACGGAGTCTGTACGTTCACCCCGTGACCTGCGTGGGTTTTCTCCGAGATCTTTGGTATCCTCCCACACTCCAAAGACATACAGGTGTGTAGGTTAATTGGCGAGGTATATGTGTAAATTGTCCCGAGTGTTGTGTGGGATAGCTCCAATGTGCGGGGATCGCTGGTCGGCGCGGACTCGGTGGGCCGAGGGGCCTGTTTCCGCGCTATATCTCTAAAACTAAAACTAAAACAACCTATCCCTGTGCCAGCAAGTTGAAGGAGCTTTATTGACTGCAGGAAGCATGGTGGAGAACAGATCCCAATCAGCAGCAATGGTGCTAAAGTGGAAATGGTTGAGAGCTTCATGTTCCTTGGTGGTAATATTACCAACGATCTGTCATGATTCAACCACATTGATGTGACAGCTAAGAAGGCACACCAATGCCTCTACATCCTGAGGGGACTGAGGTAATTGAGCATGTCTCCAATGACACTTACAGACATCTACAGATGAACTGTAGAAAGTATACTGTCGGGTTGCACCACAGTTTAGTTTGGGACCAGTTCAGCCCAAGACCGTAAACAATTACGGAGAGTTGTAGATGTAGTCCAGTCCATCACACAGACCACACTCCCCACCATTGACTCTATCTACACTTTTACTTGCTTCAGAAAAGCAGCCAATGTTCCAGAACCAGGGGCCACGGGTTAAGAATAAGGGGTAAGCCATTTAGAACGGAGACGAGGAAACACTTTTTCTCACAGAGAGTGGTGAGTGTGTGGAATTCTCTGCCTCAGAGGGCGGTGGAGGCAGGTTCTCTGGATGCTTTCAAGAGAGAGCTAGATAGGGCTCTTAAAAATAGCGGAGTCAGGGGATATGGGTAAAGGCAGGAACGCGGTACTGATTGGGGATGATCAGCCATGATCACATTGAATGACGGTGCTGGCTCGAAGGGCCGAATGGCCTACTGTCTATTGTAATCAAGGACTTGTCCTAGCCCGGTCATTCCTTCTTCTCCCTGCCCTGTCAGGCAGAGGTTACAGAAGCTTGAAAGCGCGCACCACCTGATCAGGAACAGCCACTTCCCCCGCTGTTATCATGCTTCTGAATGGGCCTTTCATAGGTAGGGTACTGTCCAATTCACCTCTATCCCACTGCAGACATTGGACTTTGTCTATGGAACTGATGCATTACAAAGCTAAGAACTACATTCTGCATTCTGTATCTTCCCCTTTGCTCTAGCAATTCTACTTGAGTTTGACTTGATTGTATTTATGTATGGTATTACCTGATCTAAAGATAAACACAAAGTGTCGGAGTAACTCAACGAGTCAGGCAGCATCTACTGAGTTACTCCAGAATTTTGTGTCTATCTTTGGTACAAACCAGCCTCTGCAGTTCTTTGTTTCTACGTATTATCTGATCTGCTTGATCTGATAGCGAGCAAAACAAAGATTTTCACAGTACCTCGTTACACATGCCAATAATAAACCTAAACCTCCTGCTGTGAACTTGTGCAATCAAGAAAATCAAGAAGATCATGAGAGGAATAGATCGGGTAGATGCACAGAGTCTCTTGCCCAGAGTAGGGGAATCAAGGACCAGAGGACATAGGTTTAAGGTGAAGGGGAAAAGATTTAATAGGAATCTGAGGGGTGGCCTTTTCACACAAAGTATGGTGGGTGTATGGAACAAGCTGCCAGAGGAGGTAGTTGAGGCTGGAACTATCCCAACGTTTATGAAACAGTTAGGCAGGTACGTGGATAGGACAGGTTTGGAGGGATATGGACCAAATGTGGGCAGGTGGGAAATGTGTAGCTGGGCCGGTGTGGTGAGTTGGGCCTGTTTCCACGCTGTATCACGCTATGACTCTATGACTCTAAGAAACATTTAAAAACATGTATTTTAAACATGACTGGCTATAGTTTGATTAATACAGCTAAACATGTGCTTATCACGATGAAACAGCACCAGGGGCAAAGTACACCCTGGAGACAGGGAGAGTTTTGTGGCGAGCCTTGCTCTTTATAAATAATTTAAAAACTGTGGCAAAACGTTGTGGAAACTCAGTGTGTGGTGAATGCATTCCGACTTTAAATGGATGCAGTTTCTCCGACATGACACAGAGTTTGGATAGCACAAGTACAGAGAAACTTAGCAGAATAGAGAGGAAACCCAAGCCACTGTACTGAAACAATGCAGGCACAATGATTAAGGAGTGTCTATACATTCAGAGCAATGTATTGACATACATTCTTGGTTGCTGAGAAACAGAAGCTTGAAAATCGGTTCAACCAGACATTCTGGTTTGTTGGGGTTATTTCTAACCTTTGCTGTCAAACCAGTGAAGAGGCACAAAGTGCTGGAGTAACTCAGCGGGTCAGGCAGCATCTCTGGAGAACATGGATAGGACCCTTCCAAGACCCGTTCAGTTACTCCAGCACTTTGTATCTTTCTTTGTAAACCAGCATTTGCACAGTCATAGAGTGATACAGTGTGGAAACAGGCCCTTCAGCCCAACTTGCCCACACCGGCCAACATGTCCCAGCTACACTAGTCCCACCTGCCTGCGCTTGGTCCATATCCCTCCAAACCCGTCCTATCCAAGTACCTGTCTAACTGTTTCTTAAACGTTGGGATAGTCCCAGCCTCAACTACCTCCTCTGGCAGCTTGTTCCATACACCCACCACCCTTTGTGTGAAAAAGTTACCCCTCAGATTCCTATTAAATCTTTTCTCCTTCACCTTGAACCTGGGCTGTGGATATAACTCAGTCCATCACAAAGTTTCATACCCGCGTGATAACAAGAGTAACAGAGAAAATGTATAATTAAATGCTGAGGAAACAAAGGTGAATAATATACAAATTTAGTCTGAAGAAGAAGGGTCAGTCTGAAGAAGGGACCTAACCAGAAATGTGTAGGAAAGAACTGCAGATGCTAGTTTACACCGAAGATGGACATAAAGTGCTGGAGTAACTCAGTGGGACAGGCAACATCTCTGGAGAAAAGGATGGGTAATGTTTCGGGTCGGGACCTTTCTTTAGACTGCTTAGTTGAGGGCTGCATGTTCGGATGGGGTGAGGTTAGAGTAGGAAATTGAAAAGTTAAGATGGTTGATGTCACGCCGGCAGTTAGAAATGGAGAAGTCTAGAGAAGGTAGAAGGCTGTCTGTGGGAGTCCAAGAGGAGGTGTAGACGGGAGAAGGGGTCATCACAGGGTTGTGAGGACTCCTTCCCTTAGAAAAATGCACGGAGGCGGAGGCGATGGAAGGAAAGCTCTACGTCGTGCAGGACCCGGAACCCGTTGAGGTGGGGGCAGAGGGGAACGAAGGTGAGGCTTGTTGACTGTTCCATATCAGAAATGGGGAGGTCAGGGGGGGATGGTGAAGACTCGACAAGGGTGGGGGTTGCGGTCAGTGGGGGGCAGGGGAGTGGACGGAGGTTCAGGTGAGGTACAGTGGGGGAGCCTAACCAGAAATATCATCTATTATTTCCTTCCTCAGACGTTGCCTGATCTGCTGTTCCTCCAAACGTATTTGTTTTTGGAGAAATTAAAATGTTATCGAGTACTTTGTTTCTGGTGAGTGTCACGCACGACGTAATGCCTCACCTCCTTCCATGCATAATATCGTTCTGCTTTGATGATCATGTCCACAATAATGATGTGATTGACTCTTGATGCCACTTCCAGTGGAGTCTTGCCTTGCTGCAGAACATGAAATTGAAGTCAATATCTTGGATCGGTACATTAAATTTCCTGGACTTACAGTAAACTATCGGCATCACAACCTTTACAAGCATCATTACAGCAGATTTGTTCTATTAATATTGGTGGAAAATAAACAACTTAAATACTGTTATAGACACAAGGCGCTGGAGTAACTCAGCGGGCCAGGCAACATCTCTGGAGAAAAAGGATGCGTGATGGGTCGAGACCCTTCTTCATTGTCATTTCGGATCTCTCTTCTCGGCATTGAAGGAGGGCGAATTTATCACCTCAAAAAAATATTTGCCTCTTTCATAGGTTTTAATTTTTTTTTAATACTGATTTATTTCACAGGTAAATGTTTGGTATTACAGGAAGGTTGGTGAAGCTTTGGTAAGGGTCCAGAGGAGTTTTGCCGGAATGACACATGGATTAGGGAGTATTACCTCCAAGGAAAGGTTGAACAGAGTTGGATTGTTTTCTCTGGAACGCCAGAGGTTCGCAGGGAAACCTGATAGAAGTATAAAAAATGATGAGAGGCATAGATAGGGTAGACAGTCAGAACCTTTTTACCCAGGATGGAAAGATCAAATACGAGAGGGCATAGCTTTGTGAGAGGGGCAAACTTTAAAGGAGATGTGCGGGGGGGGTTTCTTTACAGGGAGGGTGGTAAGTGCCTGGAATGCGCTGTCAGGGGTGGTGGTGGTGGAGGCAGATTTGACAGTGGCTTTTAACAGGCTTTTGGATAGGCATATGCATATGTAGGGAATGGAGGGACATGGATTATGTGCAGATAGATCGGCATGGACGCATGGTGGTGCAGCGGTAGAGTTGCTGCCTTACAGCACCGGAGACCCGGGTTCGATCCCGACTACGGGTGCTGTCTGTACGGAGTTTGTACGTTCTCCCTGTGACCTGCGTGGGTTTTCTCCGAGATCTTCGGTTTCCTCACACACTCCAAAGACGTACAGGTTTGTCAGTTAATTGGCTTGGTAAATGTAAAAATTGTCCCCAGTGGGTATAGGATAGTGTTAATGTGCGGGGATCGCTGATCGGTGGGCTGAAAGGGCCTGTTTCCGCGCTGTATCTCTAAACTAAACTAAACTAAAGATAGTATTGGCATCATGTTCGGCACAGACAATGTAGGCCCAAGGTGCTTCATCTCGTGCTGTACTGTTCTATGCCAAAAACATATACTTATAAATATACCTCACTGCCTTTCTGTCAGTTTCTCTGTAGATAAAAACATCCCAGTTATGATTCAAGAACAGCTCACGAAATGGAGACACAAGAAACTGCAGGTGCTGAAATCCTGAGGGAAACACAAAGTGCTGGAGTAACTCAGTGGATCAGGATGCATCTCTGAAGGGATCGGGCAGGTGATGTTTTAGATTGGGACCCTTCTTCAAACTCTGAAGATAGGTCCCTGTAAATAGTCATTACACACGTGTGACATTATAATAGTCTTTAATAAGTATACAGAGTTAAACAATACATGAGTAGTCACTGATTCCAGTCTGCTACTGTACTGCGCAGAAGGAGAAGCAGGCGTTATTATAAATGATACTTAAGGCGGGGTTAGTAGTGGTGAGGTAGCTATGTGATTGGTTGCATGCATAAACCATCCACAGTCCCGATCTGAAAGGTCACCTATTCATGTTCTCCAGTGGACGCTGCCTGACCTGCTGAGTCACTCCATCATTTTGTGTCTAATTTTTGTAAACTAGCACCTGCAGTTCCTTGTTTCTACATTTCAGGTCGGGTGTCTGAAGAAGGGTCCCAACCTGAAATGTCGCTTATCCATGTCCTCCAGAGATGCTGCCTGAACTGCTGAGTTACTCCAGCACATTGTATTATTTGCATTCATTATTAGCTAAATGTTCAACATAGACTCAATGCTTGATAGCTCAAACTGCTTCTATGTACAACCGGTGGAATCATAAAAGTGTGCTGATAATTTCAATAGACAATAGACAATAGGTGCAGGAGTAGGCCATTCGGCCCTTCAAGCCAGTATTGCCATTCAATGTGATCATGGCTGATCATCCACAATCAGTACCCCGTTCCTGCCTTCTCCCCATAGCCCCTGACTCCGCTATCTTTAAGAGCCCTATCAAGCTCTCTTGAAAGTATCCAGAGAACCGGCCTCCACTGCCGTCTGAGGCAGAACATTTCACAGACTCACCACTCTCTGTGTGAAAAAGTGTTTCCTCATCTCCGTTCTAAATGGCTTACCCCTTATTCTTAAACTGTGGCCCCTGGTTCTGGACTCCCCCAACATTGGGAACATGTTTCCTGTCTCTAGCGTGTCCAAACCCTTAATAATCTTATATGTTTCAATAAGATCCCGTCTCATCCTTCCAAATTCCAGAGTATACCAGCCTAGCCGCTCCTTTCTCTCAGCATATGACAGTCCCGCCATCCCGGGAATTAACCTTGTGAACATACGCTGCACTCCCTCAATAGCAAGAATGTCCTTCCTCAAATTTGGAGACTAAAACTGCACACAATACTCCAGGTGTGGTCTCACGGTGGCCCTGTAAAACTGCAGAAGGAACTCTTCGCTCCTATACTCAACTCCTCTTGTTATGAAGGCCAACATGCCATTCACTTCCTCCATATTTATTACTCTGTGGGTAACAGGAGTGGTGCTAGAGCATTCACACCATTCCTGGAAGTTGTCAATGAGACATTGGACACTTTCCATGGTGAACTCTTAAAATAGCAGAGTCAGGGGATATGGGGAGAAGGCAGGAACGGGGTACTGATTGGGGATGATCAGCCATGATCACATTGAATGGTTCGAAGGGCCAAATGGCCTACTCCTGCACCTATTGTCCATTGTCTATTGTCTAACTCCAGCATGCCACCTCAGCCATATCTCAGTATTACGCACATCCACTCAAACCCCCACACTGTTTCAGACAACGAACCTTGTCCTTCTGTTTCAGGTCAGTGTTTGCTTTCAGGAGCAATTCCACCAGATCGGCTCTTCCGAGCTCTGCTGCCAGGTGCAATGGATTCTGGTTTCTCTGGAGAACAACGAAAAATTATCTTAACAGAATGGTTTTAAATGATTATTTTGGGGGTTTAAAACAAGGAACCCGCCCGAAGGCTCACCGGTCGGCCCGACCCGGAACCCATCTGAAGGCTCGTCCGTTGGCGGGACCTTGCCTGAAGGCTGTTAGTGGGACCGGGAGGGAGCTGGAGACGTCGGACGTGAGAAGCAAGGGCCGGAGGGAGGGAGAACCGGGGTAATGCCTCCAGCGCCTTCAAGGACAGCTGCAGGAGGCGCTCCCCAGGACACAAAGATGGCCGGGCGAGGAGAGGAGAGGGACGTTGGTTGGCGGGATCAGCTCCAGTACATCGAGCGCGCCGGCCCGACCGGACTTGAGACTTTGAATAATGGCACCAAAAATAGCGGTGCCATTTTGTGTAATATATGCAAAAAGAATCTCACTGTGTAGTTCCATATGTGACAAATAAAGCAGCATTGAACATTGAACCATTGAACTATTGAGGCATTATACCATTGAGCTCGTGTATTTATTATTTCTCTCTTTGCTCTGCTGATAATCAACAACAAAATCACACAGGGCACTGAGATTGTTTCAAAGGTAAGATCGACAGCAGGAAACAAGGGACAAGGATGCACATGTGTCCATCAAAGGGCCACATGTAGTCGGCACAGAGCCATGGGCATCAAAAGGCCACATGTAGTCGGCACAGAGCCATGGGCATCAAAAGGCCACATGTAGTCGGCACAGAGCCATGGGCATCAAAGGGCCACATGTAGTCGGCACAGAGCCATGGGCATCAAGGGATTAGGCCATTCATTTTCCTACTTCCCAAGGTAGGTTGTTTTTGTTAAGCATGAAAAATTAATTAGGGATCTACAGTCATAGAATCATAGAGCTATACAACACAGAAATGGGTCCTTCGGCCCAACTCCTCCGTGCCAAACAAGGTGCCTTGGTGATAGTCCCATTTTCGTAGTTTACACCGAAGATAGACACAAAATGATGAAGTAACTCAGCGGGACAGCCAGCATCTCTGGAGAAAAGGAATGTGTGGCGTTTCGGTTTCCTTTCTCAGTCTGCAGTAGGGGAATTGAGAACCAGAGGACATAGGTCTAAAGTGAAGGGGGAAAGATTTAATAGGAACCCGAGGGGTAACTTTTTCATGCAAAGAGTGGTGGGTGTATGGAACGAGCTGCCGGAGGTGGTAGTTGAGGCAGGTACTATCTCAACGTTTAAGAAACATTTGGAGAGGTACATGGGTAGGACAGGTGTAGAGGGATATGGGCCAAACGCAGGCAGGTTGGACTAACGTAGATGGGACATGTTGGTCGGTGTGGGAAAGTTGGGCCAAAGCTGTTTCCATGATGTATGACTCTATGACTTTAATTATCAATTTTTAAAAACTCACCTCATCTAAAATGTTAACATCACACATGGATTCCACAAAGAGCTGTGCAACTGCAATATGCCTGTACTTAACAGCAAAGTGAAGGGGTGATTCTTTTCTCTGTAAGAGAGTCCATAAAATAAGGTTAGAGGACTGAATCACCGAGCATTCTTGTAGGTTTTGCAATTTCTCCTTTTCTCGCTGTGGCACTTACATTATTTTGACAATTGCAATCAGCTTGAGCATCAATAAGCATCGAGGCCAAGGCACAGTCATCTCTCTCTGCTGCAATGTGCAACAGACTCATATTGTTCTGAAACCAAGTCACACACACCGTCACGTTTCAAAACTAACGAGGCTTCAGATAACAAACAAAACATAGTTCAAAAGTAAACATTCATTTCACGCCTGACACCAGGAAGAAGGTACACAAGGCTGAAAATTGTAACGTCCAGGTTCAGGAACAGTTTCTTCCCTACAGCCATCAGGCTTCTAAACACTACAACCTCAAATAAGCTCTGAACTACATAGACTTGGGGGGCATTGGTTTTGTCTTTTTGTACTATCATTGTTTGTTTTTATGTGTACATATGTGCGTATATATAAATATATATATATATCTATATATATCTATATATGTCTTTTTGTACTATTGTTTGTTTTTATGTGTATGTATGTACGTATATATAAATAGATGTATATCTATTTATATATATCTATATATGTCTTTTTGTACTATTATTGTTTGTTTTTATGTGTACGTATGTGTGTAAATATATATATATATCTTATCTTATATTACAAAAAGTCTGACCTTGACCACTTCCTGTTGTTCTGTATATGGATTTTAGAAAAACACTGCCACTTACGGCTGTGATTTTTGACCATCTTACTCAGAGTCCCCCTCCGCTGTGCAGGGCAAGAGGATTTTTCCCATCGATGAAAAATAAAAGAGTTATTAGTGTTTAAAAAATGTTGAGATTCTCTCTCTCCCGAAGGCCACGCCCCTTCCGGAGAGACTATAAAACCCGGAAGTGTTGAGTGCCTCAGTCAGTCTCTGCAAGATGGGGGAGCGAGAGGGTCACGTCTCTCAGTCTGAGCTGTGAATAACACTGAACACATGTCTACTAAACTATGAGTGTGGTTTTACTGACCTTGAGTGCCCTTAATGTGGTTTGAAAATGAAAATGTGGTTGGTTTCAAAAAGCACAGCAAATGGTTGGTGGTGGTTGGTTTGCAATAAAGCACAGCAAATGGTTGGTGGTGGTTGGTTTGCAATAAAGCACAGCAAATGGTTGGTAGTGGTTGGATTGGTGGTGGTTGGTTTGGTGGTGGTTGGTTTGAAATGGCAAATGATTAAAAGTCTAAACTTGACAACTTCCTGTTTGCACTGTATATTGATTTTAGATAAAACGCTACTACTTACGGTTGCCTTACTCAGTCCCCCTCTGCTCATCAGGTGCAGAGGATTCTTCCCATCAATTAAAAATAAAAGTGTTATTAGTGTTTAAAAAATGTTGAGAATCTCTCTCCTGTTAATCACGCCATTAAGGCCACGCCCCTTCCGGTGGGATGGGGAAGGATTATAAAACCCAGAAGTGTGGGTGTGACTCAGTCTCTGCAAGATGGGAGAGGGAGAGATCACGACTGAGCTGTGAATCAACTGAACACACTGAATGTCTACTGAACTGTGAGTGTGGTGTTTTTATGTGGTGTTTTGTGTGGTTTTATGGTGGTTTTATGGTGGTTTCACCCTGCTTGAAATGGTATGAAACTGCATTTGAATGTGGTGGCCTTGCACCCTGCTTGAGGTGGTATGAAACTGCACTTGAATCAAGTTGCCTTGCACCCTGCTTGAAGTGATAAGAAACTGCACTTGAATTTGGTAGCCTTGCACCCTGCTTGAAATGGTAGGAAACTGCATTTGAATTTGGTGGCCTTGCACTCTGCTTGAAATGGAATTTCAAGGAATAGCCGTGAGTCAACTGCCAGCCCACCAGCCGTGAGTGAGCTGCCAGCACATCAGGCTTGAGTGACTGAGCCGCCACCCCAAGAATCCATTTGGCCCACAATGTCCATACTAGCCCTCTGGAAACCAGTTACTTCAGCCCACAACACCCATACCAGCGCTCCAGAAAGCCCCCCCCCCCCCCCACTGGCCACCAATATTGGAATTGGTGGAGAGGTGGAATATTGCGTTGGGGGACCAGCCCTCCCGTGTGAACATGGGACCCAACGGGTCCCACTTAGTCTAGTATATATATATATATAAATATATATACATATATATATTCAATACATATACACATGTGTATATGTATTGAATTGAATACTTATGTGTGTCTTTTCATCTTTTATTATATTGTTTACAGTGTATGATGTTTACATATTCTGTTGTGCTGCTGCAAGTAAGAATGTCATTGTTCTATCTGGGACATATGACAATAAAACACTCTTGACTAAATTGGAACAGTAGGCTGCTATGTACAGTCCATCTCCCCTATCCCAGCTCTCCCCCAAGCTCCAGCCATTTAAAATTCCCATGAAAGCTCCAGGTACCTTTGGTAAAATGTTCTTGTCACATCCTGCTTCCAGCAGCAATGTCACACATTCGTGGTGGCTTTCCACAGCAGCAAAGTAGAATGCAGTCACGCCCTCCTGCAAAGGAACAAGCATTGGGTTATGTTGTGAAGTACCAACGCATCTTCCCAGCATATCTTTACTGCGGAGGTGACCTACGAGGTGGAAACTTGGACTATAACCAATCTATTTGTAATCAAGAAGATACAAGAAAATGCAGATGCTGGAATCTTGATCAAAACAGCCACAAGAAAGGTACTACCCTTGATCAGACTTTGCTGGCTTTACCATGCACTAAATGTTATTCCCTTATCATGTGTCTATATGCTGTAAATAGCTCCATTGTAATCATGTATAGTCTTTCTGCTGAGTGGATAGCATGCAACAAAAGCTTTTCACTGTACCTCGGTACACGTGACAATAAACTAAACTGTAGAAGGGTCACATCACTTGTACATTCCCTCCCCAGATGCTGCCTGACCTGCTGACTTCCTCCAGCAATGTCTATTTGGAAAGACGTTACACTCTTAATCTTTTTGTGTAGGAAGGAACTGCAGATGTGGTTTACACTGAAGATAAGACACAAAATGCTGGAGCCACTCGGCAGGTCAGGCAGCTTCTCTGGACGGAAGGAATAGGTGACGTTTTGGGTCGAGACACTTCTTCAGAGTTATCCACATTCTTAATCTTATCTGGGACAACATAATCTATGTCACAATTGTCATCGGCATCACTGGTTTACCAAGGGGGAGAAGCTGTCAAAGTTCCTGCTACTGATCTCAGTGATCTCCCCGCCCACTGGACATTAAGGTGGCTGAGAATAGTAATAAAAAGGAACTGCAGATGCTGGCTTGCACCGAAGATAGACTCAAAATGCTGGAGTTACTCAGCAGGTCAGGCAGCATCTCTGGAGAAAATGGATTGGTGACATTTTGGGTTGGGAACCTTTTAATTTAGTTTAGTTTAATTTAGAGAAACAGCACGGGAACAGGCCCTTCGGCCCACCGAGTCTGCACTGACCAGCAATCCCGGCACATTAACACTATCCTACGCACACACTAGGGACAATTTACATTTATACCAAGCCAATTAACCTGTACGTTTTTGGAATATGGGAGGAAACCGAAGATCTTGGAGAAAATCTGCGCAGGTCACGTGGGGAACGCACAAAATCCGTACAGACAGCACCCGTAGTCAGGATCGAACCCGGGTCACTGGCACTGTAGGGCAGCAACTGTACCGCTGCGCCACTGTGCCGAGTTACTCCAGCACTTTGTGTCTATCTTTGGTGAGAATAGGTTCACTTTCAGTTCTGGTGGGAAACAATCCACTGGTCCACTCACAGTTCTCAAGATCGGAAATGAGAAATTGCATCTCAGGATTCAGGATGATGTGGATAAGAAGGGACGTCATGGGGAGAATGTGGTAACAGGAACTGAGACCAAATCTTCCTTCTTTGATCAGGGCTATATTTTTTTCCCCATGAGGATTAATTGTAAAAAGGAACAATCTTAACATACAAATTTAAGAACAAAGTTCAAGTGATAGCCACATACAAAGTTACAATGGCAAACCCGCCCACTAAATAACAGATAGTCATATCATCTGCACAAGGTGAAGTAGATCATAGACATCAGAAAGGCATGTTGCTGTTGAGGTCATTCCATATAAAAATCCACCAACCCTCTAATTCATCATTAAGTTTGGCACCAGTTGCAAGTTAATGCCTCTGAAACATAAAACCTCTTCTGGATATTGATATTCTGGACATTGTCTCAAAACCAGTTCAGCACTGAAAACTAAAAATCACCAAATAATAAATTCCTCATTAAACAAAATGGCAAAAATCTTGGTGTTCATTTGCAAAAGATTGCTGAGAGTCATAGAGTCACACAGTGTGGAGACAGGCCCTCCGGCCCAACTTGCCCACTCCGATTCAACATGTCCCAGCTACACTAGTCCCACTTGCCTGCATCTGGCCCATATCCCTCTAAACCTGTCCTATCTATGTACTTGTCTAATTGCTTCTTAAATGATGCAATAGACCCTGCCTTAACTACCTCTGCCGTTCCAAACACCCACCACCCTTTGTGTGAAAAATGTACCCATGAGATTCCTATAAAATTATTCCCCTTTCAATTTAAACCTATGTCCTCTGTTTCTTGATTCCCCCACTCTGGGCAAGAGACTCTGTGCGTCCACCCGATCTATTCCTCTCATGATTTTATACACCTCTATAAGATCACCCCTCATCCTCCTGCGCTCCAAGGAATAGAGACCCAGCCTACTCAACGTCTCAGACTCCCTAGCCCTGGCAACATCCTTGTAAATCTTCTCTGCACCCTTTCCAGCTTGACAACATCTTTCCTATAACATGGTGCCCAGAACTAAACACAATACTCTAAATGCGGCCTCACCAACGTCTTATACAACTGCAACATGAACTCCCAACTTCTATAATCTGTTTCTTGCTGACTGGTTGCATCGTGGCTTGGTTCGGCAACTTGAGCGCCCAGGAGTGTAAAAGACTTCAAAAAGCTGTAAACACTGCCCAGTCCATCATCGGCTCTGACCTCCCCACTGTCGAGGGGATCTACCGCAGTCGTTGCCTCAAAAAGGCTGCCAGCATCATCCAGGACCCACACCATCCTGGCCACTCACTCATCTCCCCACTGCCTTCAGGTAGAAGGTACAGGAGCCTGAAATCTGCAACATCCAGGTTCAGGAATAGCCACTTCCCCACAGCCATCAGACTGTTAAACACAACTCAAACAAAACTCTGATCGTTAAATAGCCCATTGCACTTTATCTGTTTATTTATGTGTATATATATATTCATTGGTATATGGTCTCACTGATCTGTTCTGTATTTATTTATGCCTACTATGTTCTGTTGTGGTGAAGTAAAGCAAGAATTTCATTGTCCTATCTGGGACACATGACAATAAACTCTCTTGAATCTTGAATCTTAATCAAATATCTTTTACTCATTTCATGTTCTTGTGCTGTCCAGGCTCCAATGTAAATCCATGGGGTGTCAACAAACCTGACGTGGCATAAATGGGATTGAATGATATGGATGCAAAACTGTAATTGAACCATGACTGGCTTTCAAGGAGGAGGTGGGTCAGGTTCCAGCATTTTGTGATCTATTGTGTAAACCAGCATCTGCAGTTCCTTGGTTTAATATTGAAAGTTCTTAAAATATATGATTAATGTCTCAAAAAAGTCCGTCAACCATTCCTTTAAGCCATTTTCCCCTTCAGTTGGAAAATATATGGCACAGCAATAACACGGTGGCACAGCGGTAGAGTTGCTGCCTTGCAGCGCCAGAGACCTGGGTTCAATCCTGACTACGGGTACTGTCTGTATGGAGTTTGTACGTTCTCCCTGTGACTGTGTGGGTTTTCTCCGGGTGCTCCGGTTTCCTCCCACATTCCAAAGACGAACAGGTTCATTGGCTTCGGTAAAATTGTGTGTAGAATAGTGCTAGTGTACGGGATGATCGCTGGTCGGCGTGGACTCGGTGGGCCGAAGGGCCAGTTTCCACGCTGTATCTCTAAAGTCTAAAGTAAAGTCTAAAATATGACGGTTGATTATAGTATAATAATTGGGAAAAAATTAATATTAACATTTTGGAAAGGTCCTATAACCCCCACAATTAAAATGTGGATTATGGAAATATCGGAGACCTTACATTTGGAAAGAACTAGACTCGCCTTAATTGACAAACAAGAATTATTTAATAGAATATGGTCTCCATTTATTGATTTTTTGAAAGGGTAAATTGGTTCAGCACGGGAATCTGACTGAAACCCGAGCTCAGGATTAGATGAATAGTTATCCTTTATAACTTACGGACCTATCTCCAAAGTTGTATTATTGGTAAATTATTCCATTCTTCTTTATCATGCCTTTTTTTTTATTTCTCACTTTCTATCTATAAAAAAACTAAAACTAAATAGAAGCAGAGTTAATATACAACTGATAAAGGAGGACCACTATTATTTTGATAGCTGGATTCCCACCTATTAGCAATGTAGGATTGATATATAAGAAATGTTTGTATTATGATATGCACCTGCTTCTAATAAAAATATTATTTTTTTAAACATTTAAAAAAAATTAAAAAATTAAAAATTAAAAATTAAAAAAATTAAAAAAAATATGACGAAGTTAACATTTACAGATATTTTCCAATGATGGTTTTGAAGTAACAATTTAATAACAATAACCTACCTCATTCTCCTCATCTATTAGATCCCATTCTTTCAGCAACGCCTTTAACACAGTCATGTGGCCATTCTTTGCGGCAAGATGCAACGCTGTATTACCTTCCTGCACAATAAGAAACAAGTAGGAAAATCACATCAGCCATGTAGAAATTGCAGGGTGGCCTGCTGTTGATCATTGAGCAGGCCACTCAGAGATGCTGCCTAACTAACGTGTTACTCCAGCACTTTATGTCTTTTTTATTGTAAACCAGCATATCCAGGTCCTTGTTTCTAGTTATCTTGTATCCCTCTGAGACATGTCATAGAATCATACAGCGTGCAATTAGGGCCTTCGGCCCAACTTGTCCACACTGACCAACATGTCCCATCTACACTAGTCCCACCTGCCTGTGTTTGGCCCATATCCATCTAAACCTGCCATATTCATATACCTGTCCAAATGTTTCTTAAACAGTGCGATAGTCCCTGCCTCAATGTATAAAGTGAGATCACTAGATTGCGCTCTTTAAGAGCTGACTAAATATCAAATATCTTGCTTCGGTGCTTTAAAATTATATCATTCAATTCTGTACGTGAAAATAAAACACTGGAATAAAACCTGGCCACATGAGGGCAAATTATTGAGAACAAGAAATTACCCAAACTTTGAAGCAGTAGTAAATATACAGAAATGAACATGCTGGGAAAATGTAGCAGGTCTATGGTCTTATTGGTTGTGGACTGTATCAGATCGAACATAAGATCTGTATGACACACTGTTCTGTATAATATATCCCACATTTTGTCTTGGTTCAAATGAAAACTTGACTGAAATTCATATCAGTTAGTGCAAAATGGTCGGCATGGACTTGCTGGGCGGAAAGGCTTGTTTCCATGCTGTATCTCTAAACTAAAACTAAGCATAGTGTTTCGATTCATAAAGTCATACAGCACAAACTCGTCCATGCTGACAAGGATGCCCATCTAAGATCGTCCCACTCCCACTGGCCACGTTTAACCCATATCCCTCTGTACCACCCTGGATCTCCTGTTTACCAAATCTGAGAGAATCACAATATTTATGAAGAAGGAAATTGCTCGCAAAGCACTAAAGTTTCAGAAGATTTTTGCACAATGGGAACTATGCATTCAGTTGTTAATACCTTGTCTTTTTCCTGTGTGCTATACTCATACTCCTTCAGTGTCTCAACCATTTCAAGATGTCCGCTCTCAGCTGCCACGTGATATGGCATTTTGCCTTTCTGCAAGAGGACAGAATGTGTCAGCACCCCATCCAACATCAGTAACTCTAATCCAATCCTAAATACTCACTCACTTTGTGTTGGTGTTTCCTTCAAAGCAAAAATCTGGTTCAAACACCAGAAACAAAATGGAAACCACTTTAGTCAAACATCAGATTATTCACAAACGCTTAAAGTGGCCCAGCTTAATCATCATTAGGCTTGGTCATGCTGATTCCTGACACCTCAAAACATGCACGTAGGTAGAGGTTCAGAATATTCCACCCATTGAAAATTACTTTGTGCAAGAATCCCTTAAGGTGAAAACAATTGAGTTGAGTTTAGTTTATTGAGTTTAATTTATTGTCACGCGTACCGAGGTACGGTGAAAAGCTTTTGTTGAGTGCTAACTAGTCAACGTAAAGACAATACATGGTTACAATCGAGCCATTCACAGTGTATAGATACACGATGAAGGGAATAACACAAATAACGTTTAGTGCAAGATGAAGTCCAGTAGAGTCTGATCAAAGATAGTCCAATGGTCTCCAATGAGGTTTGATACAGTATAAGAATTCTCAGTTGCCAAAAGGCTCCAATCAAATCTCTAACATAATGTTCTCTTTCAGAAGGGACAGACATGACATTTTGTTTAGTTTAGTTTAGAGATACTGAGTGGAAACAGGCCCTTCAGCCCACCGTGTCCGCACCGACCAGCAATCCCCGCACACTAACACTATCCTACACACACTAGGGACAATTTACCTTTTTACCAAGCCAATTAGCCTACAAACCTGTACGTCTTTGGAGTGTGGGTGGAAACCGGAGCACCCGGAGAAAACACACGCAGGTCTTGGGGGGGACGTACAAACTCCGTACAGACAGCACCCGTAGTCAGGCCTGAACCCAGGTCTCTGGTGCGCCACCGTGCTGCCCAAAATGAGGGTACTGAGCAGACCATTGTATCATCACTTCCATACATCTCTGTGTGTTATATTTTGGTGTATCTGGGATGACTTGACTCACTAAGAGGAAATTGACTTTGAGAGGTTCCTCTCTACACATCAAGGTTCAGGGCTGGCATCAAACAAGGACAGGACGGGCCGTTCCTACCATAATATGAGACAAGACTACACATAAATGAAGAAAATAAGGTATGTAGACTTTGCCCACCCCACCCCCACCCGCACACTGTCAGATGTAATCTGGATGCAGTCCACAGGGGAAAAAGTATTGGAAGGAACGTTAACAGTCACAGCAACAGCAGAAATTTCGGGCAAGAAATTTCGGTTCAATCCTGACTACGGGTGCTGTTTGTACGGAGTTTGTACGTTCTCCCCATGAGTTTTCTCCGAGATCTTTGGTTTCCTCCCACACTCCAAAGACGTACAGGTTTGTAGATTAATTACTTTGGGATTATTGTAAAGTTGTCCCCAGTGTGTGTAGGATAGTGTTAATGTGCGGACGAAAGACCTGTTTCTGCGCTGTATCTCTAAACTAAACCAAACTAAACTAAATAAAATGTTTTCATGAACAATCCTGTGAAACAGGCAACTTTTTATATGAAGGGAATATAGAGGTGTGAATCATGTGTAAACAGATAAAATTCGTTTCTTTACTTTATATGCCCTTTATCTTGGATGATTTGATTGTAATCACGTGGAGTCTTTTCGCTGACTGGATAGCACACAACAAAAAAGCTTTTCACTGTACCTCGGTAAACATGACAATAATAAAATAAACTAAACTAGTATCTTGGTATTATGTGCAGCATAGATATTGTGAGCCAGAGGGCCTGTTCCTGTGCTGTACTGTTTTATGTTAACCCACTAGCTATCTTTTAGCTAGCTATCGGGTTTGTAGAAGGGACCCAACCCAAAAGGTCACCTATCCATGTACTCCAGAGATGCTGCCTAACTAACACGTTACTCCTTTACGTCTTTTTATTGTAAACCAGCATATCCAGGTCCTTGTTTCTAGTTATCTTGTATCCCTCTGAGACATGTCATAGAATCATACAGCGTGCAATTAGGGCCTTTGGCCCAACTTGCCCACACCGACCAACATGTCCCATCTACACTAGTCCCACCTGCCTGTGTTTGGCCCATATCCCTCTAAACCTGCCGTATCCATATACCTGTCCACATGTTTCTTAAACAGTGCGATAGTCCCTGCCTCAATTACCTCCTCTGGCAGCTCGTTCCCTACACCCACCACCCTTTGTGCAAATAAAGTACCCACCGGTTCTTATCAAACCTTTCCCCCCCCCCTCACCTTAAACCCATGTCCCCTGGTTCTCAATCCCTCTACTCTGTGCAAGAGACTCTGTGCATCTACCCGAGCTATTCCTCTCATGATTTTTTACACCTTGATAAGATCACCCCCTCACCCTCTCATGATGTTGTACACTTGTCCACCAAGGCCAGCTGCAGTAATTTCTTTTACTACCACTACCCGGGATGGGTTCACTGAGGCTGAGGCATGAATGTTGTTGCCTGTCCCAGTTAAAGCACCAGAGGTTTGCACCACAGCCAGGAACGGCCTTTTTGTCACTGGAATGAATAAAACTGCAGCTCATGACAGACAAGGGCCGCAAGACAAGATCACAAGCTTCTGAGTTACATCCTAATTATTACATTGCGTGTTAGTTTCTCCTTTCAACTAACATTGTGAAAAGATTGGATAATAAGGAACCACCTATTCAGACGTGCCTCACCTACCTCTGTGGGTTTATTTAAATCCAACTGCAGATCTTTTACTATGCATTGTACAATTGAAATCTGATTATTCTGGGCAGCACAATGCAGTGCGTTCAATCCTTCCTAAAGACAAGAAAACAAGTTCATTTAGTTTTCCACAATGGGATTTTCTTTTCAATATTTGGCAATCAGTCATTACTGTCAAACTGAGAAACCTCTCTCAGAAATTGTTTAACCTCCTGCTGTGTTGTAATGTGTACGTATTCGTAATAACAGCCTTTGAAGTACATAAATGTGCATACCTGACAGATTGTTGTGGACTAAAGTCAGTAACAAGCTGATATATAAACTGTACTCCACAAATTATACACAGTGAATCATCTCCACAAAATATTTAATTACGTTAAAACTAAAATGGGTGGCACAGTGCGCAGTGGTAGAGTTGCTGCCTTACAGTGCCAGATACACGGGTCCGTTCCTGACTACGGGTGCTGTCCGTACGGAGTTTGTACGTTCTCCCCGTGACCTGCGTGGGGGTTTTCCGGGACCTCCGTTTTCATCCCACACTTCAAAGACGTACAGGTTTGTAGGTCAATTTGTATAATTGTAATAATTGGTATAATTATAATTGTAAATTGCCCCTAGTGTGTGTAGATTAGCATTCGTGTGCGCTGGTTAGATCGCTGGTAGGCATGGACTCGGTGGGCCGAAGGGCCTGTTTCCACGCTGTTATCTCTAAACTAAACTAAACTAAAAGAAAGTTTTAACTTTTATTTTGTACATGCACTTAAATCATATGACTCTGCTGCGATCACCTTGTGGTTGTTTTCAATTTAATAGCAGGCTTTAATAACTTTATCATCTTCAAGGAAGGTGGACATTATTTCATGAAATGAAAGTCATTGCATTAGTACCACACATACTTTTTGTCAAAGCTAATTATTAAGTTTAATTGGCACACAAATCAAAGGTGTATGACTGTACTCTGCACACCGGCCAACATGTCACAGCTACACTAGTCCCACCTGCCCGCGTTTGGTCCATATCCCCCCAAACCTGTCCAATCCATGTACTTGTCTAACTGTTTCTTAAAGTTGAGGCCAGGATAGTCCCAGCCTCAACTACCTCCTCTGGCAGCTTGTTCCATACACCCACTACCCTTTGTGTAAAAAGGTTACCCCTCAGATTCCTATTAAATCTTTTCCCCTTCACCTTAAACCTATGCATGTCCTCTAGAGATGCTGCCTGGCCCACTGAGTTACTCCAGGACTTTGTGTTCCATGCAGTTAATACTGTTCACTGGAAGGAGCCTAGAAGAGGCTAATTAATTTGTGCTTTCCATTTACAGAAGAGATAAGGAAAATGAACCTATGAGAAATATTTTCCTCTCCACATACCAAGCCACGGACTATTCTTTGGGTATCTCGTGTTAGAGGTGAGGACCAGCCATTCTTACATATGACCGAGTAATTCCACACTCACCTCGTTTGTCGATTTTCGATCCACACCTTTTTCTACCAACGTTTTCAAAATGTTCAAGTGTCCGAACCAGGCAGCGAGGAGAAAGGCGTCCATCCCGTGCTTCAAGGGAAAGCGGGAACATTCCCGTCACCAACACCAACAACACCACACCACAAATCTCCATCACCATTCCAAACCCAGTGATTACAGAGAAAATGGCCATGTTCAGTGGCTCTGAAGAGGCCACTCGTTCCATCATGTTCATACTGGCTCTTGGTAACGTTTACTGTAATTATTCACATTTATCTGCTCTTTCGCCATATCGCTACAAGGCATGAATGGTTAATGGCACGTAATACCTCCCCAAAAGACTTCTCCCATGAAACTATTGAGAAGAACATCATAAAGAAATGAGAAGAACTATTTAATTTTACTGATTGTAAGTCTCGTTGTCACCTTCCCCTCAGCTAACCATGAACCTTCCCACATTTCCTTATCATTGTCTGCTTTGATCTGTCGTTTTCACACCTTACCCTTCCATATCTCTAGACTCACTCTCCCCTGAATATAAATCTGAAGAAGAGTCTCGACCCGAAATGTCACCCACTCCTTCTCTCGAAAGATGCTGCCTGTCCCACTGAGTTACTCTAGCAATTTGTGTCAGAGTAAACCAGCATTTGCAGTTCCTTCCTACACAGAACATTCTTAATATTGCACACTCACAGATAATACTCTTCAATAAGAGGGGCCTATAAGAGGTTAATAATTTAGCGTTTCCCATCTACAGAAGGGATAAGGAAAATAAACATACACTACATCTTTTTTACATACCAAATCAGGTTTATTTTACATGGCCACACAAACTTTTCCTTTGCAAATATTTACTCAATATGCTTTTGACAGTTACCATAACTTGGTAACTTGGTATGTAAAGGAGATAGGCACAAAAAGCTGGAGTAACTCAGCGGGTCAGACAGCATCTCTGGAGAAAGGGAATAGGTCTCGACCCGAAACGTCACCAATTCATTTTCTCCCGAGATGCTGTCTATCTCGCTGAGTTACTCCAGCATTTTGTCTCTATCTTTGGATTAAACCATCATCTGCAGTTCCTTCCTACACAGTATGTAAAGGAGTTTCCCCTTATCTCCCATTGTTTCTTTTGTCAATGTTCTTTACAGTATTGCTTGTGCTGTCAAATGGCTAGTTATTTGTTCTTCATAATTTGGTACAGACTATCTTGTTGTTTAATGCATGCAAAAGAAAACTACTCATTTTGCAGAATCCCAGAATGGCTTTAGGAGTGAAAGAGATCATTCATCCTGTCGAGCCAGGAGCGGAAGCGAATGCAGAACCGTATAATAGGTACTTGATTAGTAAGGGCGTCAAAGGTTATGGGGACAAGGCAGGTCAATGGGGTTGAGAGGGAAAAATAGATCAGCCATGACCAAATGGTGGGAAGGAACTGCAGATGCTGGTTTAAATCGAAGATGGACACAAAATGCTGGAGTAACTCAGCAGGACAGGCAGCATCTCTGGAGAGAAGGAATGGGTGACGTTTCGGGTTGAGACCCTTCTTCAGACTAGTTAGGGATAAGCGGAACGAGAGATATAGACGATGATGTAGGGAGATAAAGAACGAATGAAAGATATGCAAAAAAGTAATGATGATAAAGGAAACAGGCCATTGTAAACGAGAAGCTGGTGCGACTTGGGTGGCGGAGAGATAGAGAGAGAGGGAATGCCACGGTTACTTGTTAGAGAAATCAATATTCATACCACTGGGCTGTAAGCTGCCTAAGTGAAATATGAGATGCTGTTCCTCCAATTTGCGTTTAGCCTCACTCTGACAACGGAGGAGACCGAGGACAGGTTTCAAGGTTTCAAGTTCAAGTTCAAGGGAGTTTATTGTCATGTGTCCCTGATAGGACAATGAAATTCTTGCTTTGCTTCAGCACAACAGAACATAGAAGGCATTGACAACAAAACAGATCAGTGTGTCCACATACCATTATATAAATATATACACACATGAATAAATAAACTGATAAAGTGCAAATAACAGATAATGGGCTATTAATGTTCATAGGTTTGTCCGAGCCAAGTTTAATAGCCTGATGGCAGTGGGGAAGTAGCTATTCCTGAACCTGGTCGTTGCAGTCTTCAGGCTCCTGTACCTTCTACCTGAAGGTAGCAGGGAGATGAGTGTGTGGCCAGGATGGTGTGGGTCCTTGATGATACTGCCAGCCTTTTTGAGGCAGCGACTGCGAAAGATCCCCTCGATGGAAGGGAGGTCAGAGCCGATGATGGACTGGGCAGTGTTTACTACTTTTTGTAGTCTTTTCCTCTCCAGGGCGCTCAAGTTGCCCAACCAAGCCACGAAGCAACCGGTCAGCATGCTCTCTACTGTGCACCTGTAGAAGTTAGAGAGAGTCCTCCTTGACAAACCGACTCTCCGTAATCTTCTCAGGAAGTAGAGGCGCTGATGTGCTTTCTTAATAATGGCATCAGTGTTCTCGGACCAGGAAAGATCTTCAGAGATGTGCACGCCCAGGAATTTGAAGCTCTTGACCCTTTCAACCATCGACCCGTTGATATAAACGGGATTGTGGGTCCCCATCCTACTCCTTCCAAAGTCCACAATCAGTTCCTTGGTTTTGCTGGTGTTGCGGGCCAGGTTATTGTGCTGGCACCATATGGACAGTTGCTCGATCTCTCTTCTGTACTCTGACTCATCCCCATCAGTGATATGTCCCACAACAGTGGTGTCGTCAGCGAACTTGATGATCAAGTTCGCACTATGACCGGCTACGCAGTCATGAGTATAGAGTGAGTACAGCAGGGGGCTGAGCACGCAGCCTTGGGGTGCTCCCGTCAAGGTCAGTTTCTTGTCAGTTTTAGGTCCGTGTGGGAATGGGAAGGAGAATTAAAGTGTTGAGCAACCGGGAGATCAGGTAGGTTCAGGCGGACTAAAAGAAGGTGGAGCTGACTCTGCTCCTATGTCTCATGATCAATCCTATGATCAATCCAGCTAGTTCCACTCACCCCCTCTCTCTTGCCTATGAACGGTACAACTGAATCAGTTTCTGCTATTGCACTTGACAGTTCTTTCCACCTCCTAACTGCTCAGTACATGAAAATGTTTTATCTGTTGTCACTTCTGATTCTTTTGCCATTCATCTTCATTCGATGTCCATTGGTTCCAATCCCTCCTCCACTGGGAACAGTTTCTCTCTCTCTACTCTGTCCACAGCTTTCATGATTTTAAACACAAATCCCCTCCTGAGTGGGCCCAGAGCTGGAAACAATACTCCAGTTGTGTTTTATAATGGTTTATCAAGGCTTGCTTGCTCTTATATTTAATGTCTCTTTTTGTAAAGCCCAGGACATAAATGCTTTCCCAACCACTTTCTCAGTCTGTGCCGTCACTTTCAACAAACGTATCTATTCCCCTCAAGATCTCTCTGTTCTTCGAGTCATAGAGTAACACAGCGTGGAAACAGGCCCTTCAGCCCAACTCGCCCACAGCGGCCAACAATGTCCCAGCAACCTTAGTCCCACTAGCCTGCGCTTGGTCCATAACCCTCCAAATGTGTCCTATCCATCTATCTGTCCAACTGTTTCTTAAACGACGGGATAGTCCCAGCCTCAACTAACTCCTCTGGTAGCTTGTTCCATACATCCACCACCCTCTGTGAGAAAATGTTACCCCTCTGATTCCTATTAAATCTTTTCTCCCTCACCTTGAAGCCATGTCCTCTGGTCCTCAATTCCCCTACTCTGGGTAAAAGACACAATCATGTATACCTCTATAAGATCTCCCCTCATCCTCCTACGCCCCTTGGAATAGAGACCCAGCCTACTCAGCCTCTCCCTATAGCTCACACCCTCTAGTCCTGGCAACATCCTCATAAATATTTTCTGAACCCTTTCAAGCTTGACAATATCTTTCCTATAACATGGTGCCAAGAACTGAACACAATATTCTAAATGCGGTCTCACCAACGTCTTATACAACAGCAACATGACCTCCCAACTTCTATACTCAATACTCAATACTGAAGGCCAAAGTGCCTTGATTGGGGATGATCAGCCATGATCACAATGAATGGCGGTGCTGGCTCGAACGGCCAAATGGCCTCCTCCTGCACCTATTTTCTATGTTTCTATGTGCCAAAAGCCTTTTTGACCACCTTATCTATCTGCGACGACCTTCATGGAACCATGCACTTGTACTCCTAGATCCCTCTGCTCTACAACACTATCCAGAGGCCTACCATTTACTGTGTAGGTCCTGCCCTTGTTTGACATCCCAAAATGCAACACCTCACACTTCTCTGTATTAAATTCCATCAACCATTCCTCCGCCCACCTGGCCAATCGATCCTGCTGCAATCGTTCACAACCATTACACTATCTGCAAATCCACTAACTTTTCTATCATCAACAAACTTGCTAATCTTGCCCTGTATGTACTCATCCAAATCATTGATGTAGATGACAAACAGTAACAGGCCCAGCATCGATCCCTGTGGCACACCACTAGTCACAGGCCTCCATTCTGAGAATCACCCTACCACCATCACCCACTTGCTTCCTTCCATGGAGCCAATTTGCTATCCATTCAGCTATCTCTCCCTGGATCCCATGAGATCTAACCTTCCAGAGCAGCCTACTATGCGGAACCTTGTCGAATGCCTTACTAAAGTCCATGTATACAACATCTACAGCTCTGCCTTCATCAACCTTTTTGCTTTTTTTGAATGTTCCCCCTCTTTACATTGCCTTCTCTCATTCTTTCTAACAAAATACAGTATAACTGTCACATTTTTTAATGTTAAATTTCATCCACCAACTCCCCGCTCCTTCAATAAGCCTGTCTATATTGTTATAAAATGTAGTTCTATCGTCACAATTCACTCTGTCTCCACATCTTGTATGTAGAAAGAAACTGTAGATGCTGGTATATCTGAAGATTGACACAAAGTGCTGGAGTAACTCAGCAGTCAGGCAACATCTCGGGAGAAAATGGATAGGTGGCGTTTTGGGTTGGGACCCTGTAAATACAAATAAGTCATGGAATGCTTAAATGATGTCACTCGTTTACGAATCCTCGAGTTAAAATCACTCCGTGGAATGTTTTCACTGTTTTCTTCGTCCTTTATTAACCTCAAATTTCCTATGGACCGTATTACAATTATTTTGCAGCAGGATGTCCACTAACCTTATCTTTAATATCCACCCTGGCGTTGTGATTCAGAAGAAAGGCAACTGCATTTTCTTTCATGTTAGCAACAGCAAAATGCAGGGCTGTGCGATCCATCTGCTTAGAAACAGACACCGGGTTAAAGGCAATAAACTTAACTTGTTATTATAATATTTTTACTGAAACATCCTTAATTGTGGAGAAGAGTCCGACTTTATTTTATGTTCAAGATACCTTCTTTTAATAGAATCATACAGCACAAAATCAGGTCAGGTTGGGGGGGAGTTCCCCCCGCCACGGGTACCATGTAATCCTGTGCTACCTGCACCATGGTCGGATAGTCGGCGACTAAACCGTCTCCCCCACCAGGTTTGCCAGGTAAGGAGGGGGCTATGGACCCCCAGCAGGACCAAAAATAAGACCTGTCAAAGGCCAAGACCTAGCGAGCCAACGGCCATCCACACTTCAGTAGATGTTGCGATCACTGTCGTACATAGCATTGTAAGGAATGTTGATAAAGCACACACACACACCAAAATCCTATACTTCCAGCGGCGGAAGCCCGCGGGAACTGGAGGACAGAGATGTGTGGTGCGTCCGTCACCGTTCCCATTGGAAACCAGCACTACTGCGTCGCTAATGTTTTCAACGATGATGAATGATGAATGAATGACAAAAACCGGCCTTTTCGCCCAACATCCACACCAACCAAGATGCCCCATCTTCGTTTGTCCCACCTGCCTGCATTTGGCCCATGTCCCTTTGAACCTTTGCTATCCATGTACCTGTCCAAATGTCTTTTAAATGGTGTGATAGTCCCTGCTTCAACTAGCCTCTGGCCGCCCGTTCCATATATCCACCACCATCTGTGTGAAAAAGTTGCCCATCAGGTTCGTCTTAAATCTTTCCCCTCTCACGTAAAATCTAGGTCCTCTGGTTCCTGATTCCACTTCTTTGGGTAAAAAGACACTGAGCATTCACCTGTTATAAGGTCATAAGGAGTAGGAGTAGAATTAGGCCATTCGACCCATCAAGTCTACTCCGCCATTCAATCATGGCTGATCTATCTCTCCCTCCTAACCCCATTCTCCTGCCTTCTCACCATAACATCTGACACCTGTATTAATCAAGAATCTATCTATCTCTGCCTTAAAAATATCCACTGAATTGGCCTCCATAGCCTTGTGTGGCAAAGAATTCCACAGATTCACCACCTTCTGACAATATAAATTTCTCCTCATCTCCTTCCTAAAACATCGTCCTTTAATTCTGAGGATATGACCTCTAGTTCTAGACTCTCCCACTAGCGGAAACATCCTCTCCACATCCACTCTTTCCGAGCATTTCACTATTCTGTACATTTCAATGTCATTCTTCTAAACTCCAGCGAGTACAGGCCCAGTGCCGACAAACGTTCATCATTCCTGGGATCATTCTTGTAAACCTCCTCTGGACCGTCTCCAGAGCCAGCACATCCTTCCTCAGATCTGGTGCCCAAAATTTCTCACCCTGTCTATTCCATCATGATCATGATAACCCTTTAACTCTCCTGTGCTCCAAAGAATAAAGTCCTAGCCTGCCCAATCTCTCCCTGTAGCTCAGGCCCTCAAATCCAGGCAATATCCCCATAAATCTTCTGTGAACTCTTTCCAAATTAATGACAGCCTTCCTATCGCATGATGATCAAAGTTGCACACAATACTCTAAACACAGATTCACTAATGTCTTGCACAACTGTAACATGACATCCTAATTGACATATTCAATAGGTGTAGCAAGGAACTGCTGATGCTGGTTTAAACCAAAGATAAACACAAAGTTCTGGAGTAACAATGGGTCAGTAAATTGGTAATTTGGTGTCAAGGCAACAACCTTTCTCTCAATGTCAGCAAGACAAAGGAGATGGTGAACAACATTAGGAAGTGAAGCAGTACACATACCCCAGTATACATTGATAGTGCCGAAGTAGAGATGGGTGAAAGCTTCATGCTCATTGGAGTAAATATCACCAGCAACTGGTCCTGGACGAGCCATATCGACGCAATGGCCAAGAAAGCACATCAACGCCTCTACTTCCTTAGAAGGCTCAGGAAGTTCAGTATGTCCCCAACAACTCTCACCAACTTCTACAGATACGCCGTAGAAAGCATTTTTATCACAGAATGGTTTGGGAACAGCTCCATCCAAGACCACAAGAAATTGCAGAGAATAGGCGAGTTCGGTATTCCGAAAAACGCAAGGAATCATGGGATTTGTCAAAGGTCATTCGTGATAAAGAAAAAGGGAACAAAGCGTTGGCTGTATAAACTGCGTATCAATTGTTAACAATTCTACCAATTAATTAATCTAGAATTCTGTCAACTCAATAGCGGACAGGCGTCGCGCTTTTATGAACATTAATTCGATCTTATTTCTATCTCACTTCACAAACCCACCCTCTGGAATTCCGCAGAACCCGCCAGTGTTGGAGGACATTCTCTCTCGCTCTCTTTCGTGTTTAATCAATATTTGATAGGGTAATCGATACCTCGTTAATTACCGTGTAGGAAGGAACTGCAGATGCAGGTTTGCATGGAAGGTAGACACAACGTGCTGGAGTATCTCAGCGGGACAGGCAGCGTCTTTGGAGAAAAGGAATAGGTGACGTTTCGGGTCGAGACCCTTCTCCAGAGATGTTGCCTGACCCGCTGAGTTACTACAGCATTTTGTGTGTATCCCCGTTGATGACTGATGCTCGGCTTTCGCCGGCACCGAGGGGATTAACCGACAGCCACTGGATAAGGCGAGAGGTGCAGCTGACTGTCCCTGGCCCTTCGGGGAACGGGTTCCTCGGAAGTTGGAGCAGAGTTGAGCTGGAGTTAGCGCTTCTTCTCCGCGCTGGCTGTAAGCCTGGGGCCACCACTGCTCCGGGCCGGTGTCCCATCAGTCCAGGGTCACCGGACAGGGATGGGACACTCACAAGAGGACGGGGACGGTAGTGAGACTCCGCTCATAAATCTGCCTCCTATGGTAATGCAGGAGAGGGGTGCATGGTTCGCCCCTGTATAATAACCCTGTATAACCCGGGAGGGCAGCCCGAGTGAGTATGGAACCCATACACCCAGGCTGAGAGCGACCGGACTGTGATTCATCTGTTGGGACAGTGGGGAAGAGGAGGCAGGGGAGGGAGAGAGAGGATGGAGAGAGAGAGGGTTCCTATCCATGCACATGACCAAATGGCTTTCAAAATGTTGTTATTATACCTGCCTTAGTAACTTCCCCACCACCCATTGTGTGAAAAAAATTGAACCTGAGGTTCTTATTAAATCTTTACCGTTACACCTAAGCCCCCTAGTTCTTTTTGGTCCCAGAAATTGGTCCCAGACAACTTTCCTTCCTCCCTTCAACCCCACCTGTTCCCATGTCCACCCTCCCTGACTTACCTTTACCCTGTTAAATTAATTTGGTTTAGGGACACAGCACGGAAACAGGCCCTTGGTTGTCCCACTTAGGAGACCTAAACAGCAAACTCAAGGTTTCCATGAGGTCACCGGAGGTTTTGGTCACCCTCCCTAATGGTCGAAAATTGTTTCCGCGTGGTCGAGGCTTCATCTAGGTTGCTGCTATTTTTTCATCATGTTTAAAACCGCTCGACTAAAAATAGGTTGCCGTTTTAAAAATCGATAATTTTTTAGTCGCAGGTCTAGTCGAAGCCGGTTTTCTTCATAATCGAGGAAGGTTTTCAACATAGGCGTGGGAGGTGGTAGGAGGTTGCTGGTCGCCTCGACCTTGATATTTTTTTGGGTGGCGGGCAAGGTCACTAGAGGTTGCTGTTTAGGTCTCCTAAGTGGGACAGGGGCTTAAGGCCTTTCGCTTCCTGTGAATAGTCCCCACCATCTGGCATGTCATCACCTCTGCCAAAACTCTGATATTAATGCCGAGAAATTGGCCCTCTCACGCACGTTTTTGTCACATGCAGTTTGTGCACATTAGATTGTCACTGCTGAGATTTCTGCATGGACCAGTGGAGAAGGGAGAAATAGTGTCGCTAACTCCAGTAGCAATTCTTTTTTAAATTTTTTAAATATTTTTATTTTATTAGAAGTACAATTGTATACAATCATATTTTCATAATACATTTTATGTACAGCTTCTTATTTTTTTTTTATAATAAAGAAGAAAAAGAAAAATAAATTAGATAATGAAGTATAGAAAAATGTGAAATATATAGTGTGTGGAAAAGAAAAATAGAAAGTGAAAGAAGAAAGTCAAAGAATAGAAAATAGGAAAAAAGAGAAAGAAGAAAAGGAAAGAAAAAGAAAAAAGAAGTAAGGAGATCTTATTTATAATCTCGACCATCCCTCGCCCAGTCACGAGTTAGCTTTTACAATTGTGTTGCACCATATGATTCCAAAAAGACGACAAATGGAGACCAACTCGTTATGAATTGGTCAAATTTATCTATTAGGAGGAATCGCATTTCTTCAAGATGTGCGGTGTCCAGCATGCTTGCAATCCACATTTTGAGCGTTGGTATTGGTGTATTTTTCCAAAATTTAAGTATTATTTTTTTTGCTATTATTAAACCATAATTAAAAAATAATTTTTGAGATGGATTCAATTTATTCCCATCTTCCATTACCCCAAATATAATCAATTCATTATTAGGTTCCATTTTTATCTTAAATAATTTTGTGAATATTTCGAAAATATCACTCCAGAATCTATAAAGTTTTATACAGGAAACAAAAGAGTGTGTTATAGTTGCATCTTGGGTTAAACATTTATCGCAAGTGGGGGATATATTTGGATAGAATTTACTTAATCTTGTTTTTGAATAATATAATCTATGTAAAATATTTAATTGAATTAGATTACAGCGCTTGCAGCGCCGACGGAGACCCGGGTTCGATCCTGACTACGGATGAAACGCAGTAGCTCAGCTGCCGAGAATGTTTATGTCGAGTGACCTATGACCTGGGCATGCGCAGTTGAAATACTGAACTCGCTTATTGTGGACACAGCCCAGACCATCACACAAACCAACCTCCTTTCCATTGACTCCATCTACACCTCACGTTGCGTTGGCAAGAACAGCAGCATAATCAAGGACGAGTCGCGCCCTGGCCACTCCCTATAATCCCTCTCCCTTCAGGCAAAAGGTACATAAGTGTGAAAACGCACATCTCCAGATTCAGGGACTGTTTCTTCCCGGCTGTTATTAGGCAACTGAGCCGTCATCCTATTACCAACTAGAGAGCGGTCCTGAGCTACCATCTACCTCAATGTAGACTCTTAGACTATCTTTAATCGGATTTTACTGGACTCATCTTGCACTAAACATTATTCCCTTCATCCCATATCATGATACTGTGGACAGCTTGATTGTAATTATGTATAGTCTGTTCGCTGACTGGATAGCACGTAGCAAAAAAGCTTTTCACTTAATCCATGACAATAAACTAAAGTCAACTAAAGGTCAGAATCTTTTTCCCAGGGTGGAAATGTCCAACACTTGAAGGCGTGGCTTTACCGTGAGAGGGGAAATGTTTAATGGAGATGTGTGGTGCGTTCTTTTTTACACAGAGTGGTGGGAGTCTGGATCGCATTGCCAGGGGTGGTAGTGGAGGCAGATGCGATAGAAACATTTCAGAGGCTTTTAGAAAGGCACAGGGAAGTGCAGGGAATAAGGGGATATGGATCAAGTACAGGCAGATGAGATCAGTTTAACTTGGCACCATGATTAACACAAACATTGTGGGCTGAAGGGCCCGTTCCTGTGCTGTACTGTACTGTCCCATGTTCTATGTTGTACTCGCCTGTTCTTATCTGGTACCATCAACGATTCAACCTTGGCAGGCTGATAAAGTGCGTGTATGGTGACGCACTATCTCACACTCCTCCCCACAACTCATGCAGGGGAAGTTGGCACATTACCACAGGTTTCAGCAAGCAGCCAGATAGTGCCCACAGGATGAGTCATTTGGAAGAGAACATTTTGGCAATCATTGTCAGACCACAATGGAACGAGTGAATAGGTCTGGATTATAACACGCTGAAACATTATTTCTTGCTCAGTTTCCACTTCCTCCTCGCCCAACATTGTTTTTGCCTCGCATCATGCAGATGGTTGAAACACCTTAACACAACACAACAATTCCTTTGTGTCTTTCTCGCTTCAGATGCCCGAGACACACTACCTGGCTAAGCCCCATCCCATTCTGGAGAGGAAGAAGACACTGGTTCACATGTTCACAAGTTATAGGAGTAAAATTAGGCCATTCGGCCCATCGAGTCTACTCTGCCTTTCAATCATGGCTGATTGCTATCTAAATGGCGTCAAGTTGGGAAAAGGGGAAGTACAACGGGATCTGGGGGTCCTTGTACATCAGTCTATGAAAGTAAGCATGCAGGTACAGCAGGCAGTGAAGAAAGCGAATGGCATGTTGGCCTTTATAACAAGAGGAATCGAATATAGGAGCAAAGAGGTCCTTCTGCAGTTGTACACAGCCCTAGTGAGACCACACCTGGAGTATTGTGTGCAGTTTAGTTCCCCCAATTTGAGGAAGGACATTCTTGCTATTGAGGGAGTGCAGTGTAGGTTTACAAGGTTAATTCCCGGGATGGCGGGACTGTCATATGCTGAGAGAATGGAGCAGCTGGGCTTGTACACTCTGGAGTTTAGATGGATGAGAGGGAATCTCATTGAAACGTATAAGATTGTTAAGGGCTTGGACACACTAGAGGCAGGAAACATGTTCCCGATGTTGGGGGAGTCTAGAACCAGGGGCCACAGTTTAAGAATAAGGAGTAAGCCATTTAGAACGGAGACGAGGAAACACTTTTTCTCACAGAGAGTGGTGAGTCTGTGGAATTCTCTGCCTCAGAGGGTGGTGGAGGCAGGTTCTCTGGATGCTTTCAAGTGAGAGCTAGATAGGGCTCTTAAAAATAGCGGAGTCAGGGGATATGGGGAGAAGGCAGAAACGGGGTACTGATTGTGGATGATCAGCCATGATCACTTTGAATGGCGCTGCTGGCTTGAAGGGCCAAATGGCCTACTCCTGCACCTATTGTCTGTTGTCTATTGTCTATTAACCATATAACCATAACAGCACGGAAACAGGCCATCTTGGCCCTTCAAGTCCGTGCCGAACACTTTTTTTATTTTATTTTTATTATTATTATTATATTTTTTTAATTTACTCCCCGCTAGTCCCATCTACCTGCACTCAGATCATAACCCTCCATTCCTTTCCCGTCCATATACCCATCCAATCTATTTTTAAAGGATAACATCGAACCTGCCTCCACCACTTCCACTGGAAGCTCATTCCACACAGCTACCACTCTCTGAGTAAAGAAGTTCCCCCTAATGTTACCCCTAAACTTCTGTCCCTTAATTCTCAAGTCATGTCCCCTTCTTTGAATCTTCCCTACTCTCAATGGGAAAAGCTTATCCACGTTCACTCTGTCTAACCCGCTCATAATTTTAAAGACCTCTATCAAGTCCCCTCTTAACCTTGTGCGCTCCAAAGAATAAAGACCTAACTTGTTCAACCTTTCTCTGTAACTTAGTTGCTGAAACCCAGGCAACATTCTATTAAATCTCCTCTGTACTCTCTCTATTTTGTTGACATCCTTCCTATAATTAAGCGACCAAAATTGTACTCCATACTCCAGAATTGGCCTCACCAATGCCTTGTACAATTTTAACATTACATCCCAACTTCTATATTCAATGCTCTGATTTATAAAGGCCAGCACACCAAAAGCTTTCTTTACCACCCTATCTACATGAGATTCCACCTTCAGGGAACTATGCACAGTTATTCCTAGATCCCTCTGTTCAACTGCATTCCTCAATTCGCTACCATTTACCATGTATGTCCTATTTTGATTTGTCCTGCCGAGATGTAGCACCTCACATTTGTCAGCATTAAACTCCATCTGCCATCTTTCAGCCCACTCTTCCAAATGGCCTAAATCTCTCTGTAGACTTTGAAAATCTTCTTCATTATCCACAACACCACCTATCTTAGTATCATCTGCATACTTACTAATCCAATTTTCCACACCATCATCCAGATCATTGATGTACATGACAAACAACAGTGGACCCAACACAGACCCCTGAGGCACCCCACTAATCACCGGCCTCCAACCTGATAAACGGCCATCCACCATTACTCTCTGGCATCTCCCATTCAGCCACTGTTGAATCCATCTTGCTACTCCACCATTAATAACCAACAATTGAATCTTCTTAACCAACCTTCCATGAGGAACCTTGTCAAAGGCCTTACTGAAGTCCATATAGACAACATCCACTGCTTTAACCTCATCAATTTCCCTAGTAACCTCTTCGAAAAATTCAAGAAGATTAGTCAAGCATGACCTTCCAGGCACAAATCCATGTTGACTGTTCCTAATCAGACCCTGCTTATCCAGATGCTTATATATATTATATTTAAGTATCCTTTCCATTAATTTGCCCACCACTGACGTCAAACTAACAGGTGTATAATTGCTAGGTTTACTCTTAGAACCCTTTTTAAACAACGGAACAACATGCGCAGTACGCCAATCCTCCGGCACTATTCCCGTTTCTAATGACATTTGAAATATTTCTGTCATAGCCCCTGCTATTTCTACACTAACTTCCCTCAATGTCCTAGGGAATATCCTGTCAGGACCTGGAGACTTATCCGTTTTCATATTTTTCAAAAGTGTCCGCACCTCCTCTTCTTTGAATCTCACCGTTTCCATTGCTACTCTGCTTGTTTCCCTTACCTCACATAATTCCATATCCTTCTCCTTGGTGAATACCGAAGAAAATAAATTGTTCAATATCTCACCCATCTCTTTTGGCTCTGCAGATAGCTGTCCACTCTGACTCTCTAATGGACCAATTTTATTCCTTGTTATCCTTTTGCTATTAATATAGCTGTAGAAACCCTTTGGATTTACTTTCACCTTACTTGCCAAAGCAACCTCATATCTTCTTTTAGCTTTTCTAATTTCTTTCTTAATATTCATTTTACATTCTTTATACTCCTCAAGCACCTAATTTACTCCATGCTGCCTGTAATTATTGTAGATCTCTCTCTTTTTCCGAACCAAGTGTCTAATTTCCCTTGAAAACCAGGCCCTTTCCAATTTTTACTATTTCCTTTCAACCGAACAGGGACATAAAGATTCTGTACTCTTAAAATTTCACCCTTAAATGTCCTCCATTTTTCTTCTGCATCCTTCCCATAAAACAACATGTCCCAATTCACTACTTTTAAATCATTTCGCATCTCCTCAAAGTTAGCCTTTCTCCAATCAAAAATCTCAACCCTAGGTCCAGTTCTGACCCTCTCCATAATTATATTGAAACTAATGGTATTGTGATTACTGGACCTGAAGTGCTCCCCGACACACACCTCCACCACCTGCCCTGTCTCATTTCCTAACAGGAGGTCCAGCACTGCCCCTTCTCTAGTAGGTACCTCTATGTATTGCTGCAAAAAACTATCCTGCACACACTTTACAAACTCCAAACCATCCAGCCCTTTTACAGAATGTGTTTCCCAGTCTATGAGTGGAAAATTGAAATCTCCCACAATCACTACCTTGTGCTTACTACTAATATCTGCTATCTCCTTACATATTTGCTCTTCCAATTCTCGCTCCCCATTTGGCGGTCTATAATACACCCCTATAGGTGTTGCTACACCTTTCCCATTCCTCAGTTCCACCCAAATAGCCTCCCTAGACGAGCCCTCTAATCTATCCTGCCAAAGCACTGCTGTAATATCTTCCTTGACAAGCAATGCAACACCCCCACCTCTTGCCCCTCCAATTCTATCACCCTTGAAGCAACGAAGTCCTGGAATATTTAGTTTCTAATCACAGCCCTCCTGCAACCATGTTTCACTGATCGCCACAACATCATACTTCCAGGTGTCAATCCAGGCTCTAAGCTCATCCACCTTTCTTACAATGCTCCTAGCATTAAAATATACACATTTAAGAAACCCACCACCACTTATTCTCTGTTTATTATCTTTTTCTTCTTTCTCCCCTACATTTTGGGTCCGAGTGCTTCCCTTCTCTGCCTCCTGCCTCCCACATTTACCACTAGCTTTCTCTATTTGAGTCCCCCCCCCCCCCCCAACCGTTCTAGTTTAAAGTCTCCCCAGTAGCCTTTGCAAATCTCCCTGCCAGGATATTGGTCCCCCTCGGGTTCAAGTGCAACCCGTCCTTTCTGTACAGGTCACACCTTCCCCAAAAGAGGTCCTAATGATCCAGAAATTTGAATCCCTGCCCGCTGCACCAGTTCCTCAGCCACGCATTTATCCTCCACCTCATTCCATTCCTACTCTCACCGTCGCGTGGCACAGGTAGTAATCCTGAGATTGTTACCTTTGCGGTCCTTCTCCTTAACTCTCCTCCCAACTCCCTAAATTCTCCTTTCAGGACCTCTTCTCTTTTTCTACCTATATCATTGGTACCTTTATGTACCACAACCTCAGGCTCCTCTCCCTCCGATTTCAGGATATCTTGGACGCGTTCAGACACATCCCTGACCCTGGCACCAGGGAGGCAAACTACCATCCGGGTCTATTGTCTGATCTCTGCCTCCTAATCCCATTTTCCCCATAACCCTTGACACCCGTTCTAATCCAGAATTTGTCTATCTCTGCCTTAAAAATATCCACTGACTTGTCCTCCACAGCTTTCTGTGGCAACGAGTTCCACAGATTAGCTACCCTCTGACTAAAGAAGTTCCTTCTCACTTCCTTTCTAAAGGAGACACTACACTGAGGAGATACAAGAATTTGCAGATACCTGAATCTTGAGCAAAGAACAATGTGCTGGAGGAACAAAGTGCTGGAGGAACTCAGCAGGTCAGGCGGCATCCAATAGTAGCTCAGAAATTGGAAAGAGTGAGGGAAAGGTAGACGTTAGGACCAGTAAGTCGCAAAGGAAGGAATACAGTGATGCTGATGGACTGAAGTGTGCTTGTTTCAATGCAGGGAGTATTGTGGAGGAAGCAGATGAAGTTAGATTCTGGTTCAGCGTTTAGTTTAACTAATTGTCGCGTGTACCGAGGTCCAGTGAAAAACTTTTAGTCGCGTGCTGATTTAACCTTCTCCCTCTCAAATTGCAGATTAAAACTTAGCATACTATAGTCACTACCTCCTAGCGGTTCCTTTACCTTGAGTTCCCTTATTAAATCTCATTCATTAGACAACACTAAATCCAGAATTGCCTTCTTTCTGGTAGGCTCCATTACAAGCTGCTCTAAGAATCCATCTCGGAGACACTCTACAAACTCACTTTCTTGGGGTCCAGAACCAACCTGATTTTCCCAGTCTACCTGCATGTTGAAATTTCCCATAACCACAGTAGCATTACCTTTGTTACATGCCAATTTTAACTCCTGCTGCAACTTGCACCCTTTATCCAGGCTACTGTTTGGGGGCCTGTAGATAACTCCCATTAGTGTCTGCTTACCTTTACAATTCCTCAATTCTATCCACAGCGACTCTACATCGCCAGTCCCTATGTCACCCCTCACAAGGGACTGAATTCCATCCCTCCCCAACAGAGCTACCCCACCTCCTCTGCCCACCTGCCTGTCCTTTCTATAGGACGTATAACCCTGAATATTCAGTTCCCAGTCCCGATTCTCCTGCAGCCACGTCTCTGTAATCCCCACAATGTCATATCTACCGATCTCTAACAGAGCCTCAAGCTCATCCACTTTACTTCTTATACTTTATGCATTCATATATAATACGTTTAATCCATTACTCACCTCACCTTTCACATCGATTCCTATTTCACTTAGCCGTATTCTCCTATCCCTTCATGAGCTTTCTGTCCTGTTATTTCTGGTGTCTTTCTTAACTTTTCCTATATTCTCTTTCCCTTTAACTCCATCCTTGTATTTCCAATTTGTCTCCCCCTCCACCCCCACCCACCCGTGTAGCAGTGGCAAACCTGCCTGCCAGAATGCTGGTCCCCAGCCTCCGGTTACGCCCCAGACTCCAAACACGTACATGTTTGTGGGTTCACTGGCTTCTGTAAATTGTCCCTGTAAAATGGCTCTAGTTTGTCAGACAGAGCTAGTGTATGGGTAACAGTTGGTCATCGAGGACTTGGATATCGATAGATTCTTGATTATTACGGATGCCAAAGGTTACGGGGAGAAGGTCGGAAAACGGGGTTGAGAGGGAAAAATAGATCAGCCATGATTGAACAGCGGAGTGGATTCAATGGGCTGAATGGCCTAATTGTGTTCCTACGTCTTATGGTCTTATCATCTACTGGCCTATGTCTCAACACTCTCCCTCCCTCACTTGGCACCCTCACCTCATCTGGTTCCACCTCTCACTTCTATATATGGCTCTCATCCTTTAGTTTAGTTTACTTTTAGTTTAGGGATACATACAGAGGCCCAGGAGCGGTTGGAGCGGTCGCAGAGGGAGGAGGAACCCAAATCTGTAACGTTCCCAACGTTCACTCGCATTTCAAAACAAGTGGGCTTGAGGAAGCCGCTGATTGGTGGAAGCGGACAAGAGGGAGCAGCTGATTGGGAATCAGATCCCTGCTGATTGGGAGTCAGATCCCTGCTGATTTCTTCCAGCAGTTTATATGGTATTGTATTGCACTTTGTAATGTATTGTATTGCACTTTGTATTGTATCCAGGGTAAGGGAGGAGTATGAGGGCCAGGGCAGTTTACTGTTCTGGATGTCAGACGTGGAAGGTCAAGGAGTCTGATGGCCTTCCAGACGTCCACATCTGCGCCAGGTGCATTGAGATGAGGCTCCTAAGGAACCGCATTAGGAACCTGGAGCAGCAGCTCGATGACCTCCGTCTGGTCAGGGGGAGCGAGGAAGTCATTGAGAGGAGTTATAGAGAGGTGGTCACTCCAAGACCACGGGAGGCAGGCAAGTGGGTCACGGTTAAGAGGGGCAAGGGGCAGAGGCAGGGACTAGAGAGTACCCCGGTGGCTGTACACCTTGACAATAAGTACTCCTGTTTGAGTACTGTTGGGGAGGACAGCCTACCTGGGGGTAGCAACAGCGCCCGGGCCTCCGGTACAGAGACCGGCCCTG
Source organism: Malacoraja senta (assembly GCA_038087875.1). Classification (NCBI taxonomy): domain Eukaryota; kingdom Metazoa; phylum Chordata; class Chondrichthyes; order Rajiformes; family Rajidae; genus Malacoraja; species Malacoraja senta. The sequence goes on along the minus strand of CM075977.1, from coordinate 214,689,963 downwards.
TTGCTCAGAAGGGTAAAGAAAAGAAGAGGAGGGCAGTAGTAATAGGGGACTCTATGGTTAGGGGGTCAGATAGGCGATTCTGTGGACGCAGTCAGGAGACCCGGATGGTAGTTTGCCTCCCTGGTGCCAGGGTCTGTGATGTGTCTGAACGTGTCCAAGATATCCAGAAATGTGAGGGAGAGGAGCCAGAGGTCGTGGTACATATAGGTACCAATGACATAGGTAGAAAAAGGGAAGAGGAGAATTTAGGGAGTTAGGAGGAGAGTTAAGGAGAAGGACCGCAAAGGTAACAATCTCGGGATTACTGCCTGTGCCACGCGACAGTGAGAGTAGGAATGAAGCGAGGTGGAGGATAAATGCGTGGCTGAAGGACTGGTGCAGTGGGCAGAGATTCAAGTTTCTGGATCATTGGGACCTCTTTTGGGGAAGGTGCGACCTGTACAAAAAGGACGGGTTGCACTTGAACCCGAGGGGGACCAATATCCTGGCGAGGAGATCTGCAAAGGCTACTGGGGAGACTTTAAACTAGAACGGTTGGGGGGAGGGACTCAAATAGAGAAAGCTAGTAGACAGTGTGTGAGGCAGGAGGCAGAGAAGGGAAGCACTCAGACACAACATGTAGGGAAAAAGAAGAAAAAAATAATAAACAGAGAATAAGAGGTGGTGGGTTTCTTAAATGTGTGAGCAGAGAGACAGAGGGTTGTAAAATGAGGGTAGCAAGGTGAAAAGTAAACGTGGCAGGCAGACAAATCCAGGGCAAAAATCAAAAAGGGCCACTTTTCAACATAATTGTATTAGGGGTAAGAGCGTTGTAAAAACAAGCCTGAAGGCTTTGTGTCTCAATGCAAGGAGCATTCGTAATAAGGTGGATGAGTTGAATGTGCAGATAGCTATTAATGATTATGATATAGTTGGGATCACGGAGACATGGCTCAGGGTGACCAAGGCTGGGAGCTGAACATCCAGGGATATTCAATATTCAGGAGGGATAGGCAAAAAGGAAAAGGAGGTGGGGAGCGTTGCTGGTTAGAGAGGAGATTAATGCAATAGAAAGGAAGGACATTAGCTTGGAGGATGTGGAATCGATATGGGTAGAGCTGCGAAACACTAAGGGGCAGAAAACGCTAGTGGGTTTTGTGTACAGGCCACCTAACAGTAGTAGTGGAGTTGGGGATGGCATCAAACAGGAAATTAGAAATGCGTGCAACAAAGGTAAAACAGTTATAATGGGTGACTTCAATCTTCATATAGATTGAGTGAATCAAATTGGAAGGGGTGCTGAAAAAGAGGATTTCTTGGAATATATGCGGAATAGTTTTCTAAACCAACATGTAGAGGAACCAATGAGAGAGCAAGCTATTCTAGACTGGGTATTGAGTAATCAGGAAGGGTTAGTTAGCAGTCTTGTTGTGCGTGGCCCCTTGGGCAAGAGTGACTATAATATGGTTGAGTTCTTCATTAGGATGGAGAGTGACATTGTTAATTCAGAAACAAGGGTTCTGAACTTAAAGAAAGGTAACTTTGAGGGTATGAGACGTGAATTGGCCAAGATTGACTGGCAATTGATTCTTAAAGGGTTGACGGTGGATATGCAATGGAAGGCATTTAAAGACTGCATGGATGAACTACAACAATTATTCATCCCAATTTGGCAAAAGAATAAATCAAGGAAGGTAGTGCATCCGTGGATAACAAGGGAAATCAGGGATAGTATCAATACAAAAGATGAAGCGTACAAATTAGCCCCAAAACAGCCTACCAGAGGACTGGGAGAAATTCAGACCAGCAGAGGAGGACAAAGGGCTTAATTAGGAAAGGGAAAATAGATTATGAAAGAAAACTGGCAGGGAACATAAAAACTGACTGCAAAAGTTTTTATAGATATGTGAAGAGAAAACGATTAGTTAAAGCAAATGTAGGTCCCTTGCAGTCAGAAACAGGTGAATTCTTCTTCTTCTGTCGTGTGTCTTTTAGACCTGCAGCTCCGTTGATGCGAGCCAGGCCAACGTGTCTTCGTCTAGGTCAATCAGACCTCGTTCACCATTCGGTGGCCAGTGTTTGGGGCAACTGGTGACTAAGTGCTCCACTGTCTGTGTTGGGTCCCCACACTCGCAGCCCCCACAAAGACAGCCTCCACGCGGCCTCCTCTACGAGTAGCTTACAGGCTCATAAGCCCACAAAGCGAAACCAATGTCTTCACCACGTCTGCAGACCGCTAAAAGCCATACCTCCCCAGGCCAGGCGGCACCGTTAAATGCCGCCAACTGTCGAGGTTTAGCGCTACTGCAGCTCAATGTTGAAGGCCTTACCACCGCCAAGCTCAACGTCATCGAACACAGGTGAATTGATCATGGGGAACAAGGACATGGCAGACGAATTGAATAACTACTTTGATTCTGTCTTCACTAAGGAAGACATAAATAATCTGCCGGAAATAGCAGGGGACCGCGGGTCAAATGAGATGGAGGAACTGAGTGAAATCCAGGTTAGCCGGGAAGTGGTGTTAGGTAAATTGAATGGATTAAAGGCCGATAAATCACCAGGGCCAGATGGCTGCATCCCAGAGTACTTAAGGAAGTAGCCCCAGAAATAGTGGATGCATTAGTGATAATTTTTCAAAACTCCTTAGGTTCTGGAGTAGTTCCTGAGGATTGGAGGGTAGCAAACGTAACCCCACTTTTTAAAAAGGGAGGGAGAGAGAAAACGGGGAATTACAGACCAGATAGTCTAACATCGGTAATGGGGAAACTGCTAGTCAGTTATTAAAGATGGGATAGCAGCACATTTGGAAAGTGGTGAAATCATTGGACAAAGTCAGCATGGATTTACGAAAGGTAAATCATGTCTGACGAATCTTATAGAATTTTTAGAGGATGTAACTAGTAGAGTGGATAGGGGAGTTGAAGGGAAATAGCGAACTCATTCACACTTTGTGCTAGGTTCTAGTTTGTACATCTTCTACAGATGTGCCATAGAAAGCATTTTATCAGGATGCATCACAGCTTGGTTTGGGAACCGCTCCATCCACGACCGCAAGAAATTGCCGCGAATTGTGGACGCAGCCCAGACCAGCATAATCACTGCCTCTTCTCCCCTTTCCCGTCAGAAGTGTGTAAACGCACACCACCAGATTCAGCGACAGTTTCTTCCCAGCTGTTATTAGGCAACTGAACCATCCCACCACAACCAGAGAACAGTGCTGAACTACTATCCACCTCATCGAGGACCCTCGGCCTATCTTTGATCGGACTTTACTGGCTTTACCTTGCACTAAACGTTATTCCCTTATCATGAATTTGTACACTGTGGATGGCTCGATTGTAATCATGTATTGTCTTTCCGCTGGCTGGTTAAACCCCTGTCCCACGGTACGAGTTCATTCCAAGAGCTCTCCCGAGTTTTAAAAAATCAAACTCGTGGTAAGCACGGAGAATGAACGTAGCAGGTACGTCGGTGCTCGGGGACGTCTCTTAGCGCTAACGGCATGTACTCGGGAAGACTCGCTAACGGCAGGTAAGCACGGGAAGACTAGTGAAGATTTTTCAACATGATGAAAAATGTCCACAAGAGCCCCGAGTACCGACGAGTGACCATTACCGTAAATCTCCGAGTTCGAATCAGGGCAAACTCGGGAGAACTCTTGGAGTGAACTCGTACCGTGGGACAGGGCTATTAGCACGCAACAAAAGCTTTTCACTGTACCTCGGTACACGTGACAATAAACTAAACTGAATGGAAATTAGTTCTCTTATAAATGAAAATCATTTCTATTAAGAATCAAGAGGTCATGTTGAAGTTAAGGAACAACAGGCCATTCTCCTTCCGGCTCTCCTACTTACCTCAGTTTTAGTGTTAATCTGGACATTTTGATTTAAGCATGTCATCAAAGCATCTACATCACCCTTCTTGGCAGCGTCGTGGAACATCTTCTCTTGTGGCCATACTGCATTGGAGAGAAAAACTTTGTTATCAGTAGAATTGTTTAAATATTATTTACTAAACATTTCCCAAACAATAAGGCATTTTACAGATGTTTGCTTCTTTATGAATTGTGGCAACATCTGAAAGTATAAGGTAGACAAAAATGCTGGAGAAACTCAACAGGTCAGGCAGCACCTATGGAGCAAAGGAAATAGGCAACGTTTCGGGTCGAAACCCTTATTTTCCAGCATTTTTGTCTACCTTCGATTTTCCAGCATCTGCAGTTCCTTCTTAAACATCTGAAAGTTTAATTTTTTTTGTTTTTCACCTTCAAGATTGCTAGCTTCTGTACCCATCGATGACTTATTTCTGAGACACAAGGAATTGCAGATGCTGGTTTACCACAAAGAAATACAAGAGTGCTGGAGTAACTCAGCGGGTCAGGAAGAAACCCATGGAACATGTGGAAAGGTTGGGACCCTTCTGAAGTACATTCACCATCATAAACATAGGGGAGGGAACTAGTGTGTGGCGTAACAGATCACCACACTGGTGGAAGTGAGGTCTGATAGTAGCTATTGGACAACTTTTGCCATTCTCTTCATTCATTAAACTTCTGCCCTTTTCACAATACTCCAACAAAAGGAAACAAAATACACCACAAAGAGAAGGGTCTCGACCCGAAACATCACCCATTCCTTCTCTCCAGAGATGCTGCGTGTCCCGCTGAGTTACTCCAGCATTTTGTGTCTACCTTCAGTTTAAACCAGCATCTGCAGTTCCTTCCTACACATCCACAAATATATTTCGTGATTATTCAAGCATTAATTCAATGACAGAACACTGTGATTTAACTACTTATGTTTTGATGATTTGCTGACTTCATATGAAGCCACAGAGGAATGGTAGCAAAGGTTTAGATTTATTATTGTAACTTGTAGAGAGGTGCAGTGAAACGCTTTGCTTTGCATACTATCCAATTGAATCAGCTCATACTACACCTACCTTCGTTCAAGTCAAACTCAAGTACAAAAGGTAGAGGGAAAGGAAAGATATAGAGTGCAGAATATATTTCTCTGCCTGAATGGCATCTGTGATATCAGGACTGTAGTCTGATGTGAGATTCGATTGACTTGACCTGCGTCCATTATAGTTTTGACTGTACTGTACACTGCAAGGACCATGAACTATACACTGCAAGGGCCAGGAAGCGAGCGGGCAAGATCATCTCTGACCCCTCTCACCCTGGCCACAAACTCTTTGAATCACTTCCCCCTGGAAGGCAACTCCGGATTGTCAAAGCTGCCACAGCCAGACATAAAACTAGTTTGTATCCACGAGTAGTTGCTCTACTTAACAGCCAACAATCTGTAGCCTCCCTTTGATCTGGTATTTTGTTGGTTCACATGTTTGATCAATGGTGTTTTATCATTAATGTTTTATTATTATTAATGTTTAGTGTTTTCTGAGTCATTCGTAACTGTCACTGTATGTCATGTTGTTACTTGTGGGTGGAGCACCAAGGCAAATTCCTTGTATGTGAATACTTGGCCAATAAACTTATTTACTTACTTACTTACTTTAGAAGATTGAGAGATGATAGACACAAAAAGCTGGAGTAACTCAGCGAGATGGGCAGCATCTCTGGAGAGAAGGAACGGGTGACCTTTTGGTGACCGGACTAGTCAGGGGAAAGGGGAATGAGACGATGATGGAGAGAAATAAAGAACAATGAATGAAAGATATGCAAAAAAAGTAACGATGACAAAGGAAACAGGCCATTGTAAACTGTTTGTTGGGTGAAAATGGGAAACTGGTGTGAATTGGGTGGGGGAGGGATAGAGAGAGAGGGAATGCCGGGGTTACTTGAAGTTAGAGAAATCAATATTCATACCACTGGGCTGTAAGCTGGTCAGGCAGCATCTCTGGAGAACATAGTTCGCGATGATTTGGGTCGAGACCCTTCTTCCAACTGATTGTCATAGGGAAGGGGAAAGCTGAAAGAGAGGTGGGGACGGGATAAAGCACGGCAAGCGATCGGTGGAGACTGGTGAGGGGAGCTTTAGATTAGCAGATGGTTGGACGAAGGCCAAAGATGAAACGACAAAATGTGTGCGATAAGGAGTTAAGAACAGAGAGGTGTGAAATGTGAAGCCAGAAAAAGGAGGGCTGGGGGGGGGGGGGGGGTGAAAGGAGGTAGGTGGGGGGGATGAAGCGCCGTTTGTAGGTTAGCTACCTAAAATTGGAGAATGCAATGTTTGTACTATTGGGTTGTAAGCTACCCAACATATGAGGTGTTTTTCCTCCAGTTTGCATGTGGCCTCGCTCTGACAATGATGGAGGAGGCCTAGGACAGAAAGGTCAGTGTGAAAATGGGAAGTGAAGATGGTTAGCAACCAGGAGATCCAGCAGGCTGTCTAGGGGAATGAGGAGGAATTTCTTTACTCAGAGGGTGATGAATCTGTGGAATTCTTCATCTCAGAAGGCTGTGGAGGGCGTCAGTGGATATTTTTAAGGCAGAGATAGAGAGAACCTTGATTAGTATGGGTGTCAGGGGTTATGGGGAGAAGGCAGGAGAATGGGGTTAGGAGGGAGAGATAGATCAGCCATGATTGAATGGCGTAGACTTGATGGGCCAAATGGCCTAATTCTACTCCTATCACATGAACTTATGATCTTAAGGCCTTGGCGGACTGAGTGACATATAGTAAGATATTTTCTGGCTTACACAGCACAATCATTTTATTTCTGATATTGATTTCTTGATTGCATGACTTTGCTAGAATTTTTCAATTATTTATAGAACACATTAGTAGCCTCAATATTTTACAATTTGATCTGTCCCAGAAGATTATAGTTTGCTACATTGTACAGCATGCAAATACATCACATTGAATGGCGGTGCTGGCTCGAAGGGCGGAATAGCCTACTCCTGCACCTATTGTCTATTGTCTACAGAAGAAAAGATAGCCAAAGTCTATCCATCATAAGAATGCAGTAAGCCTCTCAGGAATCTTACACAATGTTCTTAAAATAAGGGGCATATCAGGGAGTATGCAGTGATATTTTGGCCCAAGGCTCTCCCACGGCCTCAACAGACCTAATAAGCCCTTATATCAGCGGCTATTCATTTGGATCTAAATTTCTGCAATTTTGCAAAAAAGAGAAGAAAACAAAAAAAGGAAAATCTGGGACTTCACAAAGGATGTAGATTACACCATGCAATTAGTTCAGTTCAGTTTAGTTTATTGTCACGTCTACCGAGGTACAGTGAAAAGCTTTTGTTGCGTGCTAACCAGTCAGCGGAAAGACAATACATGATTACAATCGAGCCATTTACAGTGTACAGATACATGATAAGGGAATAACGTTTAGTGCAAGATAAAGCCAGCAACGTCCGATCAAAGATAGTCCGAGAGTCCCCGATGAGATAGATAGTAGTTCAGAACAGCTCTCTGGTTACAGTAGGATGACTCAGTTGCAATTATAGAACAAAAGTAGAGACTTGCTAAAATATAGTGTTCAAAAAACAATACAACATATGTCTATGAAACCACTTTAATGCAGGCTTACATGATGTAGGATGTTGATGATAGGGGATTCATATTAGCACTTCAGATTGAAGTTGGGCTCTACAGATTATGATTTGGTGTCAGTTCGCAGATGCCAGTAAATCTGTATTGTTCATAGCTTTGAGAAATAGGCATTAAATGGGCAAAACTGAAGTTTCAAGGGTCAAGGGGTCAGTTTATTGTCACATGTACCAATTAATGTACAGTGAAACTCGAAATTGAAACTAAGAGCAATAAATAATGAAGAATATTGGTGGGGCAGATGGATAGACAGTTGTGCTGCAGGTTGATCATGGAGTTGTAATGTCCAGCTCACCCTTCAGGAGGTAGCAGTAGAGATTCATATCAATTTTTCACCAACAAAACTAAATCAGTGGATAAAAATGGAGAAAGAGGATTGTTATCCTTGTAATATAGGAACAATCCTCTTCTCCCCGAAAAAAATGAACAATACAATATATAAGAAAAACCCAATTATACAAGATACAATAAGAATATGGAAACAAATAAAACTATCCTTAAAATTAAGAAACCTATCATTGTTAACACCGATAGCGAATAATCCTTTATTTAAACCATCTATGATGGATAAAATATATAATCAATGGGAAAGTTTAGGAATTAAAAGGATCGGGGATATGTATGAAATGGGAGATTTATTATCATTTCAACAATTACAATTAAAATTTAAACTGAAAAACACTCATTATTTTAAATATTTTCAGATTTGTAATTTTTTGAAGACATACATACAGGGATATCAAAAAATAACTCCTGATTTACTAGAAGAAGTAATGAATATAAAAGCTGATACACAAAAATTAATAGCATATTTATATAATAGTATCTTAAATATAGATTTACCTGTGACCGAGGTAATTAGAGAAGAGTGGGAACGGGAATTATTGATAAAAATTACGAAGGCTACATGGGAAAAGTATTTGACATACATTCACAAGTGTTCGATTAACGCAAGACATAATCTAATCCAATTTAAAATTTTACATAGATTATATTACTCAAAAACAAGATTAAATAAATTTTATCCAAATATATCGCCCATTTGCGATAAATGTTTAACCCAAGAAGCAACTATAACACACTCTTTTGTTTCTTGTATAAAACTTCATGGATTTTGGAGTGATATTTTCGAAATATTTACAAAACTATTTAAGACAAAAATGGAACCCAATAATGAATTGATTATATTTGGGGTAATGGAAGACGGGAACAAATTGAGTTCATCTCAAAAGTCAATTTTTAATTATGGTTTAATAATAGCAAAAAAATTAATATTGAAATTTTGGAAAAATACACCAATACCAACGCTCAAAATGTGGATTGCAAGTATGTTGGATACCGCACATCTTGAGGAAATGCGATTCCTCCTAATAGATAAATTTGACCAATTCATAAAGAGTTGGTCTCCATTTTTCGTCTTTTTGGAAACGTATGGTGCAAAACAGGTGTAAAAGCTAATCCGTGACTGCGGATGGTCAAGATTATAAATGATCTCCTTCTATTTTCTTTTCTTCTCATCTTTTCTTTTATTCTCTCTCTTCTATTTTCTATGTCTCAACTTTCTTATTTCATTCTTTATTTTTCTTTTTCACACACTATATATCTCACATTTTTCTATTTTTCATTATCTAACTTTTTTCTTTTTCTTCTTTATTTCAAAATTTTTTTTAAATAAGAAGCTGTACATGAAAGGTATTATGAAAATATGATTGTATACAATTGTACTTACTTCTAATAAAATAAAAAATAAAAAAAATAAAAAAAATAAATCAGTCCTATTTAAAACCAAAACTATGAGAATCCTACTCCAGTCTCTGGTCTTGAAAGGATGCTTTGTTAGTTACGCTAATGAAACTCACAAAAACCTTAGAATACTTATGAAGGATTTATTGGTATATTTGTAGAAAGTAGCAGCATAAGCTTGTATATACCGAAAATAATCACAAAGTGCTAGAGAAACTCACGTTCCAACCCAAAACATCACCCATCCATATATATTTAGTTTAATTTAGCGATACAGCACTTTTACCGAAGCCAATTAACCTACAAACCTGTATGTCTTTGGAGTGTGGGAGGAAACCCGAGCACCCGGAGAAAACCCACACAGGTCACGGGGAGAATGTACAAACTTTGTACAGACAGCACCCGTAGTCAGGATCGAACCCGGGTCTCTGGCGTTGTAAGTCAGCAACTCTACCACTACACCACCGTGCCGCCCTAATATCATGCTTAATGGGCCTGTACCACTTAGGCGAATTTTTCGGCGACTGCCGCGACTGTCATAGTCGTAGCAAGGTCACCGAAAAACCGACGACTGGAGCGCCCCCCCCCCGTGACAATGTCCACGTCAATGTCTACAACAACCTACCACCTAGTCGACGTCCAGCTACGGCAAGCTACCGACAACCGCCGACCCATTAGGACGTCCACCTACGACCACATTAGGACGACAACCTACGTCCACCCGCGACAAGCTATGACAATTCAGTCGCCGGTACGTGTCGCCGGTTGACGTATGTAGTCGCCAATGGAATTCACCGAAGTCGGCACCGGCGACAACCTACGTCATCTTGGCGACCACCTACGTCATCCTGGTGACAACCTATGACAGCACCTACGTCAGGAGAAGTCAAGCTACGCTCATTGGTGTCAAGCCAACTGTCGCCGAAAAGTTTTAAACATTTCAAAATCCAGCGGCGACCAGAAAAACGCTACGATTCTTTGGACGACTGAGTAGACTACTCACGACCATACAGGCGACACCCCAGCGACTATGTGGCGACTGCCTAGTCGCCTGTAGCCACCTAAAAAATTGCCTAAGTGGGACAGGGGCATTAGTCTCATGATGTTCATGTTCTGAATGCAGTATGATGGCCAGGATTAATGCCCTATTCAGCCACATTTAATCAGCTCTTAGAGAGGATCATGAGTTCATATCTTTTGCCCGTGAACAAGCAACTGATTTGTATTAAATTACCCTGTAGTGTAATTTCAGTGTTAATATACATGCGCTTAAAATCTTGTAATGTAGGAATGAACTGCAGATGCTGGGTTACACTGAATATAGATATAAAATGCTGGAGTAACTCAGCGGGATAGGCAGCACCTCTGGATAGAAGCAATGGGTGACGTTTCAAGTTGACCCTTCTTCTGAAACCGTCACACATTCCTTCTATCCAGAGATGCTGCCTATCCCGCTGAGTTACTCAAGCATTTTGTGTATCATTTTCCAGTGTTCTTTCCCCACTGATGGTACACATCTGTTTTACATTGTATACTGCAAATTAGTGTGATGTTGAAATCTAACATTGCAGGACAATGAATCAAAATAATATCAATTTTGCATTCTGTAATGTTTAACCCTGCCAATGTTTTGACTGCGAATAATGACGGCATAATTACAATGTTCTTTATGCTAGTTCCATTCAATATACATGTACAAAGGAAATGAGCTCACAAAATGTACTTTATACAACGTGAACTGCCAAGGGACCTTGTAGTTATCACTATGCAATCGTAGCGTTTATTTTGAGAGAGCTACAATTCAAAAATAGGGATGTAATGCTGAGGCTCTATAAGGCACTGGTCAGACCACATTTGAAGCAGAGTGAGCAGTTTTGGACCCCATATCTGAGGAAGGATTTGAGAGGGTCCAGAGGAGGTTTACAAGAATGATTCCGGGAATGATTGGGTTAACATATGATGAGCGTTTGAAAGCACTGGACCTGTACTCGCTGGAGTTTAGAAGGATGAGGGTGGACTTCATTGAAACTTACCGAGTAGTGAGAGGCCTGGATAGAGTGAATGAGGAGAGGATGTTTCCACTAATGGGAGAGTCTAGGACTAGAGGCCATAGCCTCAGAATAAAAGGATGTGCCTTTCGAAAGGAGATGAGGATGGTGAATCAGGGATGGTTAGTCAGGGTGGTGAATCTGTGGAATTCATTGCCACAGGCGGCTGTGGAGGCCAAGTCAATGGATATTTTTAAGGCGGAGATTGACAGATTCCTGATTAGTACAGGTGTCGGGGTTATGGAAAGAAGGCAGAAGAATGGGTTGAGAGGAAGAGATAGATCAGCCATGATTGAATGACGGAGTAGACTTGATGGGCCGAATGGCCTAATTCTGCTCCTATCACTTATGAAGTAATGAACTTCCCAGTTGTGAATTCAATGTATTGTAGGTTGGAGCTTGTCCAGTACACCTTCAGGTTTTATTTTTAATATAATGGGAGTTTCTGTCTCTTTTAGGCTCTGGAGTTCAAGACCTCCACCACATCTTGAGTACTGTGTTTTCCCCAACTCCTTAACAGACAATAGACAATAGGTGCAGGAGTAGGCCATTCGGCCCTTCAAGCCAGCACCGCCATTCAATGTGATCATGGCTGATCATCCCTACTTATTCCCTTAAGTCTATGACACCTGAAGGTGATCAAGAGCAGCATCTTCAGTCAGAGACTGATTGCACCAATGTGCAAAACTGAGAGACATAGGAAGTCCTGTTTACCAGCTGCCATAAGGTTATATAATGCGCATAAATAACTGCACTTTTTTAAAATTAATTGTATTTTAACTTGTATTTTAACTTGTTAAGTATGGAAGCTATTTGTGGTGTTATGTCTGTCTTGAAGCTGTCGTGGCATTGTAATTTCCTGCAAAGGATTATTAAAGGTATAATAATAATAATAATTGCTATTAACTCCTCTGCTGAGTCGGTTCTTCCTCCTCACCCTGTCTTGGTTACTTATCATTGTATGAATTCTGTTTCTAAAGAAAGCAAGCCCAGCCTAATCTCATAATTATATGGTGCCAAGCACTGACTATAAACTCAGATTATAAGGCACCCTTACATGGTAACCATAGGAATTAAACAAAAACAGCATGGGTTTACGAAATGGAAGTCTTGCTTAACAAATCTGGGGGAGTTTTAGTGAGGATGTAACCAGCACTCTGTGTCTTCTCCTTCAAGTACCTATTGTACTGGAGTTTCACTTGATTTATATGGTATTTCGGATCTGTTTGGAAAGCATGCAATACAAAGCTTCTCATTGTGCCTTGAGAATAATGAACCTAAACCTAGACCTAGATAAGGGAGAACCAGTGGATGTGGTGGACTTTAGACTTTAGAGGTACAGCACGGAAACAGACCCGTTTGCCCACCGGGTCGGCACCGACCAGCGATCATCCTTTACACCAGCACACGAGGAACAATTTACAAATTCACCGAAGCCAATTAACCTACAAACCTGAACGTCTTTGGAGTGTGGGAGGAAACCGGAGCACCCGGAGAAAACCCACACAGTCACAGGGGGAACGTACAAACTCCTCACAGACAGCACCCCATAGTTAGGATCGAACCCGAGTCTCTGGCGCTGTAAGGCAGCAACTCTACCGCTGCGCCACTGTGCCGCCCCATTTTTAAGCGAGAACCCACATTTAGACTACACATAACCTACACATTAGTATAACCTACTGACCCGTTAGACTGTAAGGGGACTATCTGAAGAATTTTGATGAGAGGTTAGTGTGAATTAAAGCCCCTGGGATCGGTGGGTAAAACACTGGCTCAGTCGGAAAATTGGTTATCACGGGAAGCAGGGAGTAGGAATAAAAGGTTATGTTTTCAGTTGACAGGCTGTGAGTACTGGGTGTCACAGGTATCAATGCTTGGGAGCCAATCATTCACAATATATATCAATTAGTTAAATGTTTGCAGATACAATAGTGGTGCTCAAGAGGCTTTTAGAAAGGCACATGGAAGTGCGGGGAATAGAGGGATATGGATAGGTCTCGAACAGAAACTACACCCGTTCCTTCTCTCCAGAGATGCTGCCTGTCCCGCTGAGTTACTCCAGCATTTTGTGTCTACATAGAAGGATATGGACCACGTACAAGCAGATGAGCTCTAGGGGTTAGTGGAATCAAGGGATATGGGGAGAAGGCAGGCACGGGTTATTGATTGGGGACGATCAGCCATGATCACAATGAATGGCGGTGCTGGCTCGAAGGGCCGAATGGCCTCCTCCTGCATCTACTTTCTATATTTCTCTGTTTCTATGTTTCTATGGCATCATGTTCGGCAGAAACATTGTTGGCTGAAGATAGACACAAAAAGCTGGAGCAACTCAGCGGGTCAGGCAGCATCTCTGGAGGAGAAGATTAGGTGACGTTTTGGGTTGGAGCCGTTCTTTTGTTCTGAATTTATTCGTCCTTCTTTGTCCTCTGTTCTTCATTGTGGGCCAAAGGACCCATTACTGTGATGTACTGTTCCATGTTGTTTTTTAAAGAGTGAACTAAATGAAACTTCTCTGAGTTTGTAGATGATGCAATGTGAGTTGTGAGGAGGATGCAGTGTCATTAATACAGTTGGCACAAAGATATAGCTGACACATCTTAACGTGGATAAGCATCAGGGATGAGAACAAAGTGACTACACATGCTGGAATCTTGAATACAAAACAATCTGCTGCAGGAACACTTGGTTCTCAAAACACAAAGATCTCCATCTGGAAGGCGATAGATTAGGAAAGAGAAAGGTGCAGAGGGACTTTGATGTCCTTGCACACGAATCACTAAAAGCAAGTACTCATACATAACATGTGTAGGAAGGAACTGCAGATGCTGGTTTAAACTGAATATAGACAGAAAGCTGGAGTACCTCAGCGGGTTAAGCAGCATCTCTGAAGAACAGGAATAGCTGTCTTTCTGGGTCGAGACCCTTCATCAGACACATACATAGAAACATACGGTTATGAAAACAGATGGCACTTTGGCCATTACGTCACAAGGATTTGGATGCAGCAGCAAGGATGCTTTGATGAAGCTGCACAATGCCACGGTGAGATCCAGTCTTGAGTTTTATGTGCAATTTTTATATCCTCATCTGCGTAAGGGGTGCAATGAAAGTTTACTGCACTGATTTCTGTGATGACAGGGCAGGTGCATGAAGAGATATTGGGAAGGCCTAAATTAATTTAAATTGTAAGAGTAAAAGTAGATCATAGAGATATACAGCAACGAAACAGGCCCTTTGGCCCATCATGTCTATGCTGACTCAGGAAACCCATTTGCACCATTTGCATTTGCAGTGACTAGTGGGGTGCCGCAAGGCTCAGTGCTGGGACCCCAGTTATTTACAATATATACTAGACTAAGTGGGACCCGTTGGGTCCCAGCATCACACGGGAGGGCTGGTCCCCCAATGCAATATTCCACCTCTCCACCAATTCCAATATTGGTGGCCAGTGGGGGGGGGGGGGGGCTTTCTAGAGTGCTAGTATGGGTGTTGTGGGCTGAAGGGACTGGTTTCCAAAGGGCTAGTATGGTCATTGTGGGCCAAATGGATTCTTCGGCTGGTGGCTCAGTCACTCATGCCTGGTGGGCTGGCAGTTAACTCACAGCTATTCCTTGAAATTCCATTTCAATCAGGGTGCAAGGCCACCAAATTCAAGTGCATTTTCTTACCACTTCAAACAGGGTGCAAGACCACCAAATTCAAGTGCAGTTTCATACCATTTCAAGCAGGGTGCAAGGCCACTAAAGACAGCGAGTCGTGACCTCTCCCTCCTCCATCTTGCGGAGACTGAGCCACGCCCACACTTCTGGGTTTTATAGTCCCTCCCACCAGAAGGGGAGTGGCCTTCATGGCGTGATTGACAGGAGAGAGAATCTCAACATTTTTTAAACACTAATAACTCTTTTATTTTTCATTCATGGGAAAAATCATCAGCACCTGATGAGCAGAGGGGGACTCTGAGTAAGATGGCCAAAAATCACAGCCGTACTTGGTAGCCTTTTTGTCTAAAATCAATATAAAGCGCAAACAGGAAGTGGTCAAGATTAGACTTTTAATTATATAGAAGGCACGCAACTTTAATTAGACCTGAAGCGTCGTCTGTCCATTTCTCTCACAGATGCTGCCTGACTCTCTAAGTTCCTCCAGCATTTTGTGTTGTCAAGCTGGAAAGGGTACAGAAAAGATTTACGAAAATGTTGCCAGAACTAGAGGGTCTAAGCTATAGGGAGAGGTTGAGTAGGCTGGGACTCTACTCCTTGGAGCGCAGGAAGATGAGGGGTGATCTTGTAGAGGTGTATAATATCATGAGAGGAATAGATCGGGTAGATGTACAGAGTCTCTTGCCCGGAGTAGATGAATCAAGGACTAGAGGACATAGGTTTAAGGTGAAGGGGAAAAGATTTAATAGGTATCTGAGGGGTAACTTTTTCACACAGAGGGTGGTGGGTGTATGGAACAAGCTGCCAGAGGATGTAGTTGAGGCTGGGACTATCCCAATGTTTAAGAAACAGTTAGACAGGTACATGGATTGGACAGGTTTGAAGGGATATAGCTGGGACATGTTGGCCGGTGTGGGCGAGTTGGGCCAAAGGGCTCGGTTCCACACTGTATCACTGACTCTATAATCAATTCTGCAGTGTCTGCTGCATGGTCTTCCCCAGACCAAAGTATTCGACAGTAGAAAGTCATGTACAACCACAGAAAGACTACATAGAAAAATAGAAAATAGGTGCAGGAGGAGTCCATACGGCCCTTCGAGCCAGCACCGCCATTCATTGTGATCATGGCTGATCGTCCCCAATCAATAACCCGTGCCTGCCTTCTCCCCATATCCCTTGATTCCACTAGCCCTTAGAGCTCTATCTAACTCTCTCTTAAATCCATCCAGAGATTTGGCCTCCACTGCCCTCTGTGGCAGGGAATTCCACAAATTCACAACTCTCTGGGTGAAAAAGTTTTTTTCTCACCTCCGTCTTAAATGGCCTCCCCTTTATTCTAAGACTGTGGACCCTGGTTCTGGACTCGCCCAACATTGGGAACATTTTTCCTGCATCTAGCTTGTCCAGTCCTTTTATCATTTTATGTGTTTCTATAAGATCCCCCCTCATCCTTCTAAACTCCAGTGAATACAAGCCTAGTCTTTTCAATCTTTCCTCATATGACAGTCCCGCCATCCCAGGGATCAATCTCGTGAACCTACGCTGTACTACCTCAATCACAAGGATGTCCTTCCTCAAATTAGGAGACCAAAACTGTACACAATACTCCAGATGTGGTCTTACCAGAGCCCTATACAACTGCAGAAGAACCTCTTTACTCCTATACTGAAAACCTCTTGTTATGAAGGCCAACATTCCATTAGCTTTCTTCACTGCCTGCTGTACCTGCACGCCAACTTTCAGTGACTGGTGTACAAGGACACCCAGGTCTCTCTGTACCTCCCCCTTACCTAACCTAACCCCATTGAGATAATAATCTGCCCCCATGTTTTTGCCGCCAAAGTGGATAACCTCACATTTATCTATATTATACTGCATCTGCCACGCATCTGCCCATTCACTCAACCTGCCCAGGTCACCCTGCAACCTCCTAACATCCTCTTCACAGTTCACACTGCCACCGAGCTTTGTGTCATCCGCAAACTTGCTAGTGTTGCTCCTAATTCCCTCTTCCAAATCATTAATATATATGGTAAACAGTTGCGGCCCCAACACCGAGCCTTGCGGCACTCCACTCGCCACTGCCTGCCATTCTGAAAAGGACCCGTTCACTCCTCCTCTTTGCTTCCTGTCTGCCAACCAATTTTCTATCCACGTCGACACCCGACCCCCAATACCATGTGGTCTAATTTTAGTCACCAGTCTCCCATGCGGGACCTTATCAAAGGCTTTCTGAAAGTCTAGATACACTACATCCACTGGCTCCTCTTCATCCATTTTACTTGTCACATCCTCAAAAAATTCCAGAAGATTAGTCAAGCATGATTTTCCTTTCATAAATCCATGCTGACTTGGACTAATCCTTTTACTGCTATCCAAATGCCCCATTATTACCTCTTTAATAATTGACTCCAGCATCTTTCCCACCACCAAAGTCAGGCTAACTGGTCTGTAATTCCCCGTTTTCTCTCTCGCTCCTTTCTTGAAAAGTGGGATAACATTAGCTATCCTCCAATCCACAGGAACTGATCCTGAATCTATTGAACATTGGAAAATGATCACCAATGCGTCCACTATTTCTAGAGCCACCTCCCCGAGGACCCTGGGATGCAGACCATCAGGCCCAGGGGATTTATCATCCTTCAGTCCCATTAGCCTACACAATACTATTTCTCGCCTAATGACAATTTCTTTCAGTTCCTCTACCCCCTTAGATCCTCTGCCCTCCAGTACTTCTGGGAGATTGTTTGTGCCTTCCTTAGTGAAGACAGATCCAAAGTACCTGTTCAACTCTTCTGCCATTTCCTTGTTCCCCATAATAATTTCACCCGTGTCTGCCTTCAAGTGACCCACATTTGACTTTGCTATTCTTTTTCCCTTAACATATCTAAAGAAGCTTTTACTGTCCTTCTTTACATTCCTGGCCAGCTTCCCCTCGTACTTCATCTTTTCAGCCCGTATTGCCCGTTTTGTTTCCTTCTGTTGTCCTATGAGTTTCCCAATCCTCTGGCTTCCGGCTACTCTTTCCTGTGTTATACATCTTTTCTTTTAGTTTTATTCTATCCCTAACTGCTCTTGTCAGCCACAGTTGCCTCCTACTCCCCTTAGAATCTTTCTTCCTTTTTGGAATGAAATGATCCTGCGTCTTCTGGATTATGCCCAGAAATTCATGCCATTGCTGTTCCACCGTCATTCCTGCTAGGATCCCTTTCCAGTCTACCTTGGCCAGCTCCTCCCTCATGCCTTCATAGTCCCCTTTGTTCAACTGCATCACTGACACTTCCGATTTAACCTTCTCCTTCTCAAATTGCAGATTAAAACTAATCAAACTAATCCCTCCAAGCGGTTCCTTTACCTCTAGTTCTATTATCAAATCCGGTTCATTGGACAACACTAAATCCAGAATTGCCTTTTCTCTGGTCGGCTCCATTACAAGCTGCTCTAAGAATCCATCTCGGAGGCACTCTACAAACTCTCTTTCTTGGGGTCCTGAACCAACCTGATTTTCCCAGACTACCTGCATATTGAAATCCCCCATCACCACAGTGGCATTACGTTTGTTACATGCCAGTTTTAACTCCTGCTGCAACTTACACCCTACATCCGGGCTACTATTTGGGGGTCTGTAAATAACACCAATTAGTGTCTTCTTGCCTTTGCAATTCCTCCACTCAATCCACAGTGACTCTACCTCGTCAGTCCCTATGTCTTCCCTCGCAAGGGTCATCCCTCACTAGCAGAGCTACCCCCCCCCCCCCACCTGCCTGTCCTTTCTATAGGATGTATAACCCTGAATATTAAGTTTCCATGCCCATTCCTCCTGCAGCCACGTCTCAGTAAGTAATCCCCACAATGTCATACCTAAACTAATATTCTTCTGCTCTATTTCTGCTCTACTTATTTTTTATAAACCCCAACATATATTTCCTCAACGCTAGTTGCACCTACACAACTTTGTTTCACACACCAATATAATTAGATTGTTTTCTACACCATTTCAAGAGTATAATGCTTTTGCCTTATTCTTCCTATTAAAGTAAATAATCACACTCTTGCTATTCCTCCAACACAGCAACGGACTAGTGTAGCTGGGACATTGTTGGCCAGTGTGGACATGTTGGGCCGAAGGGCCTGCTTCCACACTGTATTATCACTGTATGACTCTATGACACTGTTTCATTGTCATTTTGAATGTGTATTAATCCCATAGCGTACTTGCCTTCACCAATACTTAGTCCTCAACCAGCGTGGAATCAGATTTGTAATGTCGACCCGTTCCTTCTCTCCAGAGATGCTGCCTGACCCGCTGAGTTACTCCAGTTTTTCGTGTCTATCTTCGGTGTAAACCAGCATCTGCAGTTCCTTCCTACCCAAACTACCAGCATAGAGTTCTTTAAAACATCCGAGGATCGTTAAAGCTGCCATACAGATGTAGAAACAAGGAACTGCAGATGCTGGTTTCTAAAAAAAAAAAAAGTGCTGGAGTAACCCGCTGAAGTTACTCCAGCACTTTGTGTCTTGAAGGGTCTCGACCCGAAGCATCACCCATTCCTTCTCGCCACAGATGTTGCCTGTCCCGCTGGGTTACTCCAGCTTTTCGTGACTATCTTTGGTGTAAAGTAGCATCTGCAGTTCCTTCCTACACACACACATTTTCTTTGGGACACGGGTGCTTGTTTTATCGCTTTCTGAATGGGCTCATGTGTTGTATATTTCTAGTTGGTTGTGAAATTGTGTTAAAAAACCCGAACTGAAATACTTTAGGACGGGTTGATCTCAATGAACCGCTGATGATCCCAATGCTCCCCACACTCCCGCGTCCCCACTATATCTCCGGGGCATCGACCTGAATTACTCACGTATATCCAAATCGGACTTCTCGTCGCTCGAGGTAACAGCGTTGAGGAGTTTGTCGGTCGCGTCTTTCATGTTTCCAGCTTCCAGATCCCCAAAGCAACTGGATGAATTTGAACGCAGTACGATCGCTTTCAAATTTAAGATAGACTTGTCTTTCCCAGTGAGTTGGGTCTCGTCCTAATCCATCGCCAAAAAGAAAAAAATAACCAGAGGAAACGTTCTGCTCGATCGCAGGCTCGCAACAACATCGGCAGCGTTGGAACCTGTTTTCCCGGCTGATTGTTTTGGTTTAAGAAACACCAGCGGGCGCGGCTGCAAACGTCAGTCCCACCTTTCCCGTCAATATCTTGTTCATTTCACCTTGGCTTTGCACAGAACCCGGGGTGGCATCTCGAGAGTATTGGAAAATTGGGTGGGGATGGTAATTCATTAATAGATGGAAGAGAGGTCTTCAATTTTCTTCTACCAGTGTCTCGTAGAAGCAAATATTACATTCTGCCTAATGTGCTGGCGTTAGAAAGATTTACCAGGATGATGATTGGGTTAAGGTATTGACGGTACTCAAAGAAAATAGGTGCAGGAGTAGGCCAGGGACTCGGGGGATATGGGGGAAAGGCAGGAACGGGGTACTGATTGGGGATGATCAGCCATGATCACATTGAATGGCGGTGCTGGCTCGAAGGGCCGAATGGCCTACTCCTGCACCTATTATCTATTGCCATTCTGCCCTTCGAGCCAGCACCGCCATTCAATATGATAATGGTTGATCATCTAAAATTAGTACCCCGTTCCTGCTTTTCCCCCCATATCGCGTTGATTCATTTAGCACTAAGAGCTAAATCTAACTCTCTTGAAAACATCCAGCGAATTGGCCTTCTGTGGCAGAGAATTCCACAGATTCACAACTCTCTGGGTGAAAAAGTTTTTCCTCATCTCAGTCCTAAATGGCCCACCCCTTATTCTTAAACTGTGACCCCTGGTTCTGGACTCCTCCAACATCGGGAATATTTTTCCTGCATCTAGCCTGTCCAATCCTTTAAGAATTTAAAATGTTTCTATGATCCCTCTCATCCTTCTAAATTCCAATGAATACAAGTCCAGTCGAACCATTCTTTCAACATGTCAGTCCTGTCCTCCAGGGAATTAACCTGGTGAACCTACGCTGCACTCCCTCAATAGCAATAAAGATAAAGATGGAGATTCAGATTCAAAAGTTCAACATTTTGATTTAATAGCCTTGAACCAAGTAATATTGACAAAATCCATGGCTGGGAATAGTCTGCATCTTGCTTTGAATCCCCAATTCATGGGTCCTAAACAGTCTAATAAAGCCCCTGTCCCACTTATGAGACCTAAACAGCAACCTATGGTGACATTGCCCGCCACCCAAAAAAAAAAACAAGGTCGAGGTGACCTGCAACCTCCTACCACCTCCCACGCATATGTTGAAAACCTTCCTCGACTATGAAGAAAACCGGCTTCGACTAGACCTGCAACTATAAAATGATCGATTTTTTGTAACGGCAACTTATTTTTAGTCAAGGCCGGTTTTAAACATGATGAAAAAATAGCAGCAACCTAGATGAAGCCTCGACCACGCGGAAACCACTTTCGACCATTAGGGAGAGTGACCAAAACCTCCGGTGACCTCATGGAAACTTTGGGTGGCGGGCAAGGTCACCAGAGGTTACTGTTTAGGTCTCCTAAGTGGGACAGGGCTTAAGGGAGCCAGCAACTCCTCAGTTTGGACAATGGTTTGCACAAGTTGTTTAGTTTATTGTCACGTGTATGGAGGTACAGTGAAAAGCTTTTGTTGCGTCCGTTTAATTCACTTTTTTAAAAAATAGTTTCAGTGTGTCCAGTGTCTCGTCCGTTGGAGTAATCTACTTTTTAAATGTAGGGTGAATGGGGGTAACTATATTCTAGGTCCCTACCTGGTCGGTGAGGCAGCTTTTTGTCCGGGCTGCCCCGTCGACCCGTCCTCGTGGCCTACCAGCGGGCATGGAGCGCCGTTTCCTGACGGGGACCGCCCAGCATCTCGGCTTCGGTGGCGGCACAGCGCTGGAGCGCTATCGTGGAGCGGGCGATGCCTTGCCTGGGTCGCCGCGCTGGATCGACGCGCTGGAGCTCCGGTGAGCTGTGACCGCCGTGCTCAACACCTCCGGGCTGCAGGGAGGATCGGGCAGCGCCGACTTTAACATCGGGAGCCTGGGAGCTCCAAACCGGCGCGGCCTTGTCGGCTTCGGAAGCCGCGGCCTCTGGTAAAGAATGCGGCCGTTCCAGGTGGCCCAGCCGCTGAAAGGACTCTCCCGACGCCGGGGCAACAGCACCCAGTGAGAACGGCCAGGAACATCGGGCCTCCATAGAGGCAATAGCGGAGGCCTCAATAGGCCTGACTTTGGGGAGAACTGGGGTTGGGGACTGGACATTGTGCCTTCCCCCACAGTGGTAACCATTGTGGGGGGATGATTTTTGTGTGTACTGTCTGTTAGTCTGTGTCCAAGATGGCGGTCGGAAGGGAGAGTGGACGCTGGCGCAGTTTAGCTGCCGCTGCTCTCTCTTCACATTGTGTTTCTGAATTTTTTTTGGTTGTTTTTTGGATCGTATTTCTGTCTTTAATTTGTGTATTGGTGATGTCTTTATAACTTATTTTACTCTGATTATATGTTTCTTTGTTACATTTTGTACGGTGTCCTTGAGACTTTTGTATAGGCGCCCATAAATAAAATGTATTATTATCCAGTCAGTGGAAAGACAATCGAGCCATTTACATTATATAGATACATGTTACCTATTATAGATGATCGATCAAATAAATCCAATGAGAACTCAAACGGGGTGAAGCTTGGCAGGGTGTTCCCGACCGTTTATTCCAAAGTTTTACAGTTTCAGAAACCAAATATGTTGCTTCAAATTTACAGTCTGTGTGGTTCCAAGTGCAATGCAAGAAATCTTTATCTTCCAACATACTCCAGGAAAGAACAATATGTTTTTACAGGTGTGATTACATAGAGAAGAAAAAAAGATACATTTCAAGATGTATCAATTAATTTATGGATGAAAAATGTGAAGGCCTATTTGACCATAAATATTCATGCATGATTAATTGTCCAAACAACACACATCCCCCACCAACTCTTATCACAATATTTGTGCCACACGGCCAGGGCACACGCTGGCAACACTATTGCAATCTCCAGCATCCACACATTGTTGAAAGAATCACAGATCAGGTGAGCAGGACATGTCAGAAGAATGTGTGATGATAGTACATCAAAGCAGTTACTCCATGGAGAGCTGACTGAGGGCAAACGATCACATGTTTAAGAAGGAACTGCAGATGCTGGAAATCGAAGGTAGACAAAAATGCTGGAGAAACTCAGTGGGTGAGGCAGCATCTATGGAGCGAAGGAAATAGGCAAATAGCACCTCATATTTAGCTTGGGCAGTTTGCACCCCAGCGGTATGCACATTGACCTCTAATTTCAGGTAGTCCCTGCTTTCTCCTCCCCTTCTCAGCTCTCCCTCCGCCCACTGTCTCCGCCTCTTCCTTTCTTCTTCCCGCCCCCCCCCCCCCCACCCTCACATCAGTCTGAAGAAGGGTCTCGACCCAAAACGTTGCCTATTTCCTTCGCTCCATAGATGCTGCCTCACCCGCTGAGTTTCTCCAGCATTTTTGTCTGCAAACGATCACATGATGGACAGTAAAAGAGGTCTAGGCTTATTATGATCACATGTACCATGGTACATGATCAGTCTGAAGAAGGGTGTCGACCCGAAATGTCACCCATTCTGTCTCTCCAGAGATGCTGCCTGTCCCGCTGAATTACTCCAGCATTTTGTGTGTACCTTCGATTTAAACCAGCATCTGCAGTTCTTTCCTGTACCATTGTACAGTTTAGTTTAGAGATACAGTGATCCCCGCACATTAACACAATCCTCCATACACTAGGGACAATTTACATATATAGATGGCCAATTAACCTACAAACCTGTACGTCTTTGGAGTGCGGGAGGAAACAGGAGATCCCTGAAAAACCCAGGTCACGGGGAGAACATACAAAATCTGTACAGACCGCACCCATAGTCAGGATCAAACCCAGATCTCTGGCGCTGTAAGGCAGCAACTCTACTGCTGCGCCAGTGAAAAGCTTTGTTTTGCATGCTATCCAAACAGATTAGATAGTACTATCTATAAATACAATCAAGTCAAACTCAAGTGCCTATAGATGGAACAAGGGGAAAGATACAAAGTGCAGAATATAATTGCCAGCATTGTAGCTCTTCAGTTCCATGGACAGAGTCTAATGTCCGAACTAGGATAGAGGTGAATCGGACAGCAGGGAGGAGTGGGACATGTCCTTGATTAATTTGAGATTCAAAAACTAATTAGAACATCCTTGAAGAGTTTCAATATTGATACACACCATGGGAACAACAAACATTGGATCATCCTGTTTGGCAAACACCCATAAAAAGTGGTGCTCATTCATACGGGGGAAGCAAATGTCCCTCACCACATTGAGCTAACTAATGCATTGAACTAATAATGCAAGTAGTTGGTTTATTAAAGAGCTTCTCTCAGTATGATAGACACGTAGAAATAATGTACTGCAGATGCTGATTTACAAAAAAAAACACACAAAGTGTTGGAATAACTCAGCCTTATGCACAATAAATCAGATTGAACAATTTAAAGAACTAGATATCAAGAAAGAGTTAGATTTATCTCTTAGGGCTAACTGAATCAAGGGATATGGGGAGAAAGCAGGAACAGGGTTTTGGATGTTCAGCAATTATCATATTGATTGGCGGTGCTGGCTCGAAGATCCGAATGGCCTACCACTGCACCTATTTTCTATGTTTCTATATATTGGTCTTCAGTCTGAAGACAACTCCCGAACCAAAATGTCACCTATCCACGTTCTCCAGGGATGCTGCCTGACCTGCTGAGTCCAGCACTTTGTATCTTTTCCTGCTTACAAATACACGTTTTAGAAAAAAAAATCACATAAATAGTATTAAATATTTGACCGAATGACAAGGTGCATTCAAACAGATCCAGAAGAACTAAACATACAATAGCATGTAATGTGGATTGTAATAAATAGCAGTATATTTGAGTAAAACTGATCAGAACCACATCTCATCATGTCAACTGCAAAGTAATGTTCACTAATAGCAATACTTCCAGCGTTTAATAAAGTAACTCAATGAGTACAGTTTTACATCTTTCCATAAATAGCTTAAAATATGATCAATAAATCAGACTAAACATACTTAAAGAACTGAATATATTACTATAATATAGAGACTTCCTTTACTTTTTTTTATATATCACTGATTTAAGTACCCAACTGTGCTCTTTATTTCAAAATGTGCAGATACTTGTTAAAAATGAAACCATTAAATATTATTTACTAGTAAATTCAATTGATAAAATTAATATATTACTGGTAACAGGTATGATTTCTTAACATCTAGTGCATGGATTTGCGATGTGAGAAACAACTCTTTAGCAAACTAATCAAAGATAAAATCACCAATCCAGTGGAATTTACAGAATATATATAAACTAAAGTGCTAGATGCCAAATGGGGCTTTGTAATGCAGGCCATTCAAAGTGATATAAAATTAATTCTTTGTTAGATTGAGACCATTCATTTAAAAAATCTGTCAATTGTGTTTGTGGAAGTATTACACCTTGCTTTCTTGGTTATTGGTTGTTGGGCTGTAGATCCAGTCCTGAAAACAAATAAATATTAAATAAGTGTCATTTACAAAAAAACAAGACCGTGAGAGACAATTGTAAGAGATAGTTCAAATAAGTTTTCTTTGAGTTAAGATTGTACTAGGATTTCCAAGCAAGGATGTATAGAATACAATAACAAGAATGTGCATGTTACATAGAAACATAGAGAATAGGTGCAGAAGTAGTCCATTTGGCCCTTCGAGCCAGCACCGCCATTCAATATGATCATTGCTGATCATCCAAAATCAGTACCCCGTTACGACTTTTTTCCCCATATCCCTTGACTCCCTTAGCTCTAAGAGCTAAATCTAACTCTCCCTTGAGTTCAGATTGATTTACAATTTGTTAATTGGTGGCACACATGTACACAACTATTCTTTAGAATACAATGGGTTATGATGCATATTAACATGCTCAGGGGAACCATTGCCACAGACAACTGTGGAATCCAAGTCATTGGGTATTTTTAAGATGGAGACATATGCTTGATCAGTAAGGGTGTCAAGGGTTATGGGGAGAAGGTAGGAGAATGGGGTTGAGAGGGAAAGATAAATCAGTTATGAGTTATCGGTAGACTCAAAGGGCCGAATGGCCAAATTCTATGACATAGACTTATGAATTGCATTGGCGAAACGCAAGAGGGTATGATAAAAATATCATTCTTTGATCATGTTATTTTATATATTCTTTAAAGAATTATATAGGATAGCTGATCGATAAACAAACACTTATCCACAATTCCATGTAAAGCAAACTTCTAGAGTTGCTTATGTTCAAGCTTATGTAAAGCAAATTTATATATTGGTTGCCAATTCAGTTGAAGACTATACTTGCAACCTTAGAAACTGAGGCAAGACAATTTTATTTTAGCCTAGTGCCGCTGACCAGCGTTGCATTTAATTAACTTCATCAACAGGAACACCAAAGATTAACTTGCTGGATGTGCAAACAAAGATGATCACAGTGCAAGTGTGTGAGCACCAGGCATGATCAACTTTAATGTTGCCCTGTAAGAGGGAACTGCAGATGCTGGTTTACACTGAAGATAGACACAAAATGCTGGAGTAAAGGCTCTGTCTTACCTGTTTGCGGTCATCGGCGGTGAAGCGCGGCGTCGCCGGTAGCGAGGACCGCGCGGCAACGGCGAGAGCGTCGAGCTTATCCACCGGAGCGCCGCAAGGATGGTGCGCGGGGGCCGAGTTAATTCAAACACGGCGGGTCCCACGTGCTTGCGGTAAGTAAAAAAAGGGCGGGCCGACTGCGATGACGTCGGCCCGCCGCACGTGACTCACCAGCGGCGGCTGTGGCGGCGGCCATCCTGATCGCGGCGCTGTAGCGGTGGCTGTGCCTGTGGCCGTGCAGCACAGTGCCTCACTGGCGGCGGCACGTGCGTCACTGGCAGAGCCTGTGGCAGTGGAGGTTTGACGCACGGCGCTCGAGCCACACTGGCGGCGGCCCGTGCGAGCGGCCGTGCCGCACTTGTGCATCACTGGTGGAGGTTGTGCGGTGAGTATTTAGTTTTGGACATTGTCGATTTTATTTTAGCACCGCGCTGTGTTGGGAACACTGCCGCACGGCCCGGGAATTGTACTTTCTCACGAGTGCGCGGTCTATGGCGGCAGATTCCTCCCATTTCACCGCCATAGACCGCAGACTCGTGAGACAGGCCTTTAACACAGAGGGACAGGCAGCATCTTTGGAGAGAAGGAACAGGTGATGTTTTGGGTCTGATGAAGGGTCTCGAACCGAAACGTCACCTTGTCCTACTCTCCAGAGATGCTGCCTGACCCGCTGAGTTACGCCAGCATTTTGCGTCTATCGTAACGTTGCCCTGTCAGCTCTCAACCGTCTGTTCATATGGAAGAGGCACTTTTCACAATAATCCATCTTTTTACACCCGAAACTGGAAACCAACAGTATGCTTTCTGCATTACTTTTTAGCAAATGTCACAAGAGATTCCTACCAAATTCTCCAATGCATTTAAAAAAGCAATAAATAGCACATCTGCAAGTGCTAGGAGTGAATATGAATTAAATATTTTATTACAAATATGAATTAAATTACCATTAAAAATAATGAGAGATAGTACATTGTGTAACTGTACTGCTACTTCATGGCTCCCAACCTCTGATCCTAGCTTGGGAGCTGCCTATGGATTTTGCATGCTCTCACTTTCCCTTGAATGCGCTGGATTCCTCCATTGTGCCAAACACATATGACTGGTAGGTTAAATGGCTACTGTAAATTATCTCTCGTGTAGGTGGTTGCAGGAGATTTGTTGGACTTGTGGGGATGCAGGTGAAAAATGAATTGGCGTAGATAGACACATGATAGTCACCAGGGACATGGGCTGCCTCTGTGCTAAGTAATTGACTACACATTTTTATTGCAATGCATAAACAGTAATATTTCAATGTAAGCAAGATTATCTCACCTTTTTGTTCGAGCAATTGAATTTGAAGATTGCTTTCCAAATCCTAATGGACCCAAGAATAAAAACAAACAAATGACATTTAATTCCCCCACACGCAGAAATCACATCACAAGAATTAAGTCACATTCACCCTTAATATCCCTGGAGTACACTGTTTATTCTGGCGTAGATCAAAGCTGTTTTTCCTTTGGGATGTTAGCTCCCAGATGATTAACAGGTCCAGTTGTAGCAAAAGGTTTTCCCAATTGTAACTGGTTGCTGTGCGGCCAGAATGTTTTTTTTAGCAGCGTTTCAGTTTCAGTTTAGTTTATTGTCTTGTGTACCGAGATACAGTGAAAAGCTTTTGTTGCCCCAGTGTGGTTTTATACCAGAGATCAGGAACAAGTGTGTGGGAAGGAACTGCAGATGCTGGTTTACACCGAAGATAGACACAAAATGCTGGAGTAACTCAGCAGGACAGGCACCATCTCTGGAGAGAAGGAATGGGTGACATTTTGGGCCGAGACCCATCTTCAGTCTGAAGGGTCTGTCTATCTTAGGGACAAATGTGTAGTTTACATTAAATTGTTCCGAGAACCTCAAACTCAGGATCACACCCGTTACCACAACTCTCAACATTTCCCTTACCTGCACTAGGGAGCCAGCAAGCAGATTGTTACCTGTACTTCTGGGAAATGCTAGAGTAACCCAACCTATATTTTTAGCCTCAAGTTAACTGACTCACTTAAGAGAACATGTTAACAATACATCCAGAAATGTGCATTAGTTTATAAGTTACAGGAGCAGAATTAGGCCATTCAGCTCATCAAGTCGACCACAATACAACCATGGCTGATCTATCTTTCCCTCTCAACCCATTCTCTTGCCTTCTCCCCATAACCCCATGACACTTTTACTAATCAAGACACACACTTACTAATCAAATGTGGCACTTTGGAAATTATATATGAAATGTGCGAACTACAATTCTATTTTGACAAAATTATTTCCTAATTGTAATGATTCCGATTTAAAACTCTTTCAAATGTGATGTTAACCTAACCTGCAGGTATATAAATATACAATTTTGATGCTACAAAGCCATAGTGTGCACATAACGGCTTCAATCGTGGTCAGTAGTCAGTTGCTCTTCATCAAAGCAACAAATGGAATTACAGTGCCCTCCGTAATGTTTGGGACAAAGACCCATCATTTATCTATTTGCCTCTTTACTCCACGATTTGAGATTTGTAATAGAAAAAATCACATGTGGTTAAAGTGCACATTGTCAGATTTTAATAATGGCCATTTTTATACATTTTGGTTTCACCACGTAGAAATTACAGCAGTGTTTATACATGGTTTATAGGTTAATTGGTTTTGGTAAAAATGATATATTGTCCCTAGTGTGTCGGATAGTGATAATGTGCGGCGAGGACTCGGTGGGCCAAAGGGCCTGTTTCCGCGCTGTATCTCTAAGCTAAACCAAACTGCTCTACGCAAATGCAATCACGTCAAGTTCGATAGGTAGAGAAAAGGGAAAGGTGCAGAACATAGGTCTCAGCATTGTAATTAATTGCATGAAAATGTGATTGCTCACCTCCTCCAATTGAAGTGGAAACTGGTTGCATTGATCCTTCAGTAAGCTCTTGTATAACCCCTTGGTTTAGACAGATGTCAACATGCCTGTTGAACAATGATAGATCAGATGTTTCTTGCCTGATGTCGCAAATCGGACATACCAGTCCGGGTGTCTCTTCTGAATGGGAAGACAGCCCTCGCTTCAATGATTTGACATGTGCCTTTGACTCAAATGCCTGTCGCTGAGCACCCTGCATTGATGGGTTGAGTTGTGCAAATGCTGGTTGATTTAACCTGCTGGTATTAGAGTTAGTTAAACCAAACTGCATCTTTCCCTGTGTTGCCCCAGTCGAGGTACCAGACAGTTTACTGGATAAATGGCTGTGGTGTGAAAACACTTCATCTGAAACGGGTTCGCCTTCAATGGGCTGTGGAGTTCTCGCTGTGCTATTAGATAGCTGCATGTGATCTTCAAAGCGAGTCTGGTGACCTGACTGGTCACTTGGGCAGGCGCTGTTTTTAACTGCTGATTCAAGATGAAAGCTGCTACTTTCAATTCCTCCAAGTACATCTACAAATGTAGTACTCGGATACATTTCTGGGGGTCTCTCCTGAAATTCTGCTCCTGTTTGTTCATTTACATTCCTTATTTTTTCATTTTTTAAATCATTATCTAAGTTCGATGCATCCCTCCTGATTGTACGGCTTGTGTTTGAAGTATTAACTTCCTCTCCTGTTGCACATTGGCAATGATCAATTTGTTTCCCCAGTCCCTCTGAAGTTGATATGCCTTGTCTTTTGGAACACTTTGAACAATTGTTAGCAACCTTTAACGCTGGAATCAGCCCACTCTCCTTAAGCTGCATCCCTTCCATTCTGCAGGCTGTGCTGTTGGTGGCAGCTTTACACTTTTCTTCTTGTTTGACTGCAAGAACGTGGCTGAAAAAGGACTGCTGATCATTCTGTTGTCGCTTTTTATTGAAGAAACTTTCCTTTGTGGACGTTTCTGCTAGTTCTGCTTGGTTCCTTACATCTATGCACTCAGAATCAGAACTGCGAATTGGATTTTCAAATTTTCCCGTGTTGAAAAAATTGACGATGCTTTTCTGGTTAGATTTTTTCTCGTCTTGTTGGACAAATCCAGAAACCCGCACACCTTGCAAGAGAAACAACGATACACGTAAATTGTGCATTGGTGGTATTAATATTTAAAAAAAGAGTATTCTGTGCCCTGTTAACAAAGCATGCTAAAAAGAAGAGAAAAGAAAATACATCCAATAACAGTGAGATGAAGCAGCAGATTGGCCCCACTATTTATCACAAATCCGTACAAGGATGTCCAGCAGTCTCCATACAGACACTAAATCGTTCTAATCAAAGGGAATTAACAGCAGGAAAAGCAAGTTGAAGCAAGCTAATGCCTCTATCTATCAGCTAACGAAAGACATGGCTTTCTATGATCCAAGAAAAATGTGAAATGATACAATATCTGCCAAATAAAATTAAAATAGTTCACAGTTCAAAGTTTTCCATGCATTTATTGTTAATGCACAACATCCTGTACATTTTACTCCCTCAAATTATGGGACTGGGATTTGCAAATGAAAACATGTGTGTAGATTGGTTTATGCATGAAAGCCAATCATAGTAGAATAGCATCACTAACCCCACCCTACTGTATGATTCATACTAACACCCACTTCCCACCCATTTACAATGTGGAACCCAAATGAAAGGGCAATGGGCTTTATACTGATGATAGTCAACTTTCGTCATCGCTTCAAAGTGGACAAAAAGACTACCAAGTCAAAATGAATGGCAGGTACCTATTAAACTGAACGCGTATCGATCTGAAACTGAAACCTTTATTCAGAGATTTATATCATAAATTACCCATTAGTCTGAGTCTCAATGGTTGAGGATGCAGGCCATCAATCTCAGTCTTTAATAACTCAGATGCCACAGCATAAATTTCTTCTTCCTTAGAAACTGCTGCTGGAACTGTGCAGGCTCTTGTCTTCACTTCAAAGTTTATATTCTTCAATTTTAGAGTTACAGTCTTTCCCTAAGAATTTAGAAGAATTATTTTGAGTACTTGAAAATCCTTTATACAAGGAACGCAGGCTTCATGTAGCGTTCGTTATTTTTGTGAATTACACCTTAAAACATTTAATGGGCCTGTCCCATTTGACGATTTTTTAGGCAATTGCCGGCGACTGTCATAGTCGTAGCAGGTCGCCGAAAAAACGGCGACAACCTACGTCATCCTGGCGACAACCTACGACAGCACCTACGTCAGGAGAAGTCAAGCTACGCTCATTGGCGTCAAACCCACAATCGCCGAAATTTCTTCAACATGTTGAAAATTTAGAGGCGACCAGAAAGACGCTACGACTTTTTGCGCGACTGAGGAGACTACTCCCGGCAACCACCAGCGAACATGTGGCGACAAACTAGTCACCTGTAGTTGCCTAAAAAATCGTCTAAATGGCACAGGCCCATAACTTACACACGGCCCAAAGGAAGAAAAAAGTTCAGAAAAATTTTGATTTCTAAAAATAGAAAAAATGGACAAAGCTGTACCTTTAGTCCTTCTTTCAGAAGATCTTCCTCAAGATCATGACAAAGTTCGTGACATAAGCCATACTGCTCCGATGCTTTACTGATTTCACTGAATGTCCTACAATTTAAAAATAAATTCTGCTTCACACAGGAGTTAAAATCAGAAAATGTACTATGGAGGTATTTTGATGATATTAAATGCTTTTATTTTAGTTTAGTTTAGAGATACAGCGCGGAAACAGGCCCTTCGGCCCACCGAGTCCGCGCCGACCAGCGATCCCCGCACATTAACACTATCCTACACACACTAGGGACAATTTAACATTTACACCAAGCCAATTAACCTACAGACTTGTACATCTTTGGAGATGTGGGAGTTGAGTATAGGAGTAAAGAGGTCATTCTGCAGTTGTACAGGGTCCCGGTGAGACCACACCTGGAGTATTGTGTGCAGTTTTGGTCTCCAAATTTGAGGAAGGACATTCTTGCTATTGAGGGACTGCAGCGTAGGTTCACGAGGTTAATTCCCGGGATGGTGGGACTGTCATATGTTGAAAAAATAGAGCGACTGGGCTTGTATGCCATGGAATTTAGAAGGTTGAGAGGGGATCTTATTGAAACATATAAGATTATTAAGGGATTGGGCACGCTAGAGGCAGGAAACGTGTTCCTGATGTTGGGAGAGTCCAGAACCAGGAGCGGCAGTTTAAGAATAAGGGGTAGGCCATTTAGAACGTAGACGAGGAAAAACATTTTCACCCAGAGTTGTGAATCCGTGGAATTCTCTGCCTCAGAAGGCAGTGGAGGCTGATTCTCTGGATGCTTTCAAGAGAGAGTTAGATAGAGCTCTTAAAGATAGCGGAGTCAAGGGATATGGGAAGAAGGCAGGAACGGGGTACTGATTGGCGATGATCAGCCATGATCACAGTGAATGGACGTGCTGGCTCGAAGGGCCGAATGGCCTACTCCTGCACCTATGGTCTATTGTCTATTGAAACCAAAGATCTCGGAGAAAACTCATGTGGCCACGGGGAAAATGTACAAACTCCGTACAGTACAGCACCCGTAATCGGGATTGAACTCGGGTCTCTGGCGCTATGAGCGCTGTAAGGCAGCAATTCTACCCCTGTGCCACCATGCCGCCCTAAGCAATAATTTTACTATATAAGCTTTACTATAATGACTATTCCTGCTAATCTTATTTTACATTATTTCCCCAATTTCTTCCAGTCCCAGAGTGTGGTTCATGATGATCTAGCTTTCTATGCTCTACTTTTGACAACCAAACATTCAGCCGTCTTTGCACCAAACCCAGTGGTTATCCTTCCAAGTTAAGTGCTTTCTACTTACCTATTTACATATTAGAACATGGTTTTCTCAATTTCCTTTGGTTATGCTATGCTCTCTGAAGAAATTTGTCGAGTGCATAAGGACAAATAACTCAGGTTTTCACTTAAGAGGCTTTATTGATGAGTTAAGCAACAAGAACTATTGAGAACAACATACAGATGTCAAAAATCAAAATGGACTCACCTTTCTGTGCTCATACTCTTCCGATCGCCATCTCTACAATAACAAGAATTGTCAGTGTTAATTGTATTATTTTATCCAAATGTGCAAAGCTGACAAAGGGAGATATTTGAAAAATGAAGTTCAAATTCTCTCTTCAAATTGAAGTAATTTTGTATTAATATGCATTTGGCCTTTAAAGTGCAGCAAACTTGCATTTGCATTTGTGTTTATCTTAGTGGTGATGGTTTTGATTTATGAAGTAATTGATTTGAGTACAAGGGGAAAGGTTGGGTTATTAAAGTTTAGAAACTTCAAGGCTGAGGCTTCCCTTAGTGTTGTTCCTACTTTCCTGATTTCCATTTGGTGTTTGATTTTTCTCCATCTACTTCTTTCCTGCAGAAGACAATGTTTCTAGGCTTCTCTCTTATTATATTAATGGACAAACATAAAAAAGTACAGCACAGGAACAGGTCCTTCAGCCCACAATGAACTAATCTCATCTACCTACACATGATCCATGTCCTTCCTTCACCTGCATGTCCATGGGCCTATGTAAAGCCTTTTAAATGCTGCTATCGTATCTGCCCCCATCACTACCCTGGCAGCATGTTCAAGGCAACCACCAAACTTGCCCCGCACATCTTTAAACTTTGCCCCTTTTACCTTAAAACTATCACTTCTAGTCTTTGACATATTCATCTTGAGATAAAGGTTCTGACTATCTATTATGAAGCTCAACAGACTTCATACTGGAGTTCGGCGTTTCAATGCCAGCATGTGGAGATGGGGGCTCCACCAGAGCCCAGCCAGTGAATGCGGAGCAGAACATCAGACAGCCAACCGTGTCATCTCTGGGTGCCCGCTCTACCACCCACCAAATGGAGCTCAGGGCCTGGCAGGCATTGACGCAGAGACAACAACCTGGCTGCTCAACACCCGGCTTGAGATCTAACTATTCCTTTCGCAAGAAGAAGACTATCTACCATATCCATGCCTGTCATAATATAAAGTCATAGTCATAGCATGATACAGCGTGGAAACAGACCCTTCGGCCCAACATGTCCCAGCTATACTAGTCCCTGCCTGCATTTAGTCCTTATCCCTCCAAACCGGTCCTATCCATGTACCTATCCAACTGTTTCTTAAATGTTGTGATAGTCCCTGCCTCAACTACCTCCTCTGGCAGCTTGTTCCATACACCCACCACCCTTTGTGTGAAAAAGTTATTCCTCAGATTGCTATTAAATCTTTTCCCCTTCACCTTAAACCTATGTCCTCTGGTTCTCGATTCCCCTACTCTGGACAAGAGAAAGGGCTGTCTCACTGTGCGAGTTGACCCACGAGTGACCCCGAGTTTAAAACAAATTTAACTCGTGGTAATCACGTACAATTAACGTAGCGGGAACTTTGAAACTCGTGGACGCAACTTAGCGACTCTTGGCGCTAACGGGAGGTACACGTGAAACTTGTTAACTCTTGCAAAAGTTCAAACATGTTTGTACTTTTCCACGAGTAAAATGTACTCTTGAGGTTAAAATTTGAAACATTTTAAACTCGTTGTAAGAACCTAGTGGCCCGTGCGTTTAACTTTGTGACTCGTGAGTCTACTGTGGGAACTCTTTTTAGAAACAATAATCAGGGACAGAAATATCAGCTACTTAGACTTTTTAAAGACAAATTCTGCTTAACAAAGTTAAGCAAGTTATTGATAAGGTGACAGAGTGGGTTGAAAAGAAAAAAATGGCTTGAAGTTTATATATAAATTTGTGTTGAGTTGTGTTGTGTTGAAAAGCTTCTTGCTGATCCGTTTGATTCTCACTGTTTGTTTACTTCATTGCACAATAAAAGAGAGTTATTTGCTATCAAGATCAAATTGATGCCTGGAAGTCTTCATTTTAATATCACTACAAAGTCTCATGACTTGAATGTAATATTCCTTTCATCATAAAACACAAAATAGAGGAAGGCAAAATATATTCACATCTTGATTCTCACAATCATTTGTGAGATTTAAGGACAGCTGCCTCATATGCTGTGCTTTTTAAATGTTTAAAATTGTCACCTCTCAGTAGATCAGAAAATAAGACAAAGTCTTATGTGAAACAAATGTCTTGAATGTGAAACAAAGTCTTTATTCTTGTTCAATATAAAAAACGCTTTTTTGCGCATATTGAGAAATATGCGTAATTTCCTGCAAACCCATATCACGGTGAAGCACCACAGCAAACAACACAGTGGTCTGAAAAAGGGCTTCTCATACATGAAAATCAACAAATGAAGCACAAATAAAAGTATTTCCACTATATACTAATTCAGCTGAGAAATGCACTAGTCTAAATTCAGGCAATAAAAGATACAATGCAATGCGCTAAATGACAAGTTTTGAGATCTACAATCAGATAAGCAGATGCATGATAACCACGTTTTAAAGGAAAGACAGATGCAATGAAATTACTTTTACACCACAATAAAAAATAAAATCCACACTTAAAGTTAACCAAAGAAAAGTCAGCAGGATTTAAACTAAACATGAAATTAACTGGATTTTTCTGCATGTGGGCTCTCCTCATGAGGTGATGTACCTGTGGTCGGCAGCCGCTCAAAATAAGCTGTCCTGCCACGGCACACTGCCCAATTCTGAATTATAGTAGGAGCAGAGATGGTCTCTCTGCTCTTTTGCACTGTTGGTCCCCGTGTTACCTCGAAAACACTGCAGTGGCACCAAAGTCTCGTCGTTTGTACCACTCCTCCACGCACCTAGTGTTATTCTCCCTGTTTGACTGTCCACTATGTCACCGTCCTGCATGGCCGTTGCTGATCCTGAAGCTGCACCTCTGATACGGATCAGGTTGTGCAGAACACATGCAGCAAACACAATAGTCTCTACGTTCTTTGGCTGGCATGACATCATTTTTTGAACATGTGATGATTTTTCAACACTTCGATATACATTGTTGCCTCAAGATTAACGGGAGAGGAACTTGGTACACTCGGGAGACGAACTTGGAACATCGCAGAAATGAGAAGTAAACGGGAAACGTAGACATACCCGTGGGAACTCGGTTAAACTCTGGATCATAAACTTGTAGTATCGTACGCAACCACGAGTCTTTCACTCGGGGTCACTCGTGGGTCAACTCGCACAGTGAGACAGACCTTAGACTCTGTGCATCTACCTTTGATGATTTTGATCCTTTGATGATTTTATACACCTATAAGATCACTCCTCATCTTCCTGCGCTCAAAGGAATAGAGTCCCAGCCTACTCAACCTCTCCCTATAGCTCAGACACTGTAGTCCTGTCAACTAGAGGGTCTGAGCTATAGAATATTATATAGTTCTATCAGGTTTCCCCTCAACCTCAGGCATTCTGGTGAATACAATCTGTCCAATATACACCATGTATCTAAAACCCTCTAATCCTGGCAGCATTCTGGTAAACCTTTTATGCTCCCTCTACAACACTTCCAAATCCACCCTGTAATGGGGCAACAAGAACTGCATGCAGTCAGAGTATTGAGTATAGACGTTGGGAGGTCATGTTGCAGTTGTATAAGACAGTGGTGATACTGCATTTTGAATATTGTGTTCAGTTTTGGGCACCATGTTATAGGAAAGATATTGTCAAGCTTGAAAGGGTTCAGAAAAGATTTACGGGGATGTTGCCTGGACTAGAGGGTGTGAGCTATAGGGAGAGGCTGAGTAGGCTGGGTCTCTATTCCATTGGAGCATAGGAGGATGAGGGGTCATGAGAGGAATAGATCGGGTAGATGCACAGAGTCTTTTACCCAGAGTAGGGGAATCGAGGACCAGAGAACATAGGATCAAGGTGAAGGGGAAAATATTTAATAGGAATCCGAGGGGTAACTTTTTCACACAGAGGGTGGTGGGTGTATGGAACAAGCTGCCAGAGGAGGTAGTTGAGGCTGGGAGTATCCCATCGTTTAAGAAACGATACTCCAGGTACATGGATAGGACAGGTTTGGAGGGATATGGACCAAGTGCAGGCAAGTGGGACTAGTGTAAATGGGACATGTTGGCTGGTGTGGGCGAGTTGGGCCGAAGGGCCTGTTTCCACACTGTATCACTCTATGACTCTATGAATGGGGTCTGCCTGTGAGATACACGTGATG
Source organism: Malacoraja senta (assembly GCA_038087875.1). Classification (NCBI taxonomy): domain Eukaryota; kingdom Metazoa; phylum Chordata; class Chondrichthyes; order Rajiformes; family Rajidae; genus Malacoraja; species Malacoraja senta. The sequence goes on along the minus strand of CM075977.1, from coordinate 214,652,185 downwards.
TTATTCAGACAGACATCAATGGGATGTTTCAGTTATAAACACGTACTCAGCAAACTCTAAATCTTGGTAGGAGAGACACCACTGAACAATGAGACTATTAAATCTTTGCATTACGGCTATTTCAATTTGATTTGCACAATGACAGACTAATGATTATTTCATCATAAAGTTTCAAAAGTCCAGATATGTTTTTTAATTAAAACAATCTACGGCTGACCGCTGAATCCTAATTTAAAAAAGGATTCTCCGACAGAGTGCCCTGAAATTGCCTTGCTGGCCATATATATATATCTGCAGCTCCACACACATCATTGCAAACTGACTTGAAAACTCAAGTCCTGGCACACCCAAGTCCCAAGTGCATTTCCCATAACATTTTAATTTACTTTCTGGGCGGTGTGTCATTTACTCAATTATTTACTTAATCATTAACATTTTTTTGATTTACATCTGAAACAAACCCATGTTAAGTCCTAAAGATAGACACAAAAAGCTGGAGTAACTCAGTGGCTCAGGCAGCATCTTTGGAGAAAAGGAATTGGTTCCTTTTTACGAAATGTCACCTGTTGCTTTTCTCCAGAGATGTTGCCTGTCCCGTTGAGTTACCCCAGATTTTTGTGTCTATCTTCGGTTTAAACCATCATCTGCAGTTCCTTCCTACCATGTTCACAAGTTATAGGAGTAGAAAATTAGGTTGTTTGGCCCATCGAGTCTACTCCGAAATTCAATCTGCCTCCTAATCCCATTTTCCTGCCTTCTCCCCATAACCCTTGACACCTGTTCTAATCAAGAATTGTTCTAATCAGAATCATGTTAAGTCCTCTTCAATATTTTTCAGATACAACTTTAAAATGCATGATTCCCAGTCGTCTGAAGTAAAATGGCAAATGGTTGGATAATTTCGAAAATATCTCCTGACAGTTCAAAGCACAGTTAGCACAAAATGATCACGCCCAAATATTTCAATTTCAACAACTACTTAACCTTGTCCTCCCACAAGGTGGCCATTAAGGCCACGAACGTTTTCACAGAATCCCCGCTAATCAATCTTTGTCGAAATTCTAAATGCAGCATTTAAATAAAAAACAAGATTTATAACCGGCACAAGATTCAAGATAAAAAGTAAGTCCCATTCTTTCCAAAAACTAGCCCATTCATAAGCCCTTTCCTGGTAAGATTCTTAAATTTGTTCCAGAGGAATTCAGCAGCTCAAGCAGTATGTATGGAGGCTAAGGGAAAGTCGACAATTCAGAGTGCACTCTGCTTCATATATCCGAGAGTAGGGAAGATAGTCAATATCAAGAGGGGAGAGGGAAGGGTCACTCAGGAATTGGGAGATAATAGGGGAAATCAGATGAATGATGGGGAGGGGAGGGGAAAGGTCAAGGTCAAAGTAGTTTTTATTAGTCACATTCACATACACCCAGTGTAGTGAAGTGAAATGCTTTTTGCCATTATGCAGCACACGAAAAAAGAGAAGAATACAGACATCACACCAAGATAGTCTTAACACTAAACATCCCCCCACAATGGTTCCCACCATGAGGGCAGGCACAAAGTCCAGTCCCCAACCCCAGTTCACCCATAGTCGGGCCCATTTAGGCCTCCACAGTTGCCTCTACGGAGGCCCGATGTTCCAGGCCGTTCTAGCCGGGTGATGTTCCTCCGGCGTCGGGAGAGTCCTCCCAGCGACTTGGGAACCCTGGAATGGCCGCTTCCGCACTGGGGGCCGCGGCTTCCGAAGCCAACAAGGCCGCGCCGGTTGGAGCTCCACAACTGGCGATCTCATCTAGAGATCCCAGGCTCCCGGTGTCAAGTTCAGCGCCGCCGCCCACAGCTGGTCGCTCCACAGTTCCGCAGCTCCGCGATGTTTTCCCAGCGATCCTCAGCTCACCGGAGCTCCAGCGCGGAGACCCGGGCAAGGCATCGCCCGCTCCGCGATAGCGCTCCAGCGCTGTGCCGCCGCCGAAGCCAAGGTTCTGGGCGGTCCCCGACACGAAACGCCGCTCCAGGCCCGCTGGTAGGCCGCGAGGACGGGTCGAAGCTGCAGCCCGGAGAAGAGCTGCCTCTCCGGCCAGGTAGGGACGCTGAAAGGTAGTTTCCCCCTTCCCCCCCCACACAAAAAAGTCTAGACCTCCAACAAACCACTAAAACTAACTAAAATAAAAAAATAAGAGATGAAAGGACAGACAGCTGCTGGCTGGGCAGCCGCACACAGGTCAGCGCCCCCAGAAAGGTGGGGAGGGGAAAGGTGGGGAGGGGAAAGGTGGGGAGGGGAAAGGTGGGAAGGGGAAAGGTAGAGAGGGAGGCAGCTAGATGACAAGTGGAACCAGATGAAGGAGAGGTGATGAGCAGATGGAACCTGATGGGGAAGGGAGAGGATGGGTGGGCCTGCGGAGGTGGATAGGGATGTAAGTGATGGGCAGATCAAGATGGGAATGATGAAGAGTGACAGAACCAAGGTAGACCAATAGAAATGAGATAGGCACACAGAGACCATGGCAACCTGAAATTGGAACATTCAATGTTCATACCATTGGCTTATGTGATACCCAAGTAGAGTATGAAGTTACAAGATAGACACAAAATGCTGGAGTAACTCAGCAGGACAGGCAGCATTCAGCAGAAAAGGAATAGGTGACATTTCAGATTGAGTCCCTTCTTCAGACTGAGAGTCAGGGGAAAGGGAAACGAGAGATACAGGTACATAGGACAAATGAATGAACAAAAGATATGGAAAAAGCAACAATGATCAAGGACAGGTGGAGCCCACAACAGTCCATTGTAGGCTGTGGGGTAGGTGATGTATACAAACAGTAAAACTCAACAGAACAATAGTGAAACTAGTCCAATGACTTGGGTGGGGAAGGGATGGAGAGAGAGGGGATGCAGGGGTTCCTTAAAGTTAGAGAAATCAATATTCATACCGCAGGGAAGTGTTTTTAAATGACATAAAATGTTTAAAAAATAATGTTCAAATAAATTCTGTTAACATAGTCATTCTTCGTAGAAACAAGGAACTGCAGATGCTAGTTTACAAATAAATGACACAAAATGCTAAAGAGTAACTCAGTGGGTCAGGCAGCATCTCTGGGGAACATGGATAGGCGACGCTTCAGGTCGGGTCCCTGAAAAAGGTTTCGTCTGCAGAAGGGTACTGACCCGAAACGGCACCTATTCATAATCATTTTTCGCATGGGTTTTACAATTTTGTAATTGTTTAATAATATTCAAACTAACAAATCATGTTTGTGACAACCTATTTTTCCAAAATACTCATTCTTTCAGAAGCAGCTCATTTACCTTTCAAGGTGCGTCTCACTCAGGCCAAGTGAGATGTGTAGAAAATGGTACCATGCACTCTCAGTGAAGAGCAAGGACAACATGGCCCCCTGCTGGCACAGTCCAACGCATGTTGTAATTCCCAAAGCATTCAGCATTTTTTCTGTTACCTTTCCTATACCGGGTACCTACACATAAAAGTAGCAAGCAGAGCAAAGTCTTAATAATCTAATAGTAAAATGGCAAATGCAACAATGTATATGCCTTTATTAAAGTAAAACACCCTATACTACTTTACAAAAGCATCATCAAGCAGTATTCAAGACTGAGCTTTAATAGGATTAGCATAATAACATTATTATTTTGTTGTCCAAAAGCAGTGGTCGGTGTGATATATTTTCAAGAGGATCACAATGGAGGAGCAGGTGCTGAGAGAGGCAAGGGGAGGAAGATGGTTTGTCGGTTACATTTCAGCAAACATTAGTTTGATACACAAAGTGCTGGAGTAACTCAGCGGGTCAGACAGCATCTCTGGAGGACATGGATAGGCGATGTTTCGATTCAAGACTCTTCTTCAGACTCCAAGTCTAGAATAGTGTCCCAACCCAACACGTCGTCTATCCATGTTCCCCAGAGATGCTGGCTGACCTCAAATTTCATTACACCAATTGGTGTATGTGACAATAAATGTCCTTTGTCCTTTTGTCCTTTGACCTGCTGAGTTACTCCAGCTTGTACACTACGCAAGAGTACTTGTGTTCTACGCAAGATTCAAGCATCTGCAATTCCTTGTGTCTGCACAACATTAGTTTGTATGATTTCACTTTGTAATTTAGCCCCAAGAGTCCAAGAACTTTCTGGTCGCTCTATGTGGCAATTTTGCAACCCGAAATGTTAACCCCAGAACATCCCACCGTACTCCATGAACAGCATAACTTATGCTCCCTTGTTTTCCAGAGATAAAATCTTGCATTCGAATAGCGATTGATTATTTTCAATATTGTACATTTGAATTATGTTAAGTAACCACAAGTTTGTGTGTAACTCCAAAGCTTGAAATTTAGAAACCTTAAGGGCCTGTCCCACTGTACGAGGTAATTCAAGAGTTCTCCCGAGTTCTCCCCTGATTCGAGCTCGTGTAATGTACGTAGCGGGCACGTAGGAGCTCGTGGATGTCACGTAGCGGCTCGTACGAGTAACGGTAGGTACTCGGGGAAATCCGGTAAACTCGTGACGTTTCTTCAACACTGTGAAAAATGTCCACTAGTAAAAAAATACTCGTGATGAAAAACATTGTTACTTTTTACTCGTACGAGCCGTTACGTACATTACATGAGCTCGAATCAAGGGAGAACTCGGGAGAACTCTTGAATTACCTCGTACAGTGGGACAGGCCCTTTACATTTGCTTACATTGGGACTACATTGCCACAGTTTTGTTAGCATCTGTTTGTAATTTCCACTTCAACAGTCTTGCATTATCAGCAAACTTTTTTTTTTTTTTTTTTTTTTTATTTTTTATTTTTTAGAAGTACGGTAGATTACAGTAATGTACAACACGTATATATTAATACATTTTTTGTACCGCTTCACTTTTTTAAACTTTAAGAAAGAAAAAGAAAGAAGTAAGAAAAGTGAAGAAAGTGCGCAAAGGTTGTGAAGTGCAAAAGAGTGTTGGGAAAAGAAAGCCCCTTAGAAAAGAGGTTAGAGAAGGAAGTAAAGTTAGAAAATAGACCCTAGAAAAAAAAGAGAAAGAAAGAAGGAACAATCGCTCTATTATGACTCTTATACCATACTTCATAGAGAAGGAACTACCAACCAAGTCTATTTTTATCAGCAAACTAATGACAAATTTGCCTTCTGGAACTCCATGCAGATATTCCTATTCCACCAGTTTTTCCAATAGGTCTGTCAGGTCAACTACGACCTGTGCTACAGCAAATCTTGCTGGCTCACTCTGTCTGTTGAAACTGGATCTGTTGTTCTATTACTTTTAAGAAAAAAGATTACATAAATGCAAATAATTAATTTAAATTAAAAAAGGGATTTAGTTGCCAAGTTTCAAACATGTAAAACCAGTAACAAGATTCACAGAAGGTGTGGCCCAGTGGTGCAGCGGTAGAGTTGCTGCCTTACAGCGACAGAGACTACGGGTGCTGTCTGTACGGAGTTTGTATGTTCTCCTTGTGACCGCGTGGGTTTTCTACAGGTGCCCCTGTTTCTTCCCACACTCCATAGACATACAGGTTTGTAGCTGTAAATTGGCTTCTATAAATTGTAACAAAATATCCCTAATGTGTAGGATAGAGCTAGTGTATGGGATTGCTGGTCGGCATGGATTCGGTGGGCTGAAGGGCCTGTTTCCACGCTGAATCTTTAAAGTCTAAAGGTCTGAATATGAAAATATGACCAAAGATCAAGACCACGAGCACTATAATATTAACGGTGTCTTAAGGAGGAAGAAAACTTGAGATTTAGGCCCTCACTTGAGTTGATTTTGACTATGCTGTATGTAGAATTAAATAATATTAAGACAGGTTACCTTTCGAATAGGCAAGTTCTTTATGAAATCCTTGACAGCACAACTGTCTGCTGGAATTTGATACTGTCCATTTGGTTTGTTTACTTCACTGCAGACTTTGGACAACATCATGTTTGGTGCAATTCCTAAAAAATATCAAGTTAAGCAATAAATATTTGTTCAGCATCACTATTTGTCCCGGGACACATGGGCCAAGTGCATGTTACGCTTAAAGTCAATAAAATCTGATCAATGTGTAGAATATGTTGAGGTGAATAAAATGCATTCGAGTTGATGGTTTACTTAAACTAAATAGAATTGGGAAATTGGCGATACAAGAGGCTGCAAATATTAGAACATATCTGTGGAACTCAGCAGGGCAGGCAGCATCTGTGGAGGGATAGGGACAGATGACATTTATGGAGAGATAGGGACAGATGACGTTTTGTGTCAGGACACTTTCTCAGACTGATCTCAAAACTGAGAAATTAATGGTCACGTGAGGGAGAAAGGATTATAAGGCAAGGAGATGGGTGGGATTGCTCTAAGTGCTGGCATAGAGTAGATGAACTGAATGGTCACCCTCCATGTTGTAATGAAATGCAACTGATGCCAGATTTGTAGATCCTTGACTGGTTGCTGGCCCGTTTGCAGGACAGCAACTTGGTGAATTCCTACACGTGGCAGATGACACCAAAGCTGAATGGGATAGCTTGTACAAAAGACAACTATTACCTGTTATCATCAGCCTCAGAGATATCTTCTGGATTAATTTTGGTTACCAGGATAGATGAGATAAGAATTTCTCCTAAATTGTCCTGGGTTTTAATCCGAGGACAATATGGAATGCTTACGAGGAGAAGACCTTTGGAATTCAAGTCTACTATTCATTGAAGGTGGCAAAATAGGCAGAAAGGGTGATACGTCGGGGCATAGAATACACACGTTCAGGCGATATGTTGAAACTTTACACAATATTGATTAAGTAGCACTTGGAGTTTTGTGCATGGTCCTGGCCGGCACAATTTAGGACGGGTGTGGTCGCATTAGAGTGCAGAGGAGACTCACCTGATGTTGCCTGGATTGGAAGACTTAAATTATGAGGAGATATTGGATAAACTGAGTTTATATTCCCTTTAGCAGAAACAGCTACATTTTAATTCTGACAACATTAAGCTACTTACTAGACTGCGAACTTCCATCCATTTTATTCTTGGCAGCAATTTATATAACTATGTCAACATCGAAATCCGAAAATGAAATCAAAAGTGGTTAAAAAAAAGATAAAGGCTTCATTACCGGCACTTGCTGTTAATTTGGTCTTCTGTTCAATTCTGAAACGCATTTCTTTAACAGTCTCCTCTGCTGTAATACCAAACGCAACTGGCTCCCTCTTCTCCTGATATGATTCTTTTTCACTGTTTTGCAGATTTGAATCTGTCAGTGGTACTCCACTGTGAATTGGTTCCTGCGGTGACAACATGGGAGGGCTGTCGTCGAAAAGTATTGGTGAAATATCCCCCGAATCTTCATTGGATGGATGTAACTTATCCATGTTTCCCATTACTGCATTAATAGATCAATAAAATTATCAGTTAAAATATACAGAATTTCTACTATTGCTAACAATTGCAGAGTTCCTGCAATTACAATTAATGGTAAGACCCTTGCCAGCATTGATGTACAGAGAGATCTTGGGGGTCTAGGTCCATAGAAACATAGAAAAATAGGTGCAGGAGTAGGCCATTTGGCATCATTCAATATGATCATGGCTAATTTAAATGGCCTACCCTTTATTCTTAAACTGTGACCTCTGGTTCTGGACTCCCCCAACATGGGGAACATTTTTCATGCATCTAGCCTGCCCTATCCCTTAAGAGTTTTATATGTTTCTATAAGATCCTTTCTCATCCTAAATTCCAGTGAATATAAGCCCAGTCGATATAAGCCCAGGCGGTCCATTCTTTATCCATTCGATCCATAAGTCCTTGAAAGTGGCAATAGAAATATAGAAACATAGAAAATAAGTGCAGGAGTAGGCCATTCGGCCCTTCGAGCCAGCACCGCCATTCAATATGATCATGGCTGATCATCCTAAATCAGTACCCCGTTCCTGCTTTTCCCCCGTATCCCTTGATTCCGTTAGCCCTAACGGGGCTCTTGAAAACATACAGTGAACTCTATCTTGAAAACATACAGTGAATTGGCCACCACTGCCTTCTGTGGCAGAGAATTCCATAGATTCACAACTCTCTGGGTGAAAAGGTTTTTCCTCATCTCAGTCCTAAATTAACCTGGTGAACCTACGCTGCACTCTCTCAATAGCAATAATGTCCTTCCTCAAATTAGGAGACCAAAACTGCACACAATACTCCAGGTGTGGTCTCACCAGGGCCCTGTACAACTGCAGTAGGACCTCCTTGCTCCTATACTCAAATCCTCTCATTACAAAGGCTTTCATGACTGCCACTGTACCTGCATGCTTACTTTCAGTGACTGATGTACAAGGACACCCAGGTCTCGTTGCATCTCCCCTTTTCCTACCTAATCTGACACCATTCAGATAATAATCTGCCTTCTTGTTCTTGCCACCTAAGTGGATAACTTCACAATTATCCACATTTTACTGCATCTGCCATGCATCTGCCCACTCACCCAACCTATCCAAGTCACCCTGCAGCCTCATAGCATCCTCCTCGCAGCTCACACTGCCACCCAGCATTGTGTCATCCGCAAACTTGGAGGTTACATTTAATTCCTTCTTCTAAATCTTTAATATGTAAATAACTGGGGTCACAGCACTGAGCCTTGCAGCACCCCACTAGTCATTACCTGCCATTCTGAAAAGGACCCATTAATTCCTACTCTTTGCTTCCTGTCTGCCAACCAGTTCTCTATCCATGCGTAGAGTACTAAAGAAGGCATACGTGCTTGCCTTCATTGTAGTCAACGTCCAGGCATTGAGTACAAGAATCAGGAAGTGCTGATAGCTTTATAGGACTTTGAATTTTATAGGACTTTTTAGGCCCCATTTGGATTATTGCGTGCAGTTCTGGTCAACCCATTACAGGAAGGATGTGATGGCTTTGGAAAGGGTGCAGAGGAGGTTTACCAAAATGATACATGGATTCAAAACATAGAAAATAGGTACAGCAGTAGGCCATTCGAGCCAGCACCGGAATTCGATATGATCATGGCTGATCATCCAAAATCAGTACCCCGTTCCGGCTTTTTCCTGATATCCCTTGATTCCCTTAGCCCTAAGAGCTAGGGGGTATTAGCTACAAGGATAGGTTAGATAGACTTGAATTGTACACTCTGGAACACCCAGTGGTTGAAGGGAGACTTGATAGAAGTGTATAAAATTATGATCGGGTAGACAGTCAGAAACATTTTCCCAGGATGGAAATATTGGATACGGATTACATGCAGGCAGATAAGGGTTGGACTTAGCATCATGTTCGGCACAAACATTGTGGGCCGAAGGGCCTGTTCATGTGCAGTTCTATGGTTCCATTTCTTTCACTAAAGATCTGCCAACGAAAACATTTGATTTGCTTTGAATTTCGTTCTTTTCCAATTTTTATCCCTTTATTTTTAAATTAGAATCTTGCATTATTCAGTAAAACAATTCAACTTTATGCATAACATAGAAATTACTATCTTTTAGAGTCAGTGCAGTGTACCCACTGCATTGGTTCCAGGGAGTGTGGGGTATTTTGTGATGACAGGTTAAACGTGGCTATAAATCAATGTTCACCACGAGCGATGATCTAATTGTGACATTGCATATTCTCAGATGGACTGACATAGTGGATGGCGACAAGCTGCTTCCTCAAAATGGACAGTTTAGACAGAAGGGGAGGGGTTGCAAAACTTTGGAATCATTGTTCAGACCTTCAGGCCAGAGATGAGGGGAAATTTCTTTATGCAGTTGATGAATTCACTATTCTTAGAAGACTGTGAATTTCCCTCCTGGGATAAATAAAGTTCTATCATATCGTATCGCATCAAATGCTCCGTCCACAAGTATATCTAAGATTGTTAAGATTTCTAAATTAGACTAAAATAAAGAACTAAAAAAAAACATTGAAAGAATTAGGCAACATCATTACCATTATTATTTTTTTAAATGGCTGCTATACTTGAACTTCCGTTACGAAACTGCGTTTCCAAATGAAAATCAGGAAGTAGTGGTTTTATTTCAGTTATTAGAACAGTATGTACTTAAAGTAAACATCATATCTGACAGCATCTGGATGGAGGTACCCCAGTTCATATTTCAGATGCATTGCCCTGATCAGAACTGAAATTCCTTGCCTGTCAGAGCTCATAATAATCATCATAATCGTAATTTATTAGCCAAGTATGTTTTGCAACATACGAGGAATTTGGTTTGCCATACAGTCATACCAAAAAAGCAATGACACACAACTACATAAAAATTTGACATAACCTATTGTATATTTTCAGCATTTTGTCTTTTACAGTGCCCTCCATAATGTTTGGGATAAAGACTCATCATTTATTTATTTATTTGCCTCTGTACTCCACAATTTGAGATTTGTACTTTAAAAAAATCACATGTCGTTAAAGTGCACATTGTCAGATTTTATTAAAGGGTATTTTTACACATTTTGGTTTCACCATATAGAAATTACAGCTGTGTTTATATAGTCCCCCCCATTTCAGGGCACCATAATGTTTGGGACACATGGCTTCACAGGTGTTTGTAATTGTTCAGGTGCGGTTCATTCTACAGCAAGACAATGATCCCAAACATACTGCTAAAGCAACAAAGGATTTTTCAAAGCTAAAAAATGGTCAATTCTGGAGTGGCCAAGTCACCCGATCTGAACCCAATTGAGCATGCCTTTTATATGCTGAAGAGAAAACTGAAGGGGACTAGCCCCCAAAACAAGCATAAGCCAAGGATGGCTGTACAGCAGTTGCAATACAGGCCTGGCAAAGCATCACCAAAGAAGACACCTAGCAACTGGTGATGTCCATGAATTGCAGACTTTAAGCAGTCATTGCATGCAAAGGATATGCAACAAAATACTAAACATGACTACTTTCATTTACATGACATTGCTGTGTCCCAAACACTATGGCACCCTGAAATGGGGGGACTATGTATAAACACTGCTGTAATTTATACATGGTGAAACCACCATGTATAAAAATAGCCTTTATTAAAATCTGACAATGTGCACTTTAACCACATGTGATTTTTTTTCTATTACAAATCTCAAATTGTGGAGTACAGGGGCAAATAAATAAATGATGGGTCTTTATCCCAAACATTATAGAGGGCACTGTAGTCATCACAATGTGCAAATTGGGCAGAGATCCAACACCAGGTTCATTCACCAGTTGAAAATCATCCGTATAAAATGTCTTACTGTCTGACATCTCAGTGACTTTATATGCACAAGCAAAATTACTAATCTTACCTTCTCCATGATAGTAATATGTCCTTTTGTGTTCAGGCCAGTTCTGCCTTTGTTCTAAATGCTCTGTTATATCCAGGTAGGCCTCATCAAGACTTACTGGTAGGAAATTGGGGTCATAATCTGCCAATATCTCTTTTACCTTGTCAAAGAAAATATTTAAAATATTTAAAATTTTGTAAGGGCATTGACGATCACATAACAAAACATCAGAACGGAACAAAGGTTTTCTATCCTGCCATTCATTTGGCCATCAGATTCAGATTCAGATTCAGAAAACTTTATTGTCTGTCGTAACAGAAAATCTTCTTTGGCGTGGCTCAACATACAAACAGGACAATGTACTGATAAGCAGTCATACAACACAGATTTCTGCGAGCACACACCGTGTGTATAGATCTTAAAAGCAAGTATAAGGATTAAAAACTGTAAAAATAGACAAGATGAAAGTTGTGGATACGTGTAAAGTGACAGTGCGTCAGGGTTAATTTGTCCATTGTTCATTTTTTATTTAAGCTGTTTATGGCAATGGGTATGAATGAGTTTTTGTGGATGTTTTTCTTAGATAGGGGGACTTTATATCGGCGGCCTGATGGCAGAAGTTGGAAGGACTTGTGCAGGGGGTGGGTGGGATCCTGTGTAATGAGGTTGGCTTTCCTTTTAACTGCCTGGGTGTGAAGTATTGATAATTGATTTTGAGTTTTGCCAGTTATTTTGCTTGCTTGATTGATGATCCGGGAAAGCTTTGATTTGTCTTTGACAGAGGTGAGGGTGAACCAGGATGTGATGTTAAAGGTGAGTACAGATTCTGTAAGTGATTTATAGACAGCTGTTAAAATGTCCTGTCTGACATCAAATCTCCTGAGTTTCCTCAGCAGGAACAGGTGTTGCTGTGCCTTCTTGTACACAGAGTCTGTGTGCTGGGAGAAGGACAGGCGGGTGTCAATCTCTGTGCCCAGGTATCTAAAGGCCTCTACCTGCTCAACTGTCTGCCCATTCAGCCTCAGAGGTTCAAAGAGAGGTTGGGGGGAAGATGTTCGCCTCCCCCCACAACACAGCTCCTTGGTCTTGGAGATGTTAAGCTCCAGAGAGCTCTCTTTGATCCACAGCATCAGGGTGTTGACCTGCTGATAGTAGGCAGCCAGAGAAGTGTGATCCTTGATGTGGGCCACCAGGGCCATATCGTCTGCATACTTAAAAAGGGAAATGTCACTGTTATTGTTTGTTATGTTGTTTGTGTAGATGGAAAATAAAATCGGTGATAAAACACAACCCTGGGGGACACCAGTGTTTAATCGATGACAATTAATAATTTTTTCAAAGAATAAAACAGATATTTTTACTGTAGAAGGCTTCCTGTACACAATTTATGTATTATGAAAATGCTACTATCTACTTGACAGAGAACAACATCAATTTAATGATGACAGCTTCTCCCCTAACAGGCCAAAATGGTTCACACCACATGGAAGTAAATATAGAAATGAGGAAATAATAGGACATAATAGGACGCCGGGGCTACATCACCCGGCGAGAACGGCCAGGATCATCGGGCCTCGGTAGAGGCAATAGCGGGGGCTTCATTTGGCCTGACTTTTTGGTTGAACTGGGGCTGGGGACTGGACATTGTGCCTTCCCCCACAGTGGAAATCATTGTGGGGGGATGATTTTTGTATGTAATTGTTTGTAATTGTATTTGTTAGTCTGTGTTCAAGATGGCGGTCGGAGGGGAGAGTGGACGCTGGCGCGGTTTCGCTGCCGCTGCTCTCTCCTCAAATTGTGCTTCTGATTTTCTTTTTTGTGTTTTTGGAAGGAATTCTGTCCCTGATTTGTGTATTGGTCTTTATAACTTATTTTTTAAATTCTGATTATATGTTTCCTATAAATCTCTGTAAGGTGTCCTTGAGACCTCGGTATAAGGCGCCAGTAAATAAAATTCATTATTATTATTATAATTGTAAAAATAGATGCTTCACCTCTATTATATTAATGCTCAAAAGGAACTATATTGTTGAAATAAATACTGGAACAAAAGAATGTGACTGAAGACCACAACAGGCAGATTGTTGCAAAGAGTCGAATGCAGCACTAAGGGAGGTCTAATGTGCAGCACGGAATCTGATTTAGTCCAGAAGAAAATGTTCCTCTTCATTTCTACTACTTCCACACTACTACATATAATGATTATTGCATATTGTGTTGCAGTGTTTTAGGTTTAGTTTTATTAATTTCACGCACCATGGTGCAGTGAGACACTTGGTTTTGCATGCCACCCAAACAGATCAGATATGCCACACATAGATACACATTATCAGTTCAAAATCAAGAGCAAAATCAAGTTAAACTTCAATCCCCTTTACATGAATGGATTATTTTTTTTAATCGGACAGTGGGCCAAAGAGGAAGCAAGGAGAGGTGCCCACATTTATGGATACCCTATAGATCGAGAGAGAATAATAAGTTGACCACAAAACATTAGTAGTCTTAAAATACTAGGAATTAGGAAGACACAAATTAACTGGACTTAGAAAGTATATTCCAGCAGTAAAATATTTGAAACTGCTGCTGAATCCCTCAAATATGACTTTGTCATCTCTGGGTTTTCATAATCAAATTCACCCCTGTCTGCCTTCCACTTTCTAACCATTCTAACCTTTAAGTCATCAAAGACAAAGAAATATTAAGCAAAATTAAAATAAACTTGGAATACTTTGGAACTGTAGTGAAAATATAATGTAAAATATCTGAAATTAAATGAGGGGAAAATAATACAAGGCATAAAACCAATACTGATTGTATTGTAATAAAATAGAAGAGAAATTTAGCAGAAGCAGCAATAAACAAAACAATGGAATATTAGCAGAAGATGTGACACACCTCTTTGCTTATTGCTCGATATTTATCAAAGTTTGTTGGAACGATAATCAAATTTGGACACAGTTTTTTAGCAATAAACCCAGGCATCGCTGCACGTACTCCATATTTCCGTGCATGATAATTTGAAGTTGACTGCAAGAACAAACGGCATTGCATTAGATAAACAACTCTCGAGACAACTACAATCACTGTCTACCAGAATGAATAACTATTTTCATAAAAGTCTTCAAAATCAAAATTGCATAGATTTCCATAATAAACATATTGTTGTTAAATTATAAAACACATTTTGAAATTGAGTCATAGAGCCCTGGAATCTAGTTATACAGCACAGAAACAGGTCCATCAGACCAATATCCATGCTGACCAAGATGCCCCCTCTAAGTTAGTCCCAATGCCTTGGTTGGTCCATATCCCTCTAAATCTTTCCTATCCATGAATCTGTCTAGTGAATCTACCAGTGGGAGAGTCTAGGACTAGTGGTCACATGGAGTTAGGAGGGAGAGACAGATGAGCCATGATTGAATGGCGGAGTAGACTTGATGGGCCAAATGGCCTAATTCTGCTCCTACCACTTATGACCTTATAATTTGTCCTAGTGTTTTTTAAAATGCTGTTATAACACCAGCCTCAACTACCTCCTTTGCCAGCTGGATTACTTCAGTGCCATGTAGTAGGAAGTATAGGAATTTGGAGTTTGGTCAGAATGGTGTTTGGCTAAAGAAATCTTGTCAGAAGGAAGGCTTTAGATTCCTGGATCAATAGCACTGTTTCGGGGCAAGATTGTACCTGCACAAAACTGTAATATGTTGAACATACATGGAGGATGATATGCTAGTGCTGTTGTCTGAGGTTAAAATTAATTAGGCATAATAGATGGGGAGAGGCCTAGTAAAATATAAATGGATAATTAAGCCAGTCCAGTCTGCAGAGCATATGGGAGGATTACAAGGCAAAAATTAATCTACTTCAATGCAAGGAGTCTAACAATTAAGGCAGATGAACTGAGAGCACCAAGTAGCACATGGGAACATGTTATGTTGCCATCACATATACATGGTTTAGAGGTAGGACTGGCAAGTCAATATTCCAGGGCAGAGAATCATTGGGTGTAATGGCAGTGGGGGAGAGAATGCATGGAGTGAAGGATGTGGCATTGCAGTCTCAATAAGCAATTCCTTCACTTCAGAAATAATGGAGGATATCCTGAAGACTCTTTCAATGAGGTTATACTGTATATGTACTCAGAGACAACAATAGTGGATACAGGAGGCATACTTTTTCAGATGTCCTACAGGCCTCCTGGTAGTCAGCAGGAGGTAGAGGAACAGATATGTAGACAAATCACAAAAACGTGACAGAATAATAGGGTATTAATAGGCAGGGATTTAACTTCCTCAATATTAATTTAGACATTCTTAGTGCTAAAGATCTCAGGGGAGCAGAATTTCTCCAGTGCATCCAGACAAGCTATTTGACCAGTGAGCGGATAGTGCTCCAAGCAGAACTTGGGCGGCACGGTGGCACAGCGGTAGAGTTACTGCCTTGCAGTGCCAGAGGCCCGGGTTCGATCCCGACTATGGGTGCTGCCTGTACGGAGTTTGTACATGCTCCCCGTGACCTGCGTGGGTTTTCTCAGAGATCTTCGGTTTCCTCCCACACTCCACTCCAGTTTGTAGGTTAAATGGTTTGGTATAAATGTAAATTGCCCCTAGTGCGTGCAGGATTGTGTTAATGTGCAGGGATCGCTGGTCGGCGCAGAATCGGTCGGCCGAAGGGCCAGTTTCCGCGCTGCATCTCTAAACTAAACTAAACTCCACAAATATGTGACCTGTTCTCTTATTTGAACTAAAGTTTATCAGAGTCATCGACTCAAAATGTTCACTCAGTTTCTCTTTCCAAGAATGTTACTTGTCCTGCCGTGCTTCTGACATTTTCTGTTTTTATTTCAGATTTCCAATATCTGTGTTTATTTGATTTTTACAGTGGTAATTCTATCAAATTGCATCTCAGACAATGCACAAAACATAAATTATACACAACAGCGAAATGGAAAAAAATTGCACCAAGACAAGATATTAGTGCATACACAATTAGATAAAATCATGGTCGCACAAAAGATGGTCCTTTGGGTTCCGATGCTGAGAATACAGGAAAGTAGCTGCTCTTGAACCTGGTGGTGTGGGAATTCAGGCATCTGTACCTCCTGCCAAATTGCCATTGATTTATTTTCAATAAAATTGAATCACTTGGCACACAAAGTTATGGTGCAATGTAATACAATGTCTATAAATTTTAAACTCCAATTCGCTGCATCAATAGTGACAAGCCCATAATTCTTTTTGCAAACCGAATTTTACAAATATGAGGAACTGTAAATTGTCTCGGATTTTTGTTGTTTAGCTTTGGATAGCAACTGGTATGAAGTTACAAAAAGCAATGCAGATCCAGTCACTAGCACAGAATTGTTTATTTAACTCCTTCTCTGTTTGGTCAGTTCACTAAAGTGTTTGAATTCCATCTGCTGTGTTTATTTTACCATTTCGGGTTCTTTCCTAGATTACAACAAGACTCTGTTCCTGAGAACTGATCGTAATGCAAACAGTTCACAAGCTGGAAATGCACAAACTGGCCCGACAATATATTTAAATGAAAACATAGGCTAATCAAGGTAAATATGTGGTTAAACCAGGGCGATTAACTTAGCTTCTTACCAAGTATTCACGTGACAGAAGATGCCTGCAACCCTGCGGTAGCAGCAAACATATCTCGCCAGCTTTTTTTTTTTTTTTAAGAGAAAGATAGAAGTAAGAAAAGTAAAGAAAGTGCGCAAGAGTCGTGAGGTGCAAGAGAGTGTTGTGAAAAGAAAGCCCCTTAGAAAAGAAGTTAGAGAAGGAAGTAAAGTAAGAAAGTAGATCCTAGAAAGAAAAAGAAAGTAGGAACAATCGCAGAAAGGGAACCACCAACCAAGTCTGTTTTTATTGTTTTACCTCCCATTACCAGGTCCTGATACCATTTCTTTATTTATTTATTTTTTAAATTACTATTGCACCTCATGCTTGTAATAGGTCCAAAAACGTAGACCACGTCTTTTGGAATTGGTCTGCTTTCCCTGCTAAGAGGAATCTCATCTCTTCCAGATGTAATGTTTCCAACATATTTGATGTCCACATTTTTATTGTTGGTGTGGGCGCATTTTTCCAGAATTTAAGTATGAGCCTTTTTCCCATTATTAGCCCGTAATTGAATAAGTTCTTCTGATACACGTTTAATTCAGGGATACCTTCCGATATTCCAAAAATGATCCATTCTGGTTTTGGTACCAGTTTTATTTTAATTAATTTTGAGAAAATATCAAATATTTCATACCAGAATTTTTGGATTTTTGTACAAAAAACAAAAGAATGCACCATGGTAGCTTCTTGACATAGACATTTATCACAGATTGGTGAAACATTAGGAAAGATTTTATTTAATTTAGTTTTTGAATAATATAGTCTATGTAATGTTTTGAATTGGATGAGCGTATGTCGTACGTTGATCGAACATTTATGCACCTGTAGTAAGTGGTTATCCCAGCTCTCTTTTGAAATTTTTATAGCTAATTCTTGTTCCCAGTCTCTTCTAATTCCTTCTGTGGGTATTTCTATGTTTAAAATGATATTATATAAGTACGATATTAGATTAGCTGATTCCGCCTTTGTCTTCATTGCTTCATCTAGTAAGTCGGGAGGCATATTATGATAGTCTTTTGTGTATTTTTTCAGGTAATCACGAATTTGTAGATATTTAAAATATTGATTATTTTTCAGATTATATTTCAGTTGTAGTTGTTGAAATTATAGTAATTTTCCCAATTCATACAGATCTTCGAGCGTTTTGATTCCCATTCTTTCCCATTGTATAAATGATTTGTCTATGGTTGAAGGTTTAAACGATGGGTTATTAACTATTGGTATTGAGAGAGATAGGTTTCTTAATTTTAGATACTGTTTTATTTGTTTCCATGTTCTAATTGTGCTATTTATAATTGGGTTTTTATTATAATTTTTATTATTCAAATTTATTGGAGAGAGAATAATTGCTCCTATATTACTCGGGGAACAGTCCCCTTTTTCCATTACAATCCAGTCCACCTGCTGGGCAGAATTGTCCAGCAGGTGAATCATATTTTTAATATTTACTGCCCATTTATAATACATAAAGTTAGGGAGCGCGAGACCCCCCAACTCTTTTCGTTTATTAAGGTGTGCTCTTTGTATTCTATGGGATTTATAATCCCATATAAAATTTGTAATGTCTGAGTCCAATTTTTTGAAAAACTTTTTTGGGAGATATATAGGTATTGATTGAAATAGGTATAGGATTTGTGGTAAGAAAATCATTTTTATAGCATTTATTCTGCCTATTAAGGACATCGGAAGTGTTTTCCAGAATTTAATCATATTATTTAATTTCTTAAGTAAGGGATTATAATTGGCTTTAAACATATCCTGGTAATTTCTAGTAATTTCAATTCCCAAATATTTGAATTTTTCTGTAGCTATTTTAAAGGGGAATTTCCTGAGGTGTGTTGAGTCTTTTGGTTTTATCGACATAATTTCACTTTTGTTCCAGTTTGTTCTATATCCTGAAAAGGATCCAAAGTCCTCAATTAAATTTAATATATTTGGTATACTAATTTGTGGTTTTGTGATGTACAATAGTACGTCATCGGCATATAAGGATATTTTGTTATTTGAATATTTTGTATTATAACCGTAAATATCCATGTGTGTTCTTATTTTTTCAGCAAGGGGTTCAATTACTAAAGCAAATAACAGCGGTGATAATGAACATCCTTGTCTATTGCCCCTTGATAGTTCAAATTTCGAGGATAATATATTATTAGTTAGTATTCTAGCCGTAGGTTTGTTATATAATAGTTTTATCCATGCAATGAAGTTCTCTCCCAATTGGAATTTTTGCAATACTTTAATCATATAGTCCCATTCTACTTGATCAAACGCTTTTTCTGCGTCCAATGAGATGATAGATAACTCTTGGTCCTGAGATTTATGTGAGTGCATTATGTTAAGCAAACGTCTCAAATTATTAAATGAATGTCTCTTAGGTATAAATCCTGTTTGATCCTCATTTATTAGTCTACCAACATACCTGCTTAGTCTACTAGCTAGTGTTTTCGCTATTATTTTTTGATCCGTATTTAACAAAGCTATAGCTCTATATGATCCTGGTTCTTCTATATTTTTTATCTTTTTTAAGTATTAATATGATCGCTGATTCTGCTAGTGTTTCAGGTAAGTTTTGCTCTTTAAAAGCATGTGTATACATTTTCTGTAATCGTGGAGTAACTATGTCATAAAAAGATTTATAAAATTCATTACTGAATCCGTCTGGTCCTGGTGTTTTTCCATTCTTTAGTGTTTTTATTGTGTCTTCTATCTCCTTAGAAGTAATATCTCGCCAGCTTTCAAGATGCTCGTTTGTATATATGGACTTTTCCCGAGTGCAGCGTCACAGATAGACAGGGTGCTAAAGGGCAGCTTTTGGTACACTGGCCCTCATAAGTCAGGGTATTGAGCATGGAAATCAGGATGTTATGTTACAGTTGTACATAACATGGTAAGGCCATATTTGGACCCTTTCATTGTGTTCAGTTGGGTCACCCTGCAATGGGAAGGATGTCATTAAGCTGGAAAGAGTGCAATGTTGCCAGGACTTGAGTGCCTGAGCTACAGGGAGAGAGTGGGCGAGGACTTTATTCCCTGGAGCACAGAAGTCCAAGTAGTGATCTTATAGAGGTGTATTAAATTCTGGGGGGAACTGATAGGGTGAATATACATTTTATCCATGATAGGGGAATCGAGCACCCGAGGACATAGGTTTAAGCTGAGAGGGAAAAGAATTAATATGAATCTGAGAGACAACCTTCTCACTCCGAGGGTGATGGGTATATGGAACATGGATAGGAAAGATTTAGAGAGGAAATATTCATTCTTGTTTTTCTCTTTCCACATATGCCATCTGACCTGCTGAGTGTTACCAATAGTTTCTGTTTCTATTTCAGATTTCCAGTACCTGTGGTACTTTGCATTATGGCCTTGATGGATTTTCTTGTTACAAATGATAACTTGTGAGACGTTTAATTCTGCATCAGGAATATTTTGTTAATAAATATTGCTCTAATGTTAATATAATTGTGCAATGAAATTCCCTTTGCCAATGCACTTAAGATATCATTGCATATGCTCAAAGATTATCATATTATTTCATATTTTAGAAAAAAAACTCAAACACATCTATGCAATTAAAAGACAAAGTGGTATTTTACACTGAAGAGGATTCAAAAACACAATGAAAAGGACATAATGGCAACATTCTTTGAAACTGCTGAAAGCAGTGTAATTTGATTTATTAAAAATGGCACATTTTGTCAATTTAATGCAGGTAGTACAAATAGCAATTCTTGTTCCAGTTTTGTCCAAGTACTAAACGCACATCCTTACTGTGGATGCATCTAAAACTTCTCATCTAGATATTATACTAATATTTTAAGCTCTGTTACATGTTTTAAGGGATTTTTTTTCCAGACTTTGAAAAATTATAATCCACACATGAAAAGCTGTATCGTTATAATCTAGTTAGGGCGGCATGTTCCAGAGCGGTAGAGTTGCTGCCTTACAGCACCAAAAACCCGGGTTCAATCCTGACTATGGGGGTGCTGTCTGTACGGAGTTTGTACGTTCTCCCCGTGACCTGCCTGGGTTTTCCCCGGTATCTCCTGCTTCTTCTAACATTCCAAAGACGTACAGCATTGTGGGCTGATTGGCTTGGTAAAATTGTAAATTGTCCCTAGAGTGTGTAGGATAGTGGTTACTGTGCGGGGATCGCTGGTCGGCGCGGACTCGGTGGGCCGAAGGGCCTGTTTCCGCGCCACATCTTTAACCTAAACTAAAATCTAATAATTTGTTGATTCTGCAAAATGTACAATGCTCAGCATTATTACTTTTGGCAAATGTAGTTTTTATCCATACCAGCATACTCATTGATCCAACAGCCATAGGTTTGTCTTTCAGTTCTGGTTTATCTTTCATTTCCACAGCAGCATAAAAAGCATCCATGTCAATATGTACAATTGTGCGACTGAGGTCACGGCTCGTCTCCAGTTCAATCACAAGTCGGTCCACCTAGATAATTAGATCATAAAGCTAAAAGTTACACATTCAAATTAGACAGAACTCAGAGGCAGTGATCAAATCTCGGCTTAAAATTAGTATATTTCTACTTCTTTTTCCACTTTAGTGTTTCACAGTTCTAAAACACTACATTTGCCTGGTATCAGCAATGAGAAATGAATTATGTCAAGAAACTAGAGAACTTTGGATGATTCTTACTGAAGTAGACAAGATTAAAGACATTACTATGTCAGCATTGAGAAAGGTTTCAGAACATAGAACAGTACACCGTGAGGACATACCCTTCAATTCACCATCTCTGCGAGGACCATGTTGCCAATCTAAACTAATGCCATCTGCCTGCCCATCATCTGTATACCTTTACTCTCAGCCTGTTCGCATGTCTGTCAAACTGCCTCTTACATGTTGCTATTGTGTCGGCCTCGACAACCTCCCTTTGTTTTAAATCAAAAACATGTATTCAATTATTTAAAATATTTACAATACAATAAAACAAAACAGAACCCACCACCATAATACAAGGCCAACAAATATACTAAATAAACTACGATACACCTATGTTACAATCCTTGTCAAGGATGCATTCAAACTCTTGCAGCGCCCAGCGGTCCCGGAAATCTTCCAGGGTGCCCGTGGACAGCGCGCAGTCCCTCTCTAACATCACCCGGGCGCGGACATAACCCCGGAAAAGGCATAGGCAGCTGGCTCGGGCAGAGCCCTCTTCCGCCTGGCGCCGTGACTCGCAGATGGCCAGCTTGGCCAGACCCAGGAGCAACCCAACCAGGACATCTTTGGCCCCACCCTCTCCCCTACGCAGAGGGTGTCCAAAGATGAGGGCGGTGGGTGAGAAATGCAGCCAGAAGGAGCAGCCCCTTTAGATAATGGAACAGGGGCTGCAACCTCACACACTCCATATACACGCGGTACACAGGCTCTTCCAGCCCGCAAAAGTGGTCGGCGACTGGCAAGTCTGTGAACCGCGAGAGAAACAGGTTGCAGGGAACTCCTCTGTGCAGTACCCTCCACCCCAGGTCCCCGATGTAGAGGGGGAGAATCCCTGCGTAGAGGGACCCCCACCGGGGGCCCCCGCTCGTGACCGGAAGCCTCAAGTACTCCACACATTTGAGCCCCCCCGACACCCGGTGGAGCGGGACAAGGGCTGGCTGCTCTCACGCCCGTGCAGGCGCCTTCCGTCGGCGGAGTGGGGGCCCAGTCGACGGCAACCTGGTTCCAGACTCTCAGCAAGTCCCGGTAGAAGCCAGGCATCCCCAGCAGGACAACACGGCTGATGCCCACCATCGAGATCCACGTACCACCTTGAAGGCAGCGGCCCCATTGGAAAAAGTGAGTCGCCAGCACGCAACCACCTCCGTTGACAGTGCATTCCACGAGCCTACCACTCCCTGTGGAAACAAAGTACTTGCCTCCCAAATCTCCTTTAAACTTTACCCCTGCCACTTTATACTTAAGCCCTCTAGTATTTGCCATTTCCACCCGGGGGGGGGGGGGGGGGGGTGACTCTTCAACCCTACCCATGCCTTTTATAATTGTATATATTTTTATCAGGTTGCCCCTCAACTTTTGACAATCCACAGAAAACAAGCAAAGTTTGACAACCCCTCCTGATAGCTAATACATTCTGGTCCAGGTCACTTCCTGGTGAGCCTATTCTATGCCTCCACAGCGGTGTTTTTTAAAAAATATTTGGGGTATGCAAAGTTGTCTACAGCTGCAACATGACTTCCTAACCTTTATATACAATGCCCAGACCCGAGAGTCATAGAGTCTTACAGTGTGGAAACAGGCTCTTCAGCCCAACTTGCCCACACCGGCCAACATGTCCCATCTATACCAGCCCCACATGCCTGCGTTTGGCCCATATCCCTCTAAACCTGTCCTATCCATGTACTTAAATGAAGGCAAGCATGACCAATGAAGGCAAGCATGCCTTGCATCATCTTTTCTACCCTATCCACTTATGTTGCCACTTTCAGGGAGCTACAGACTTGCACCCATAGATCCTACTGTACACTGATGCCCCTATTTATTTACTGCATACTTTGTGCTGTGGTCTGCACCTGTTCCTACTTCTTACCTATCCTTTATTAGAATGGGAACCATGGGTTTGATATTTAAATAGAATGGTTTGGTTATAACACTGTTCAGCGTCCAGTAAAAATGGGAATACAGTTGTTCAGACTTGGAACAAAAAGGAGTAAGAGGCCAAGGATCGTGAATTAAAGTGTATAGTTAGGAGTCCTACTTGATTTGCTTAATGACAGCAATTCTATTGATCTTAGTTTTCAATTAATTCAGTGACCGAGCTTCCTTAGTCCTCTGGCTGCCGTAGTCCAATCACTTACCACCATCTTAGTGGTAAAAAGAAACGTCTCCTTTTTGCACTAAACAACTCTGGTGCAGAAAGACGTACATGGGATGAGCCGGTGGAAGAGTTTACAATTTTTCTCTGCCGGTCTCCTTTCTTATGATCGTTGAGTCCTGGGTTCTAGCTTCAACAACTCTCCAACTTTCCCTCTTCATGCAGCTGTGCTGCAAATACTAGTACCTCAGCACCTCTGTTATAAAAATTACTGTTCTCTGAGATCTCTCATTTGCACAGCCTTTTGCATTGCACAAATATCAGTTTAATTACTTACTATTTCCCACCCAATACATGTCATTTCCTTGTTCCATTTCATTTCCCCTTTTCCTTAATTTTATACTTGCTTAAAAACAATTTGCCTGTAACATCTTCTGGCTCAAGTCAAACATTATAAATCGTGAATGCTAATCTTAACCTTGGCTCGCCTCAGATACTGTTTAATTTGATTTATTCATATTTTTAGTATCACATAGCTATTCTAATTATCCTTAATAGTATTTTCCGAGGTTGCTTGCTGCAGCGACCAAGAGACATAGAAGACTGACAACTTGAAGCCACATCTCATGAACGGTATATTTAAAAAAAACGTCCTTGCGGTTCATTTTCATAAGTTCATAAATGATAGTAGAATTAGGCCATTCGGCCCATCAAGTCTACTCCGCCATTCAATCATGGCTGATCTATTTCTCCCTCCTAACCCCATTCTCCTGCCTTCTCCCCATAACCTCCGACACCCGTTCTAATCATTTTGTGACAGATCACCAATGTTTCAAATTCAGTCACCAATTAGGGGAGAATTTGTCACAGGATTTAAATCGTTAATATGATGAAAGAATGGGTCGGCTGGGCTTGTATGCACTGGAATTTAGAAGGATGAGAGGGAATTTCTTATAGAAACATATAAAATTCTTAGAGGATTGGACATGGTAGATGCAGGAAAAATGTTCCCGATGTTGGGGGAGTCCAGAACCAGGGGTCACAGTTTAAGAATAAGGGGTAGGCCATTTAGGACTGAGATGAGGAAACTTTCACCCAAAGAGTTGTGAATCTGTGACATTCTCTGCCACAGAAGGCAGTGGATGCCAATTCACTGGATGTTTTCAAGAGAGAGTTAAATTTAGCTCTTAGGGCTAAGGGAATCAAGGGATATGGGGAAAAAGCCGGAACGGGGTACCGATTTTGGATGATCAGCCATGGCCGATTGGCCTACTCCTGCACTTATTTTCTATGTTTCTGCGTTTATCTGGCCGTCATCATTGAATTTCCAGAATCTAATAGAATATATCCATTATCAATCATAAGATACAATTTCTGACCAGTGCTATTTTAATTCCAGAATAAATCCATTTACTTTTCAATTCATTGGCAGAGATGTTAAAATTTGTTTTTAAAAATCATAGTTTCAATATCTACTCCAGTTTCCAACAACATAAAAGTTTGCTCAGGAGAATATTTCAGGAAAATAAGTATTGCCAGAAATAACTGAAGGAGTGTTGTTGACATGGAACACAGATTAAAGACTGCAGTACTTGTATTTCTGCTCCGATTTCACTTACAACAATATGGCAAACACTCAGATTAAGTTTTAAAAACAATTGAACCCAATATGAGCTTCCACTACCTCTTTTATTGCAGGCGTTCAGAAATTATAATTAATAATGGAATGAAAGGACTAACTGTTACCATGTGAATGATCTTGTAACATCATGCCCTTTGGATGTTCATTGCAAATTCCTCACTATGAAACCCATGATCTACTTCATACCACGAGCAGATCACTAACCAACATTTTCTCTCACTCACTTATTTGACAAAGAATTCATTATAGATACAATTTCACAGTCTGTCCTTAGAAACATTACCAAGAACTACAATTTGTATCAAGCCTCTGCACATAACTTCAGGAAAATAATGTAATACTTTTCAGAATAAGGTAACACAATGAAGCGTAACATTAAGGACCAAGAGCATCTTGGACAAAAGGGGATCTCGTGGACTTGATGTAGGCCAGTGAAAAATAACTGGTGAACCCTGCGTTACTGCTGTCCAGGTTACGGAAGTGTGCCTTTGCGCAGTTCACAAATACCCTCCTAAAAATCCGCAATACAGAATATACAACAAAATAGAGAGAGTACAGGGGAGATTTACTAGAATGTTGCCTGGGTTTCAGCAACTAAGTTACAGAGAAAGGTTGAACAAGTTAGGTCTTTATTCTTTGGAGCGCAGAAGGTTAAGAGGGGACTTGATAGAGGTCTTTAAAATTATGAGCGGGTTAGACAGAGTGGACGTGGATAAGCTTTTCCCATTGAGAGTAGGGAAGATTCAAACAAGGGGACATGACTTGAGAATTAAGGGACAGAAGTTTAGGGGGAACATTAGGGGGAACTTCTTTACTCAGAGAGTGGTAGCTGTGTGGAATGAGCTTCCAGTGGAAGTGGTGGAGGCAGGTTCGATGTTATCCTTTAAAAATAGATTGGATGGGTATATGGACGGGAAAGGAATGGAGGGTTATGGTCTGAGTGCAGGTAGATGGGACTAGGGGGAAGTATTTATTTTTAATTAAAAAAAAAAAAAAAAAAAATTTTAATGTTCGGCACGGACTTGAAGGGCCGAGATGGCTTGTTTCCGTGCTGTTATGGTTATATAATTAGCTTTTGTGGGATATGGGAGGGGGGGAGGGTGTGTGTGTGTGTTTGTGTGTGTGTGGGGGGGGGGGTGGGGGGTGTTGGTGTGTGTGTGTGTAATAAATAAGCACAAATTTGAAAGAAACAACATATTTTGTCTATTATCTAAAACTCACTTGCAGTAGGTTCATATAGCTGTTTAGCAGCACTATTTTCAGAGGATTTCCATATATTTACTCTCAAGGTAATGAATGACTGAAAGTTAATGTCCAGGTCCAGCAAGCAATTAGAAAGGCAATAATGGAAGTGCAAGGTGAGGCATTTTGGAAAGTCAAATAGAGTGGTAGGACATATATGGTAGAGGGCTAGGCAACATTGATGAACAGAGGGTCTTGGGCATTCAAGTTCCTTAAAAGAGGTAGAAAGGGTGAAGAAGGCATGTGGTATGCCTGCTTTCAAAGGTCAGGGCATGGAGAATTAAACTTTGGATGTTGACACAAAATGCTTGAGTAACTCAGCGGGCAAGGCAGTATCTCTGGAGAGAAGGAATGGGTGACGTTTTGGGTCGAGACCCTTCTTCTTCTTCTTCTTCTTCTACAGAAGGGTCTCGACCCGAAACATCGCCCATTCCTTCTCTCCAGAGATGCTGCCTCGCCCGCTGAGTTACTCCACCATTTTATGCCTACCTTTGATTTAATCCAGCGTCTGCAGTTCTTTCTTACACATAAAACTTTGGATGTTACATTACAACTTTGTAAAAAAAAAGTTAGACTACAGCTGGAGCATTGTGTGCAATTCAAGTCACCACAATGTAGAAAGGTTGTGGTAACAGAGAAGACTGTACAGAGGAGAATCACCAGGATGTTGCTTCGATTGGAGGACTTTAGTTATGCGAACAGATTATAGGTTGGGTTTGTTTTCCTCGGCATGAAATAGGCTGAGGGTTGCCATGATAGGTATATATATATATATAATTATAAAAGGCATGGATATGGTATATAGTCAGAATCTTTTTTTTCCCATGGTAGAGGTATGAAAAACAAGAGGGCAGAGGTTTGAGGTGAAAGGAAGGAATTTTAATTGGGGAAACAAAAAAATGCTGTAAATGTGAGACACCTTGGCTGGAAATCCAGTTTAAAAACATTTATTTCCATTTCCTTCCTAGGCCCTTACCTGCTGCTGGCATTTCTTTAGCTGGCGCTCTGTAATCTGGGCTTTTTGCTGCAACATTTTCTCAATACGTTGATTCACCTGCTGCTCCTTCTTTTGTTCACTTTCATAGAATCTTGATCCCTAGAACCAAATATAAATTACTATTCATTTTTGAGTTAAAAAAATATCAAGGACACATTGTGTAAGAAGCAAGTGCAGACGCTGGTTACATTGTAGGCACCAAATGCTGGAGTAATTCAGCGGGAGAGGCAGCAACTCTGGATAAAAGGAATACGTGACGTTTCGGGTCGAAATCCTTCATCAGACCCGAGATCCTGCCTGACAGGCTGAGTTACTCCAGCGTTTCTATCTCAAAGACTCACTATCTGTTTACACGCAATGCAACATTGCTCCATTTCTGACAGACAATTCTCATATTAGGTTGCGATTAATGCGAAATTATGTGAGATGAGAGGCTCCTTTTCAAAGATAATACTCACGAATGCTGCACAGAAAGAGTACACTTATCAAACACAAATCAATTCATAAATTCAACAATCGCAGTTCAAGGCGAGTTCAATCTTGGGAAAGTGTGAAATCATCCACCTTCAACACAAGAAGTCGGGCGGCACAGTGGCACAGCGGTAGAGTTGTTGCCTTACGGCGAATGCAGCGCTGGAGATCCGGGTTCGATCCCGACTACGGGTGCTGTCTGTACGGAGTTTGTATGTTCTCCCCGTGACCTGCGTGGGTTTTCTCCGACATCTTCGGTTTCCTCCCACACACCAAGGACTTACAGATATGTAGGTTAATTGGCTTGGTAAATGTAAAAATTGTCCCTAGTGGGTATAGGATAGTGTTAATGTGCGGAGATCGCAGGTCGGCGCGGACCCGGTGGGCTGAAAGGGCCTGTTTCTGCGCTATATCTCTAAACTAAACTAAACTAAAGAAACTGTTTAAGAAACAGTTAGACAGGTGCATGGATGGGAGAGGTTTGGAGGAATACGGGCCAAATGCAGGCAGGTGGGACTAGTGGAGATGAGACATGTTGGCCGGTGTGGGCAAGTTGGACCGAAGGGCCTGCTTCCACGCTGTATGACTCCATGATTATGACTGTATGACTATAGGAAAGGCAGATAATTACATTTTTCAATTGATTGGAACATGGAAATTATAGAAGGGCAGAGGCTAAAGTTCCATAGCCTGAAATCACTGAAATGGTGAGAGATACAAGAAATAATTTTTAAGGTCTCAAGAGAACTAGAATGCAAATGGGGCCATTTTACCTTTAAGGATCTAAAACAAACATACCTAGACCTTGGAAGATGTGCTTATTTGTTCTGGAAGCCCAACAAATAAGCAAAATTATTGCTGTAGCAACTGAATATTTAACTCTGTGCATTCTCTGGAACAATTGATAAAGCACAAAAAAGCAGGGTATTAGGTTACGGAACTGCATTGTATGAGTTTTGTCAAGAACCTTTGGATCCATGCCAAGAACTCCTTTGCAAATTCTGGGCAGAGGTAGGAACCTGCCATTATTATACCATACTTTTTGGTAGATGATCAAAGAGAAAACTTTTTTTTTGTCAGTCTGAAGAAGGGTCTCGACCCGAAACATTGCCTATTTCCTTCGCTCCATAGATGCTGCCTCACCCGCTGAGTTTCTCCAGCCTTTTTGTCTACCAAAGAGAAAACTTTGGTCATCTATATAATTTAAAAGTGCTTTTAAAAATAGCTTTGATAGTTCACAGAATAAATAATTAAGATCATAAGACCATAAGTGATAGGAGCAGAATTAGGCCATTTGGCCCATCAAAAGTTTACTCTGCCATTCAATCATGGCTGATCCAACTCTCCCTCCTAACTCCATTCTCCTGCCTTCTCCACATTACCTCCAACACCTATACTAATTAAGAATGTATCTATCGCTGCCTTAAAAATGTCCACTGACTTGGCATCCACAAAGAATTCCACAGATTCACCACCCTCTGACTAAAGAAATTCCTCCTCATCTCCTTCCTAAAATTAACTGTGCAGCAATAATGGAGCTAGAGTCCTAGGATTACAATATTTGAATGAGAATCTTCATCTTCTGATTCCAAGGGAATGAGATAAGACCTCACAAATGATATTTAGTAACAAGAGGATTTGGATGACTTTGCTTTTAATAGTCATAATTTTTAATGGGTACATAATGGTCTGTGTCAGTGTTTGTGCTTCCTCTCACCACTCAGTTGTAGTAGGAAATGAAAATTCAAATCAGGTGAAAATACATTTCTTCCGTTAAGCTTCTTGAGATGGTTCAATATTTTAAACACTTTCTTTACAAACAAATTACATGAAATGGTTTAAAACAGTTATTGATAAGAAATGTCACCTTCCGTGCTCACAAACACCAGATCACATGGATTAGATGACAACCAAAGAAGAAAATCAGACTGGTTGTATTGTATTCTAGAAAAGCAACTCACTCAATGTTCTATTTCTTGATTTACAAGCAGGAAACAAAAGAGCCCACTTTTAAGAAGATGGGACCAGATTTGGAACACAGAGCGATTCAATCAGTTTGCTTGGAAAACTTGTGTAGGAGGGAACTGCGGATGCTGGTTTACATTGAAGATAGACACAAAATGCTGGAGTAACTCAGAGGGACAGGCAGCATCTCTGGAGAGAAGGAATGGGTGACGTTTTGGGTCGAGGCCCTTCTTCAGACGTGTTTAATG
The DNA here is from genome assembly GCA_038087875.1 of Malacoraja senta. Classification (NCBI taxonomy): domain Eukaryota; kingdom Metazoa; phylum Chordata; class Chondrichthyes; order Rajiformes; family Rajidae; genus Malacoraja; species Malacoraja senta. Next base: position 214,621,969 of record CM075977.1, on the reverse strand, counting down.
GCAATATGTATCGACATCGGAAAAGTTAGATTCTTTTTTGCTGCAGCTTAACATGCCCCCTAATTGTAATAATACAGATAAATATATAATAATCAATGTCATAAATTAATAACTGATACCAACTATAATAGTGCAAAACCAATGCCTATAATGCAATTTAAAAATAACCATACCATCAGTATCATCATGTGTTAAAATGGATTTTAAGCCATATATTGACATAGTACCTTACTTCATATTTTGTTGGTCAAACCTGGATTGTTTTCTTCAGAGTGTTCGAGTCTCAACCCAAAATGTCACCCATTCCTTCAGTCCAGAGATGCTGCCTGTTCCGCTGAGTTACTCCAGCATTTTGTATCTATCTCCTCGGAAAACTTAACTGATCTAATTTCAAATAAAAGTAGATAGACATAAAATGCTGGAGTAACTCAGCGGGACAGGCAGCATCTCTGGAGAGACGGAATGAATGACGTTTCGGGTCGAGACCCTTCTTCAGACCCTACACACTAATTTCAAATAACCTGTATGCCTAAATTGCTTTTCCTGAGCAAATGAGAAAAGCATGATGTTTGAACTATATTTCTTCTTATGAATAGTTTTAATGTGAAATGCACAATGAGGAAGACATGTGTGGTACAGCCGTGGCTCAGTGATGCAGACACTCATTACTGTTACTGTTCTTGAAATCTATCAAATTGCCCGACACTTTAGTTTATATCATAATAGTGACCCGACTTCAGACGTACTGTACTTTGTCAGATATGAAATAGTTGGTTATCACGAGCTTTGGAAGGACAAACTATTTAGCTTCCTATTTACAAACATAATCTGTAATTGTCTCAAAGACACTGTTATATTCATTTCAGTTCAGTTTAGTTTATTGTCACGTGTGGCGAGGTAGAGTGAAAAGCTTTTCTTGCTTGCTAACCAGTCAGCGGAAAGACAATACATGATTACAATCGAGCCATTTACCATGTATAGATACATGATAAGGGAATAACATTTAGTGCAAGGTAAAGCCAGTAAAATTCTTAAAAGCTACTGGGATCTGTTCCCATCAATTATTGCCAAGAAGGTAGTTCTTCTAAAATCTGCTTTCTTGCATCGTGCAAACCAGCTTTGCCCACCGCACACTGCTGCGCACAACCCCTTCCCATTCCATCAACTCTATCTACTCTTCTCACTGTCCCAGGAAGGGCGCTGATATAATTAAGGGCCGCTCACAGCCCAGTCATTCTCTCATCTCTCCATCTCCTGTCAGGCAGAAGATGCCAAATCTTCAAAGCACGTACCGCCACATTCAAAGCCAACTTCTTCCCTGCTGTAATCAGATCCTTGAAAGGACCTCTCAAATGCCAAGGAAATATTCCCGATCCTCCAATCTACCTCACTGCGGACGTTGCACTTTTAAAAATCTGCACTCTGTAAAACAATATTCTGCATTCTGTTTTTAATTTCTCGTTTAGCGCCACCTGCTGCACTCATTGGTGGAATGATTTGCCAGGCACTAGCGCACAAAACAACGTTTTTGCATGTAATTTGGTAAACGTGACAACAATATACAAATACCAATACTAAAGGCATTTCCAAATTTCTGAGTATTCCTAGCCATGCACATTGCCAGTCAAACAGGTTCAGCAGTGCTTGTTCTGGGAGCTGTTTTCTGCCAAACCTGTGGGTATATTTCAAAAAGTGTATGGGGGTGAGGGAGGGGTGGAACAAAGGGAGACCTGGTGCGGATACTGTTTATACTTTGTAACTTTGTCAGCACCCTTTATGTGGCGACCATTTGCATATCTTGGGTATGCAAGCAAAGAATTTCACTGTGACTTGTCACATGTGACAATAAAGTTTCATTCATTCATTCATTCTGTTTTTATTTTGAAAGGTGGTGCTTGGAACACTGCAAAGTCACAATGCAACTTTATATTGGCCTATGGTTGCAATTGAAGAATGAATTCAAAAATAGCACAACAGAACTTATATGAGAAATAACATGTTTCCCACTAGGTTCGGAAGTACTAAAATCAAAATTGTTCGGTAACAAAATGGCAACATTCTTGTTTTTTAACCTCCAAGGACATCACTGAGAACATTCAAAAATAAAGCAGAAAATTATCAACCACCAAGTGCCAGAAGGCTATTAAGTGCACAATGTTTACGTATCATATACCGTATCAAAATCTTTAGTCAAAGAGTGGTGAATCTGTGGAGGCCAAGTCAGTGGATATTTTTAAGGTTGGGATAGATATATTCTTGATTAGTACAGGTGTCAGAGGTTATGGGGAGAAGGCAGGAGAATGGGGTTAGGAGGGAGAGATAGATCAGCCATGATTGAATGATGGGCAGAATGACCTAATTCTACTCCTATTCATTATGACCTTATGAGCGAATATGCTGCACTCACATGAACTCCCGGAAAACATTATTCAGGGGGGAAGTAATCAGTAGAGATGAGCAACAATGTCAAAACTTGCCTATTTTACCGTGGACCTTCATGATGGGGTGTTAGCAGCGAGGAGATAATCAGACTCTATTACTGACTTCAATGCAACACGTAACAATTGAAAACAAAAATCAATGTAACAAAAGAAAATAGAGAGAAGCGAGTCTGGAGCTAAAATAATTATGGAGAAGGAAAAGAACAACTGTCAATTGATGGTCAATAAGTCTAAATCTGTGATTCTGCACAGTGAGCTCTTTGTTAGCTGGACCATGGGATAGAATTTAAAATGATTTACTTAATAATAACATTGAATACAAATACTGTTTAAATGAACATAGAACACAGAAATGTACACCATAGAAAAGGCCCTTTGGCTCACAATGTCTGTATCGAACACGATGCCAAGTTAAACTAAACTTCTCTGCCTGCACATGATCCATACCCCACCATTCCCTGCATATCCATCATTAAATACTACTTTCCTATCTGCTTCCACTACCACCCCATCCCTGACATCACTCTGGTAAACAAAAACTTTCCCCTTAACTCCTTTAAATTCTCCCCCTCTGACCTTAAACTCATGCCCTCAAGTCTTTGACATTTTCACCTGTGGAAAAAGGTTCTGTCTATCTATGTTTCTCATAATTTTATTTACTTCTATCAGATCTCCGCTCAACCTCCAACACGCTGAATAAAACAATCCAGGTTTGACCAATAAAATATGAAGTAAGGTACTATGTCAATAAATGGCTTGAAATCCATACAACTATATTAACACATGATGGTATGATGATATGGTTATTTTTAAATAGCATTATAGGCATTGGTTTTGCACTATTATAGTTACTTGGTATCAGTTATTAATTTACGACATTATTGATTATTATATATTATATATTCAGTCTGAAGAAGGGTCTCTACCCGAAATGTTGCCTATTCCTTCTCTCCATAGATGCTGCCTCACCCGCTGAGTTTCTCCAGCACTTTTGTCTACCTTTGATTTTTCCAGCATCTGCAGTTCTTTCTTAAACATATATTTATCTGTGTATTATTGCAATTAGGGTGCGTGTTAAGCTGCAGCCAAAAAGAATTTCATTGTTCCGATGCCGATACATATTGCCATTAAACATGTCTGAAGAAGGGCCTTGACCCATTTGTTCTGTCCAGTCTGTCCCACTGAGTTACTCCAGCTTTTTGTGTCTATTTACGATGAAACACTCTTCACGACACAACGAGCCCATTGGTAGACACACAATTATTCAAGGTCCGACAATTAGTCCAGGTAAAGCAGCTATTCACTTTCACATTTGCACTCTTTAGTCCACTGCATTTGGTGTTCAAAATGTGGTCTCGTCTACATTGAAGAAACACAGAGTGGTTGATCGCCTTTACATGTTGCTTATGGTATCTTCCTCAACTACGTTATCTGGCAGCTCGTTCCATATATCCACCACCCTCTGTGTGAAAAAAATTACTCCTCAGGTTCCTATTACATCTGTCCCTTCTCACCTTAAATCTATGTCTTCTATTTTCTTGATTCCTCTACTGTGGGTAAAAGACTGTGTGCATTCACCCTATCTATTCCCCTCATGATTTTATTCAACATTATATCTCCTTTGGCTGCTATGCTCCAAGGAATAAAGTCCCAGCCTGCCTAACCTCTCCCCATAGTTCAGGCCCTCAAGTCTTGGCAATGTCCTCATAATCAATTTTCATAATGAATCCCCAATCACTGGGAACCATTTTCTGTATTAATACTTCTTGTATCTCAAGTGCATTTTTGCTAAATGTTTCCAGTTGAGCATATTTTCAAAACAAAACAGCATAAGTAGGATTAGAGTCTACATTCAAACATAACTCAGCCAACAGATTAGAAAAGCATTTACAATGTTTACCCTTGCTTTAAAAGAAGGACACAAAGTGCTGGAGTGCCTCAAAAAGCATCTGTGGAAAACCTGGATAATGTGACGTTTCGGGTCAGGACCCTTCTTCAGACTGATTGCAGGGGGGGTGATATAAACTAGAAGAGGGGCAGGACATAATATGGCTGGTAATAGATAAACACAGGTGAGGGGGATGTTTCTATAGGCAGATGGTTGGACAAAGGCCAGAGATGAAAAAAGGTGCGAGACAAAAGGATTGAAGAACTGCAAGTTGTCTTCTTCTTGCGTATGATGTGCACAGCCTAAAGTTGTAGGACAACTTGTTCTATTTGATCTTATTTTGATTGTGCATGCCGGGTTGATTGCATTCGTCGAAACAGGAAGGTTGCAATCTTCCACCCCACTGCAAGTTGTGAAGCCAGAGGAAGGAATGTAGGTGGAGGGGAGAAACAGGTGGAAGTCTAGGTGGGGCACAGGGCAGGGATGTCTGGAGGAAAAAATGGAGGGGGAGAGGGGGGGAATTGTTAGAGGGTACCTAAAATTGGAGAATTCTATGATCATACTATTGGGTTGTAAGCTACCCAAGTGGAATATGAGGTTTGATTTTCTCAGTTTGTATGTGGCCTCACTCTGGCAATGGAGGACGCTAGGACAGAAAGGACAGTGTAGGAATAGGAAGGGGAGTTAAAATGGTTAGCATTTTGTTAAATATTTAAAATGGTTAGCACCTCATATCCCGCTTTCCCTTGCTTTGTAAGAAGATCAGTTTTAACTTACCTTAGATGCCTCCATAATTATTTTATTAATTTTTTCTTTATCCAAACCTCCCATTCCAGCTTTGTTATCATTTAGTGCCATTCTGGAAAGAATGATGGCATCATTAGCAGCAGAGCTATCTGCATTTCCTTCGGAAGCAAGTTCCATGATGGCTTATTTTTGCAATTTGGTCGGACCTTGAACTTTTCTTTAATATTCCAGTCCTAAATAGTTAAAAAGGCACAATAAAAATAGGTATAAGCTTATTATTATCACATGCATGGAGGTACAGAGCAAAGCTTTGTTTTACATGCTATCCAATCAAATCAGATACTATAAATAAATATAATCAAGCCAAATTCAAGCCCAATTGGTAGAATAAAGGGAAAGATCTAGAGTGCAGAAAATAAGTCTTTGTATTTGAGGCGTACCAGTTCCATAGGCAATGGGGTAGCAATCAACTGGGCAGTACCTTGGCTTATGGAAGGTTCTACGAAAGCTGAAAAAGATAGTGGAAGAAGCTGTTCCTGAGTGGTGGTGCACACTTTCAAGCTTCTGAACCTTTGCCCCAGTGGGATTGGGGAGAAGAGGGAATGACTAGGGTGGGACAAGTATTTGATTATGTCGGGTACTTATACAAAGCAGGGTGATGTGCAGAGGGAGTCAATGGTGGGCAGTCTGGTCTGTGTAATGGACAGGGCCACAGCTATAACTCTCTGCAACATCTTGCCATCTTGGGCAGAGCTGTTCCGAAATCAAGCTCGGATGCAATCCGACAGTATGATTGCTATGGTATATCTGTAGAAGTTTATGAGTCATTGGAGACATGCCACATTTCCTGAGTCTCCTGAGGAAGTAGCAGCATTGGTGTGCCTTCTTGGTTGTCGGTTCAATGTGGTTGGCTCACTTTGAGGATGTGGATGTCGTCATCCTGACATCATGTTAATAAATTCTATCTATTCCTTCCTGTACTCTTTTGTACGTCATTGCTTGTGGTCCAGCCCACCACTGTGGTGGCATCTGCAAACTTGTAGACTGAGTTAGAGACAAATTTGTCCACACAATCTCACTTTAGCTCAAAATTGTTGCAGGAAAGATTGTGGGTTAATGGAACATTGTTCAATGAAAGGGCCATTTCTTTAATTGACAGATTTAAAGATTGAGAAAGTGTCAGAGGAATGATGGAGTAAATAGGATGTTAGTCAAATCAGGCACAGAAAAAAAAGTGACACAAGGGACTGCAGATGCTGGAATCTTGAGGGAAAAAAAGCGTTGAGGGAATACAGCGGGTCAGGCAGCATCTGTGGAGGGAAATGGACACGCGACTCTTCAGGCCAGGACTCTTCTTCAGACTGATCGACAGATGATGCTTTGGGTCAGGGCCTTTCTTCAGACTGGAGTAACTCAGCAAGTCAGATAGCATCTCTGGAGAGAAGGAATAGGTGACGTTTCAGGTCGAGAGTCAAAAATGCTGGAGAAACTCAGCGGGTGAGGCAGCATCTATGGAGCGAAGGAATAGGTGACATTTCGGGTCGAGACCCTTCTTCAGACTGATGAGACCCTTCTTCAGACCCTTCTCCCATTCCTTCTCTCCAGAGACACTATCTGACCCGCTGAGTTACTCCAGCTTTTTGTGTCTACAGTATCTTCGGTTGAAACCAGCATTTGCAGTTCCTTCCTACACCCTTCTTCGGACTGGTTGACAGATGATATTTCAGGTCAGAACCCTTCTTCAGACAGAAGTAAATGACAAAGAAAGAAAGATCGTCAGATCAAAAGAGTAAGAGACAGGAAAGCAAAGGAGGACAAACACAATTTCTCAGATGCTACCTGTAGGAAGAGACTCCACAGTCCAAACAATTCTCTTTCTGAACCATACATTTACACTCTTGCAATAACACTTAATGTCCCAGCCCAGGGAAGATACTTGCACTGTAAAGTTTGTTTATCTTTGTGATGAATTTAGTTGCTCATTAAGTAAACACACCATGTCCAATGAAACAGATATTGACAAGTTGCTGTTTTCACAAAGCCATAGTAACACATTGTCCATCAATGTGTGCTTAATTATCTGCAGGATTTCTTTGTTCCAACAGGTAAAATAGTGTGTGTAGGAAAAATTCACCATCACTACACTAAAAAATCCAATGGTTATAAAAATACCATGGAAGGTCCTGAAAATTTACATTTCTTTGTAGAAAACATTCAGAAATGGTGCTATTTAACAGCTTTTGTTTATATACACCTTAAAGCATGGATTCCCAACCTGGGGTAAATTTACCCACATTGGGTAAATTTTGCCTACCCAGTGGGTAAATTTGTTGATTCTGGATTTGTACATATTTTTTCTCATTGCCTGACAGTGTTTGGTTCTGGTATACCAGTATCTGTTCATCATTAGTTGTCCATAAATAAGTGGAATAACATTGTTATGTGCTATTGCCAGGGGTAAACGGGACGAAAAAGGTTGGGAACCCCTGCCTTAAAATATAGCAAAAGCCTGAGGCACTTCAAATGAGTATTATCAAAATTAAATTAATGGCATTCCACATGGGAATTACCAGGACACGTGACCATAAGCTTAGTCAGAGACAGTAACACTTCAAAGGGTGGGATATTTTGTGGGGCAGCAAGTATCTCATGAAAGATGAGGACATCTCTGTGCAAGTTCGAACATGGCAATACAATACAATACAATCAGTTTTATTCGTCACATTGCACATAAAGTGCAAGTGAAATGAATTTGCCAGCAGCGGTACAATGATAAAGAACACACAAAAACACACTAAACATTTAACACAAACATCCACCACAGCATTCATCACTGTGGTGGATGGCACAACATTTGGCCAGTCCTCCTCCATTTCCCCCCCTGGTCGGGACCTCAACCCTCCGCAGCTGTCACTGCGGGAGTCCAGATGAACAGACAAGGTAAAAGTCCAGGTAAGTCCAGAATCGGCTCTTCCCCACCGGAGACTGCGGCTTCAGGTTGGTGTAGGCCGCAGGTCGGCGGTCGAAGATTTAAAGTCAACGCCGCGCCACAGCCAGAAGCACCGCAGACCGCAGGGCCGGCAGTCGAAGCTCCCCTCCAGGGGTCCCCGGCGAGGGACCCCGCGCCTGATGGTAAGTCCACGCCGGGCTGGCGGTGGAAGCTTCTTCTTCTCCCGGGTCTCCCAAACAAAGGGAATGTTTTGAGTATTCATATCTAGGTAGTAGCAAGATCATGGACGATGGTTTGAGCAATAGATGACTTGAAATATGGCATCAGACGATGGCAAAAAAAGCCAGCCATGGTGACAAGTCCAAATTCGACCCAATTTCATTGGAGGTGAACATTCATGGGGTCTACCTAATGAGTGATATTTGCCTCAATAGTCATGTTGAAGGAAGACTCGGGTCCTAAACTAACATGAAATGATCAAAACCCAAAGCGCTGGAGTAACTCAGGGGGCAGGCAGTTGTGGAGGTGAATGGATAGGTGCTGCTTCAGATCAGCACCTTTCTTCAGTCAGTTTTGATGCACATTCCTTGCTGCCTGTTCCGCTGACTTACTCTGGTAGTTGTGTTTTGTTCAAGATCCCAGTATCTACATAGAGAACTTAGTCATAGAGTGATACAAGGTGGAAATAGGCCCTTCGGCCCAACTTGCCCACACTGGCCTAAATGTCCCAGCTACACTAGTCCCACCTGCCAACATTTGGCCCATGCCCCTCCAGACCTGTCCTATCCATGTACAGTTGTGTAACTTACAATGAAAGAGCTTTACTTCCAGTCACTGCCAATACCCTCATCTCCCATTCTCGAGTCTCTCATTTCCCTTTTATTCCCCACCCCCTCTTTATCTCCCGCCCATCCCCTTCGATAAACATCCCTCTCTCTGGCCTTACTTACTCCGCCCAGCTGCCAAAAATCCCTCGCCTGTATCCACTATTGAAAAGTGGTGTTGCCTTCTATATAATTCGAAGTCTAATCTTGACCACTTCCTGTTTGCGCTGTATATCGATTTTAGAAAAAACACTACCACATACAGCTGTGATTTTTGGCCATCTTACTCAGAATCCTCCTCCGCTCATCAGGTGCCGAGGATTTTCCAATCAATGAAAATATAAAAGTTATAAGTGTTTAAAAAATGTTGAGATTCTCTCTCCTGCAGTAATCCGCGGCGGCGCGGATTACTGCAGCGGCCCCTACAGCCCGTCTGTCTTTTTATTTTATTTTTGTCTAGTTAAATGTAGTTGTTTGTATTTTTTTGGTACTGTTTTAATTGTGTATATGTGGGGGGCGGGGGGCGGGGGGGGGAGGGGGAAACTTAAAAAAAAAAATCTATTCCCTGCACGGGAGACCCGACCTTTTCCCTGTCGGGTCTCCGTTGTCGTTGGGGCCTAGCTCCGTGGAGCGGCCTCCGACCGGGACGACCTGGGGGCTCCAGTCGCAGAGCCTGTGGAGCTGGCCGTCCTCGGAGCGCAGGGAGCGGTGGTGACTCGTTGCTGCTCACTCCGAAGCTCCAGCTGCAGCTGCAGACCCGTGGACTGTGATATCGGGAGCTCGCGGGTCCGGGTGAGAGACCGCTTTCCGGAGCTCCCGCAACGCAACTTCTCCAGCCCGTGTCGCGGGGTTGGAACGACCCGGAGCGGGGCCGTAAATCGCCCGGCGCGTCTTTAATGGTGGCGGGATATTCCAGCGCCTGCCGGGGGCTCCAACTTTGGACTGGAGCGGGGCCGTACACCGCCCGGCGCGGCCTCAACGGCCGTGGGACTTAACATTGCCCGCCTGGGGCTTCAACATCGGGAGAAAAATGGTGCAGGGGAGAGAAATGACTTTGCCTTCCATCACAGTGAGGAGGAGATTCACTGTGATGGATGTTTTTCTGTTAATTGAATTGTTTGTGTGTCGTGTAAGAATTGTTTTGTTTGTATGGCTGTGGAAACGGAGTTTCGTTTGAGCCTCTTTGAGGTTCAAATGACAAGAAATAAATCAATCAATCAATCCTGTCAATCATGCAATGAAGGCCACGCCCCTTCCGATTGGAGGGGGGAGGGACTATAAAACCCAGACGTGTGGGCGTGGCGCAGTCTCTGCAAGATGGGGGAGGGAGAGGTCACGACTGTCTTTGGTGGCCTTGCACCCTGCTTGAAATGGTATGAAACTGCATTTGAGTTTGGTAGCCTTGCACCTTGCTTGAAATGGTAGGAAACTGCACTTGAGTTTGGTGCCCTTGCACCCTGCTTGATATGGTAGGAAACTGCACTTGAGTTTGGTGGCCTTGCACCCTGCTTGGAATGGTATGAAACTGCACTTGAGTTTGGTGGCCTTGCACCCTCGTTGAAATGGTATGAAACTGCACTTGAGTTTGGTGGCCTTGCACCCTGCTTGAAATGGTATGAAACTGCACTTGAGTTTGGTGGCCTTGCACCCTGCTTGAAATGGTATGAAACTGAACTAGCGGAGTCAGGGGATATGGGGAGAAGGCAGGAACGGGGTACTGATTGGGGATGATCAGCCATGATCACATTAAATGGCGGTGCTGGCTCAAAGGGCCGAATGGCCTACTCCTGCACCTATTGTCTATTGAAACCAGTCCTTTCAGCCCACAACACCCATACCAGCGCTCCAGAAAGCCCCCCCCCCCCACCCCCACTGGCCACCAATATTGGAATTGGTGGAGGTGGAATATTGCGTTGGGGGACCAGCCCTCCTGTGTGAAGCTGGGACCCAATGGGTTCCACTTAGTCTAGTAACGCACTAATGCATTTACCACAACTAAAAACAAGTCACTTTTACTTCCTGTACTGGCATGCACGAGATGTATATATCTCTTTTGATATATTTATAAAAATAATTCAATACATTGTACATATTTTCAATTCAACAATTGCCATTCCTTGCTCACGCTGTGTAAATAGTTTTAATATTTCATATCCATGACCTTTTGTCAAAATAATAAAAAGTTAGAAATCAAACATCCTTTAAGTTATATTAAAGGGATGGATAGAGAGAAGGAATGGCTGTGACAGTAGCCTAGGGAGACTACTAAGGAAAGTGGTGGTGCCAACTGAAAAAGGATGGTGAAGATTTGATAATCGCGACTATAATTGCAAAAGTAAACTGAGGATACCGTCTCACCTCTTGAACATTGTCACTATTTTCAGTTTTTATATCACATCCTTAACTTTTTTCATTTTAAGATGATTTTATGCCAAGGGATGATGATAATTTGCTAACCAAACAAACGTATTATTTTGAAAAATGACCCAAAATGCTGGAGAAACTCAGCGGGACAGGCAGCATCTCTGGAGAGAAAGAATGGATGAGTTTTCGGGTCGAGACCCTTCTTCAGACTCTCGGAGAGAGGAGGAGAACTTCTTCAAAGAAGACATACCTTGAGAAGATTTCGCAGTGGAGCAGAAAAAAAGTGTAGGAAAGGAATTGCAGATGCTGGTTTAAATCAAAGATAGACACAAAATGCTGGAGTAACTCAGTGGGATAGGCACCATCTCTGGAGAGAAGGAATGGGCAATGTTTTGGGTTGAGATCCTTCTTACTTTTCTTTGAATAGTTCTATGAGATTGTTTAAGTCTACATGTATCAGCCAAGCCGTTTAATTTATCTTCAGGAACATGACACATTTGTTGGTGGACTATTCAGTTAACCTATGTTATATTTTAATTTCTCACAACAGGATTAGGCCTCATTTCGACCGATATTTGTGGAGTGAAAAGATTGGCCTACGAGGAGGGTCCAAGAAGGGTGTGCCCTTATTTCATTTCATAGATATTAATAGTGGTTTCATGGAAATAACATTTTCAGAGGCATACAATCATCCACCGGGTGGCGCATGCAATTATGGCTGCCTCGCCGACAGTCTGTCTCGTCCTTTTCCCTCTTTGTTGTTTTTAAGTATGTGTTAAAGTGGGTTTTAGTGTTCTTTCTGAAGATGGGTCTCGATCCGAAATGTCACCCATTCCTTCGCTCCATAGATGCTGCCTCACCCGCTGAGTTTCTCCAGCTTTTTGTCTACCGTCGATTTTTCCAGCATCTGCAGTTCTTTCTTAAACTTTTAGTGTTCTTTAGCTTGTGATATGTGGGGGGGTTGGGGGAACTTTTTTAAAATCTCTTACCTCGACGGAGATGCGATTTTTTTCCGCATCGTATCTCCGTCCGCACTGTGGCCTAACATCGTGGAGTTGGCGGCCTCTTGCTGGAGACTGACTTCGGCAGCTCCAACCGCGGGAGCCTGCGGACTTAACATCGTGGAGCTGGCGGTCCCTTTGTCAGGGATCGACCCTGGACCTCCAAACGCGGAGCCTGAGGAATTTAACATCGTGGAGCTCGCGGTCCCTGGTTAGGGACTGACTTTGGGAGCTCCAAGCTGCAGGGGTTTCGACTGCCCTGATCGCGGGAGCTTCGATTGCACCGACTGCGGATGGTTCGACTGCCCCAACCGCAGGAGAATAAAGAGGGAAGAAAATTTGACTTTAATGCCTTGCATCACAGTGAGGAATGTGGGGAATCCGCCGTGGTGGATGTTTATGTTAACTTTTATGTAGTTGTGTTTCTTGTTGCTTTTTTTTTTGTATGGCTGTATGGTAATGGAGTTTAACTGTGCCTTTGGTACAGGTGACAATAAACAAACCTTTGAAACCTTTATACACACAGCCAGTAAAGCAATGAAAAACAATTTTCTAATATAAAAGGGCCAACTATATCCAATTGAAACAAAGAGGAAATTCTTCACAGAAAAATAAGAATATTTGGAATGCTCTCTCCCAGTCAACAGTGGCTGTTTAAAACTGAGATCAATAGTTTTGGGAAACTAGGAGAAATTTTTTATTAGCATTTTGGGGAATTAGGAATTGCGACAGAATGTCAATTATGACCTCAATGAATATCTGAGCAGACTTCCTGAGAGGATTTCATTTAGCAATATTACTGAAAGTGTTGCGTGACTTTTATGAATCACTAGACCAACTGGGTGGGTCCCTGTCACACGGGAGGCCTGGTCCCCCAACGCAATATTCCACCACTCACCCATAGCCCCCACGGGAGGCCTGCTCCCCTAGTGCAACCCGTTCCCCAAGGCAATATTCCACGACTCACCCGTTTCCCCAACGGGAGGCCTGGTCCCCAAACGTAACCCGTTCCTCAAGGCAATATTCCACCACTCACCCGTTCCCCCATATTCCAGCACTCACCCAACTGTGCAGGATCGTATCCCCAGCACGGCCTCCCCCTCCTCTTGCTTCGAGGACTTAAAAAAAAATGCGATAGATAGATAGATAGATAGATAAATAGATAGATAGATAGCTATTCAAATACTTTAATTTCATTTTCATTTCCTCTCCCTATACTGAGAAGTTTCGTTTACAGTGAAAATCTGTTTTGGTGCGTGCTATCCAGTCAGCGAGAAGACTGTACATGATTACAATCAAGCCGTCCACAGTGTACATATATGGGATAAAGAGTATAATTTATAAGACATGCTAATCTATGCAGGACCATTAAACTAGAAATTACTTACAGCATGTTTATAAGATATTACCAGTGACAGCCAGACCAGGCTATTTAATGTGCTCAAATCAGATTAGAGATGCAAGCTAATGATTAACCTTTCCTGTTCTTCCTGCTCAGGCTAAAGCAATTTGGTGAAAAACTTTAATCTGGTCTTGGAAAAGCTGTTACTATTCATCTGTTTACCACTAATGCGAGTGGAAGCTGGTTTTGCTCAATGGTTGGTGAAATCTAGTGCCTTGTTCCAGGCCAGGGAGTGCAGTTAGTGGTGGTTTAAGGAATGGTAATAGGAGTGGGTGTAAGGATGAGTGGATGGAAAGCAGCAGCACTGCCCCTCATCCCTCTTACAATCATTCCAAAACACGAGAACAGACCAGCATGCGCACACATTCACAAAAGAGTATCACACACAAGACCTTTAAATATCTGGAAAAGTTAAATTCCTAAACATGTCCCATTCCACTTTAAATTATAATTGGGAGAAGCATAGAACTAAAGCATGCTGCATTGTATTCTTCTTGAAATGTACAGAGGAGTGGTTTATAGAAACATAGAAAATAGGTGCAGTAGGCCATTGGGCCCATCGAACCAGCACCGTCATTCAATGTATTCACCGCATTCTCCCACAGAAAAACAGCTTTTCATTCACTCCTATCATACACATTAGAAACATAGAAAAATAGGTGCAGGAGTAGGCCACTCGAGCCAACACTGCCCTTCAACACGATCATGGCTGATCATCCAATATCATTACCCCGTTCCTGCTTTCTTCCCACATCCCTTGATTCCGTTAGCCCTAAGAACTATATCTAACTATCTCTTGAAAACATCCAGTGAATTGGCCTCCACTGCCTTCTGTGGCAGGGAATTCCAGTTTCACAACTCTCTGAGTGAATTTTTATTTCCTCATCTCAGTCCAAAATGGCCTTCCCCTTATTCTTAAATCCTAAATGACTGACCCCTTATTCTTAATATATATAATCTATAAACTCACTTGGACTTAAAGCATCAAGGAACACGTCTTTAATGCGTCAGCCACTTAACTGGAACTGCAGCCTGTTGTATGCAAATCTGCAACAGATGAACACATGTCAAAGCTTCATGAGAAATTAGCACACAAATGTTAACGCTACACTTTTCCCTGCACCTGTGAGATACTGAGTGTTTTATTGTTGAACTCAGGAAATAGAAAAATAATTCAATTTTCTGTGCATAAAGCAACAAAAGGGATTCATTGTTTATTGTGGACTAGCTAACTTGATACTTTGCATTTATAATCGAGTTTCGGGTCAAATGAAACTGGATTTCATGCACATGGGTCAACTTGTGGAGTACATGTCAGAACCCTAATGAGAGGACCTAAAACACAATAAAATATGCATTATAAGAACAGAAGCTTTATTCTGATCCGGCATAATCCAAGTCTGAGCCATGCAACACTTACCTGAAAGATGGGGACTCACATATATGGACGGCTGAAGCAGGCTGTCTACTTTGTAGTTCTATTTTAAAGCCATTTTCAATTGAAGCTACATTTCTATGGGCAAGTGTAAGGAAATCAATCCTCCATACTTGTCTTTGCTGTCCTTCTGCACTTATTGAAGGAGAATCATGTTGAATTTGTGAAGATAGACACAAAAGGCTGGAGTAACTCAGCGGGACAGGCAGCATCTCTGGAGAGAAGGAAAGGGCGACGTTTCGGATCGAGACACTTCTTCAGACATTGTGAACCTTGCTTTGCCAAGCATGCACACATATACCATTTGAAGTATAATGGTTCCAAAGACACGTGACCTTCCAAGAGCAAAAAATATTTTATCTCTGCTGGGTTTGAGCCCTTATTTTTTTTAAACTGAGACCTCTCAGTTCCAAATTCTCCACACAAGCTCTTCTGTAAAGACCCCAAAAGGCCTTCTGTTTATTCAAGTCCTCACAGTCCTCTAAACATCAGCCAGTATCAGCCAACTCTGTCCAACATTTTCTCATAAGACAACCACCCATGGTATCATCTAGTAAACCTTTTCTGAATTGCTTCCAATGCGTTAAAATATCCTTAAATAAGTGATACCATTCGCAGTGATACCAATTGGAGGAACAGCACCTCGTATTTCACTTGGGTAGCTTACACTCCAGCGGTATGAACATTGACTTCTCTCATCAAATAGCCCTTGTTTTCCCTCTCACTCCATCCCCTCCCCCTTCCCAGTTCTCCCACCAATCTTACTGTCTCCGACTAAGTTCTATCTCTGTCCCGCCCACTCAGTCTGAAGAAGGGTCTCAACCCGAAACGTCACCCATTTCTTCTCCCCAGAGATGCTGCCTGTCCCGCTGAGTTACTCCAGCATTTTGTGTCTACCGCAGAGTTCAAGGTGTTATCTTGCCAATTCCCTATATAGCTGATACACTTGTTTTCAATTCCTCTCACAATAAGCACGAACATTGTAATCTTACTTATCTACTTGCTGGACCTACATATTTGGCTTTTGGAAATCATGCACTAGAACACTCTAAACCTCTCTCCATCTCAGAGCTCTGCACACTTTCACCATCTAGATAATATGCACACTTTTTATTATATCCTACTTAACTGGAACATTTCATGTTTTCCTCCTCATTCTCCATTTGCCAACTTTGTCCACTCACTTTATCTTTTTCCCCCCATTGTAGTCACCTAATGACTTCTTCACAATTTTCCTATCTTTGCATCTTCAGAAATTTTGGCGACCAAAATTACTGACTTTGTCCAATTTATGTACATAAATTAAAAAAAGTTGAGACCCAAGCAACGGTCTGTCTGGCACCCACTGTTGCATCTTGCCCAACAGAAAATGACACTCTGCCGTTTTCTATCCACATACCTCGACTCCATCCTATCCCCCCTGGTCAAATCTCTCCCTTCCTATGTCCAAGACACATCACACGCTCTTCGTCTCCTCCATGACTGCCATTTTCCAGGCCCCCACTCCCTCATCTTCACCATGGATGTCCAGTCACTCTACACCTCCATCCCCCACCAGGAGGGTCTTAAAGCCCTCAGTTTCTTCCTCGACCGCAGAACCAACCAATCCCTGTCAACAAATACTCTCCTCCGCCTAGCGGAGCTGGTCCTTAGCCTCAACAACTTTTCCTTTGACTCCTATTTCCTCCAAATCCAAGGCAAAGCTATGGGCACGCGCATGGGCCCCAGCTATGCCTGCCTCTTTGTAGGGTACGTCGAAGAATCCTTGTTCGAGAGGTACCGTGGCCCTATCCCCGAACTCTACCTCCGCTACATTGACGACTGCATCGGTGCTACCTCCTGCACCCATACAGAACTCACTGACTTCATCCATTTCCCCTCTAACTTCCATCCGGCACTCAAATTCACCTGTGCCATTTCCGACATCTCCCTACCGTTTCTAGACCTCACTATCTCCATCGCAGGTAACAGACTACTGGCCAACATCTACTACAATGTCTAGTAGACATGGGAGTCAGTAGAGTACACTGACTCCCATGTCTATCTGGACTACACTTCTTCCCACCCTGCTGCCTGTAAGGACTCTATCCCCTACTTCCAATTCCTCCGCCTACGCCGCATCTGCACCCAGGATGAGGTGTTCCACACCAGGGCATCGGAGATGTCCTCATTCTTTAGGGAACGAGGGTTCCCCTCTTTGACTATAGACGAGGCTCTCACCAGGGTCTCCTCTGTATCCCGTAGCTCCGCTCTCACTCCCCATCCCCCCACTCGTAACAAGGACAGAGTCCCCATTGTCCTCACCTTCCACCCCACCAGCCGTCACATACAACAGATAATCCTCCGACATTTTAGCCACCTCCAACGGGATCCCACCACTGGCCACATCTTCCCATCTCCTCCCCTTTCGGCTTTCCACAGAGACCGTTCCCTCCATAACTCCCTGGTCAATTTGTCCTTTCGCACCCAAACCACCCCCTCCCCTGGTACTTTCCCTTGCAACCGCAGGAAATGCTACACTTGTCGCTTTACCTCCCCCCTCGACTCCATCCTTGGACCCATGCAGTCTTTCCAGGTGAGTCAGAGGTTCACCTGCACCTCCTCCAACCTCATCTATTGCATCTGCTGTTCTAGGTGTCAACTGCTCTACATCGATGAGACCAAGTGCAGGCTTGGCGATCGTTTCGCCCAACACCTCCGCTCAGTTCGCATTAACCAACCTGATCTCCCGGTGGCTTAGCACTTCAACTCCCCCTCCCATTCTGAATCCGACCTTTCTATCCTGGGCCTCCTCCATGGCCAGAGTGAGTCCCACCGCAAATTGGAGGAGCAGCACCTCATATTTTGCTTGGGCAGTTTACACCCCAGCGGCATGAACCTTGACCTCCAATTTCAGGTAGTCCTTGCTTTCTCCTTCCTTCCCTTCCC
This sequence comes from Malacoraja senta, assembly GCA_038087875.1. Lineage (NCBI taxonomy): Eukaryota > Metazoa > Chordata > Chondrichthyes > Rajiformes > Rajidae > Malacoraja > Malacoraja senta. Next base: position 214,603,989 of record CM075977.1, on the reverse strand, counting down.
AGCTCTCCAACAGCCCACTGTGTCCGCCGCTTCCTTTCTTCTTCCCGCCACCCCCCTCCACCCCATCAGTCTGAAGAAGGGTCTCGACCCGAAACGTCACCTATTCATTCGCTCCATAGATGCTGCCTCACCCGCTGAGTTTCTCCAGCATTTTTGATTTTTCAAGCATCTGCAGTTCTTTCTTAAACATTCTATTTGCACTGATATGTTAGCTTCTACATCATGAGCTTTAATAACTTTTAATGCAGAACCGTATCAAATATCTTCTGGAAAGTTGAATCTAATAAATCTTTTACACATGTTATCTCTTAAAAACTAATTTGATTTTGCTTGACTACCTTCCACCATAGGCCCAATGATAGATTTTAAACTAGCTAGTCTATCATTTCCTGTTTTCTTTATCCCACCATTCAAAAATAAAGGGATTCTTGAATAAAGGGATTGTTTTCCAATCTAACGGAGCCTTCCGCAAATCTATAACCTATCCAATACATTAACTATCCAATTCATTTTTAAGATTCTGGGATGAAGTCCATTCGAATCCAGAGACTTATCAGTCCACAGCTCCAAAATCATTTCTTTTAGTCAGAGAATCATAGAGTGATACATTGTGGAAACAGGCCCTTCGGCCCAACTTGCCCACACCGGCCAACATGTCGCAGCTACACTAGTCCCACCTGCGTGCACTTGGTCCATATCCCTCCAAACCTGTCCTATTCATGTACCTGTCTAATTCTGATTATAATTTCCCCGAATTCCATCCTCTAAACATTGATTTCTTTTTCACACAGAAAAAGTTGGAGTCAGGAATGTGCTGCCTGGAGTGCCGATAAAAGTAGATACTCTTAGGTTGATTAAGCAGTCTCTTGGCAGGGATTTACAGCTCCATGTCAGAGAAGGCTGCAGACCTAATGTGGCTAAATGGGATAAGTGTAGATGGACCAACATGGTGGAGTTAAGGACCTATTTCTGTGCTGTAAGCCTCTATAAATTTTGTACTGCCTTGACATCCTCATCTTCCTATTAAGCACCATACTCCTCAGGAGTTTATATCAAGTTAAACAAAATGTTCCCGATGTTGGGGGATGCACGGCAGATGCAGTATAATATGGATAAATGTGAGGTTATCCACTTTGGTGGCAAGAACAGGAAGGCAGATTATTATCTGAATGGTGTCAGATTAGAAAAAGGGGCGGTGCAACGAGACCTGGGTGTGCTTCACATCAATCACTGAAAGTAAGCATGCAGGCAGTGAAGAAAGCTAATGGCAGGTTGGCCATCATTGCGAGAGGATTTGAGTTTAGAAGCAAGGAGGTCCTACTGCAGTTGTACAGGGCCCTGGTGAGACTGCACCAGGAGTATTGTGTGCAATTTTGGTCTCCTAATTTGAGGAAGGACATTCTTGCTATTGAGGGAGTGCAGCGTAGGTTCACCAGGTTAATTCCCGGGATGGCAGGACTGACATATTATGAAAGAATGGGTCGATTGGGCTTGTATTCACTGGAATTTAGAAGGATCTTATAGAAATATTCAGGGTACTGATTTTAGATGATCAGTCATATTGAATGGCAGTGCTGGCTCGAAGGTTCAAATGGCCTACTCCTGCACCTATTTTCTATGTCTATGTTTCTATGTTTTAGGTAAAGCCCCTTTTCCCTCCACAAGGAGATTATTTTATTTCAGTTTGTATCTGCATCATTTCGTTCTGACTGTTAGTTTTTACAATCAATTGTTACCTTCACAAACTGGGTCTACACTCCACATCAGACCTGTTGAAAGGTCTCTGATCCAAATGTCAATTCTGTTTCTCAGCCCACTGATGTGACCTGACCTTTTGATGGTTCCTACAATGTGTATTTGTTTCAGATTTCCAGCATTTGAAACATTTTGTAATTAATTTATTAGCCAAGTATGTAAAAACATACAAAGAATATGATCTGCCATACAGCCATACTTGTTTAAGTAATCCAGCTGCCAGGGCCAATCATCTAGATTCTCATTTTCAAATACCACCATGGCAGCTAAGGAATTTAATTTTAGTTAATAAACTCGATTTTACTACTAAACTGACTGCAAAAACTATTTTAGTGCTGTTAAATCCACGTTGGCTCATTTATGTCCTTCGGGAAAATAATTCTGCCATTTTTACTTCATATCGACTATATGCAAGTTAATGAAATAAATGACCTCACTAACAAACTACCAACAAACCTTACATATATTTAAGATAGTCAACACTCAATTTACAGCCAAAAAAAAAGATGCACTGTGCAAGAGTGTGTCGTGATTTTTGTAAACCTGCAGTGCCTTGTTTGTCAATTTACAGCAGTGGCTGATACACCGATGTGTCCAAAGTTATAGTACAATAGTTAAAGTGTACTTGCACACATATACACAACAATGCGGATTGATGTTTCTGGGTCCTTGTCACCAATAGGAACCATAGAAAAATAGGTGCAGGAGTAGGCCATTCAGCCCTTCGATCCAGCACCGCCATTCAATATGATCATGGCTGATCATCTAAAGTCAGTACCCCGTTCCTGCTTTTTCATCATATCTCTTGATTCCTTTAGCCCAAAGAGTTAAATCTAACTCTCTCTTGAAAACATCCAGTGAATTGGCCTCCACTGCCTTCTGTGGCAGAGAATTCCACAGACTCACAACTCTCTGCGCGAAAAAGTTTTTCCTCCTCTCAGTCCGAGATGGCCTACCCCTTATTCTTACACTGTGACCCCTGGTTCTGGACTCCCCCAAACTCGGGAACATTTTTCCTGCATCTGGCCTGTTCAATCCCTTAAGAATTTTATATGTTTCTATAAGAAATCCTATCATCCTTCTAAATTCCAGTGAATGCAAGCCCAGTCGACCCATTCTTTCATCATATGTCACCCCCTCCAACCCGGGAATTAACCTGGTGAACCTTCGCTGCATTCCCTCAATTGCAATAATGTCCTTCCTCAAATTTGGAGACCAAAATTGCACACAATATTCCAGATGCTGTCTCACCAGGGCTCTGTACAACTGCAGTAGGACCTCCTTGCTTCTAAACTCAAATCCTCTCGCAATGATGGCCAACCTGCCATTAGCTTCACTGCTTGCTGTACCTGCATGCTTACTTTCAGTGTTTGATGTGCAAGCACACCCAGGTCTCGTTGCACCCCCCCTTTTCCTAATCTGACACCATTCAGATAATAATCTGCCTTCCTGTTCTTGCCACTAAAGTGGATAACTTCACAATTATCCACATTTTACTGCATCTGCCAATTCACCCAACCTATCCAAGTCACCCTGCAGCCTCATAGCATCCTCATCGCAGCCGACACTGCCACTCAGCTTTGTGTCATCCACAAACTTGGAGATGTCACATTAAATTCCCTCATCTAAATCGTTAATATATATTGTAAATAACTGGGATCCCAGCATCGAGCCGTACAGAGACAAGCACCCGACTAGTCACTGCCTGCCATTCTGAAAAGGACCCGTTAATTCCTACTCTTTGCTTCCTGCCTGCCAACCAGTTCTCTACCCATATCAATACCCCACCCCCAATATCATGTGCTCTAATTGTGCACACTAATCTGTTGTGTGGGCCTTGTCAAAGACTAACTGGTCTAAATTCCGTTTTCTCTTTCCCTCCTTTCGTAAAAAGTGAAGTTACATTGGCTACCCTCCAGTCCAAAGGAACTGATCCAGAGTCGAGAGAACATTGGAAAATGATCACCAATGCATACACGATTTCTAGGGCCACCTACTTGAGTACTCTGGGATGCAGACCATCAGGCCCTGAGGATTTATCTGCCTTCAGTCACTACATTTTAACTAACACCATTTCCTGACTAATGTGGATTCCCTTCAGTTCCACCCTCCCTCTAGATACTCGGTCCCCTAGTATTTCTGGGAGATAATTTGCGTCTTCCTTAACATGTGAGTGGAAACATGTGACCAAAAATATAAAGTGTGGTTTTATATTTTTCTCTGCTTAGTTGTCTAGCGGAGTTTCCTCGCAGATTGGGCACTTGGTTAACTACTTCTCTGACTGACATTCTCTTTGTGCAATCAAAAGTGTCGAGGAAAGGTTTCAGAGGCAGATCTTGCAGGGTTTCCCTCCCGTTGCTGTTTAGTTTCGAGATACAGCTCGGAAGCAGGCCCTTCGGCCCACTGGGTCCAAACCGACCAGCGATTAACACCATCCTACACACACACACTAGGGACAATTTACACTTATACAAACCTGTATACGTCTGTGGGGGGGAGGAAGCACTTGGAGAACGTACAAACTCCGTACAGAGACAAGCACCGGTGATGAGGATCGAACCCGGGTCTCTGGCGCTGTTGGTTGCCGTTGGTTGTGGTGGTGTTGATCGAACCTTAGCCCAGGCCCCCACCCCCACCCCCACCCCCACCCCCACCCCCACCCCCACCCCCACCCCCACCCCACGTCACGGCACGGCACCCAGCGCCCTGAGCGCGCGCTCGCGCTCGCGCCCCGGCAACCAGCGCCCTGAGCGCGCGCTCGCGCCCCGGCCGCGTGCTCGCGCTCGTGCCCGCGCCTCCCCTCGTGCCCGCGCCGCCTCGCGGCTGATGTCACAAACATGGTGGCGTCTTGAGCTCCGGCAGCGGCAGCAGCGACAACACGGCCGCCTCCTCCTGGACCAAGGCAACAACCCACCCCCCTCTCCCTCACCGGGCCGCGGCCCACACCCTCATCCCTCTCTCAATGTCGGACAACCAGAGCTGGAATTCCTCCTCTTCCGAGGACCTGGACACCGAGTCGGGGCCGCCTGTTGAGCTGTGCGGGATACTGAGCAAGGTGAGCCCCCCCTCCTCCTCCCCACTCCTCCTCCCTCCTTCCTTTCCCCCTCCTTCCCTCTGAGGGAATCTCCTCACCACTACCATCCCTGCTTCCCCTCAGACTACTATCACGGCTCTCTCTCTCCCATCCTCTCCCTCTCTGTCCCTTATTGCTTGTGTGTCGGCCACGGCCCATTAACGTCCACACAGCAGCCTCCTCCTCCTGCTCTTCTCTCCAAGCGGGAGTAGACAGTAAACCATCTCTATCTGTTTAACTAGTTTAGTTTTAGCGATACAGCGCGGAAACAGGCCCTTCGGCCCACCGAGTCCGCACACTAACACCATCTCTCTCACACACACTGGGGACAATTTACAATATTTACTTAAGCCCATTAAACCTGCGTTAACTGTACGACTTAGGGGAGTGGGAGGAGACTGGCGCACCCGGAGAAAATCCACGCGGTCACAGGGAGATCGTACAAACTCCATCCAGACAGCACCCGAGGTCAGGATTGAACCCGGGTCTCTGGCGCCGTGAGGCAGCAACTCCACCGCTGCGCCACCGCGCCTACTTCAGGCTGTCTTGTCTCCCCGGTAACGGGGAGGTTTTTCCTCACAGCTCCCAGGGCCTGTCAGCTACTCTCAGCACCGAAGGGCGGTGTGATGAGACCTGCTCGTCGAGTAGTGTTTTCAAACGTTTAAAAAGTAAAAGTCACCATTGGTGGACCGAGAGTTTGTGGTGTAATTTGTATGTGTGGGTGTGTAAATGACTTGTTCAGTTTCTGCCAAACTTGCACGTTGTTTATATCTCCTGAGTTACAATTTGACCCCGAGTCCGAAGTGTGTGTGTTGGCTGATGCACTCGATGGTTTTTAAACTTTCCTGTGAACTCGGGTGTGTTCGTGTTGTCGCAACACTCGGCAGAGTGAGTAATTTGCCCATCTCCCCAAATCATCTGGGAATTGGCTGAAGCGGCTTGATTATTTCGCCATATGTTTTCTTGTGAGTTTACTAAATGATATCGTATATCGACATTACAGAATGAGAAAAAGTTTGATTTTTTTTGTCTGGTAAAATTATCTTCCAATCTAGGCCGTATCAAACGTTTTATTACTTATGTTATATTTTCAGTGGACCAACTATATCCATGGCTGGCAGGACCGGTGGGTGGTTTTAAAAGCCAATACCCTCAGTTACTACAAATCTGAGGATGAAACGGAATACGGTTGTAGGGGTTCAATCTGTCTGAGCAAGGCCGTCATTACTGTAAGTTTTTGTTTTCATTGATGTTAATAATCCTATGCATTGTACAATATTTAATACATTTACCTGGTCAGTTTAGTGTTGTCAATGCCCCTGCAAAATATGTATGGCTAATAAGGTTTTAATATATTTAAACACTGTTCCTCACTGACTTTATGGACTGATTGGATTGTTCTCCCCTCCCCTGTCATGAACTTGGGTTGATGCAATATGGTCAACTGTGGGCAATCTTTGTCCAAATATTCCATAGTTTAACATTGTCAAATAACTTTTGTTTAACTTATCTGAGCGCAAAAATCATATGACTGTTTTATCAGTTGTAACTCGCTAGTTTTGGGTCTGATTGTAGAAGTACAATCTGATTGAGTTTGAAGAAGGGTCTCGACCCGAAACGTCACCTTTTCTTTCACTCCATAGATGCTGCCTCACCCGCTGAGTTTCTCCAGCGTTTTTACCTACCTTTGAGTTTTTTGACGAGGTGTCCAAGAGGACAGATGGGAGCAGAGTGGTAGATGTTGGCTGCATGGACTGTAACAAGACTTTTAACAAATCCTGTATGGTAAACTGGTCTATAAAATGAGGACACACGGGATGTAGGATGAGCTAGTAAATTGGATGCAACAAAAGTGGCTGTGGGGAAGGAGTCGGAGGATTGTTGTTGAGAGTTGTTTTTTCACATTTGGAAATCTGTAACCAGTGGTACGCCACTGGGATCTGTACTGGGTTCCCTGTTATTGGTCATATATATTAACAGTTTTGATGCAAATATAGATGACATGATTAGTGAGTGTGTTGATTAATACCAAAATGTAGTAGACAGTGAAGAAGGTTGTCTAGGCTTACAACAGGATGTAGATCAATTGGGAAATGTTTTGCCTCTTTCCAAGAAGGGCTGCAGGAAAGATGCAGAGAACTATAGGTCGGTGAACTTAACATCTGTAGTTGGAAAGTTACTGGAGAGTATTCTGAGGGAAAGGGCTCATTAGGGATAGTCAGCATGGTTTTTACGTGGGAGGTTGTGTCTCACAAATCTGATCGACCTTTTTGGTCACGTCTTCAACAAAAATCAATGAGGGCAGAGCTGTAGATGTTGTGTACATGGAATTCAGTAAGGCATTTGACAAGGTTCAGCATGGTAGGCTGCTCTGGAAGGTTAGATCGCATGGGATCCGAGGAGAGATAGCTGGATGGATAGTAAATTGGCTCCATGGAAGGAAGCAGAGGGTGATGGTGGAAGGTTGCTTCTTGGCCTGTGACTAGTGGTATGCCTCGGGGTTTGGTGCTGTCTGTCATCTACATCAATAATTTGGATGAGAACATACAGGGCAAGATTAGCAAGTTTGCTGTTGATACAAAAGTGGGTGGTTTTGCAGATAGTTGTGAAGGATTGCAGCAGGATTTGGATCGATTGGCCAGGTGGGCTGAGGAATGGTTGATGGAATTTAATACAGAGAAGTATGAGGTGTTGCATTTTGGGATGTCTAACAAGGGCAGGACCTACACAGTAAATGGTAGGCCTCTGGGGAGTGTTGTGAAGCAGAGGGATCTAGGAGTGCAGGTGCATGGTTCCTTGAAGGTCGAGTCGCAGGTAGATAAGGTGATCAAAAAGGCTTTTGGCACAGCCTTCATCAGTCAGAGTATAGAAGTTGGAAGGTCATGTTGCAGTTGTATAAGATGTTGGTGAGACCGCATTTAGAATATTGTGATCAGTTCTGGGCACCGTCTATACATAACTAAAACTCTGATCTTGTGCTCTTCCAGTTTGCATGGTTTTTCTATTTGCGCAAAAACGGTACGCGATAGTGCTATGATTTTTCGGCAGCTTACTCGCCATTCTCCTGTGCTGCGAGTGCAACAAGTTTAGTTCTAATCAATGGTATATTGTAAAAGTTATTAAGCTTTAAAAATTGTAAGTTGCTGTCAGTGGCCTCCACACAGATTGGTCCCCTCACCTGTCAGTCAGGAAGGGTCGTCGCCACCCTTTCCTGGCACTATCACCGCACTGATTGGCCGCGTCGGCTGGAGGTCGCCATGGTGAAGGAGTGGCGCCGCCGTCCGAGGCGCTGCGGCCGCCCAGTACCTGGTGGGGAGGGTGGTGCCACGGGCGGAGCCCAGAAACTGGGCCTAGACTGGAGCCAAGGACGAGAATGTGACTAAGCTAGAGAGACTGCTAAAAAAGATTCACAAGGATGTTGCTGAGACTGGAGGGCTTGAATCTTTTTAAACTGGACATGCTGGGACAGTTTTCTCTGGAGTGAAGGAGGCTTAGGGGGTGACCTTATAGAGGTTTATACAATTGATGGATATAGATAAGGATGGACACTTGTCTTTTCCCCAGATGAGGGAAGTCAACAACTAAGAAGACATCATTTTATGGTGAGAGAAAAGATTTAAAAGGGACCTTGGGAGCAGGTTTTTGCACACATGATGGTGAGCATACAGAACAACCTGCTAGACTATTTAAGGCATTTGCACAGGTTTGTGGATAAGGAATGTTTATAGAGATATGGGCCCAAGCTCAGATAGGCACTTTGGTCTCCATGGATGAGTTGGGCTGAAGGATCAATGTCTGTGCTGTAGAACTTTGATTCTATAATTTATTTAGTGTAATATTTTAAAATTAACTTCGTACTTTCGAAATGAAATTGTGTTAGAACATAAAAATCTAGGTGCCTGGAAAAGAATCTGAAAATGAACTTGTTCTTGTACTTGGGCACCTTTAATATTAATGTGTTTAGTCATGATATCATATTACAGTGATATTTGTGGTCTTTTACAAGTTGCTGAGGTAAATGAGGGCATCGAAGATCACTTTCTCTCCCTCCTTGTGGGGAATTTTGTGCAATTCACATGAAAGGCCTTAAGTGAAAAGATGATAGGAATTGCATTCTTTAGGAGCCATGTTGCTATCTTTCATTTTAATATTGCATATGGTTCAATGGTCCTGTATTATCACGTACTGAGGTACAGTGAAGTTTGTTTTGGCATACAGTTCTGTAAATTATCACTTACATAAATGCAATCCCAGATTAAGTACTAAATACATAGAAATAGTCCACTGAGACCATACACAAGAGTTACCAGGTTTTGATGCCATTTTCTAAGTCGAAGTTGCTGTGAGTCGTTGGCCATAAAGGCCTGTAGTCCTGGTGGCATTGCAGGGTTGTCCTGGCCAAGCGAAGCTGTAGGCATCCTCCACAACTCTGTGCTGCTGCAGGCCACGTCTGGTCTGCGCGCTCGGTCTCCTGAAGCAGCTCCAGTTGAGCCCCGGACTGCTGCAGGGCCTCAAGCCATCACCTCGTTCCAGATCAGCCAGCAGACCGTCGTCCCTCTCCTCACCTGGCCACCATTCAGCCGTTTTGCTCGGGAGGCGTCTCTTGCAGCCGACCTTGAAGGCGCAGAAGGTAAGATCTTACCGGCCCTTTGTTCTTGTGTCCGCTGACTCCACCTTCTCCACCCTCTCCAGTTCTACGGTCTTCGGGGAGGAGCAGGTGCCAGGCTCGGTGGCTTCCCCCTTCAGGGTGGGTTTCCCGGTTCTGCGGTGGGCGAGCCAGGTCTGCTGCCAGGGGATAGCTGAACATTTTTTTATTGTTCTTGTACAATTCAGAATATTCGTGATTTAATGTGAAATATTTGCAGATACCTTGTTTGTCTATTCAACTGTGAGGTATATTTAAACTGGCTTTTTAAATTTAGTCTAGAGATGCAGCATGGAAGCAGGCCCTTCAGCCCATTGCGTCTACACTGCTCAGCAATTACCTGCAGACTACACACTGGGGACAATTTACAGAAACCAATTAATCTACAAACCTGCATGTCTTTGGAATGTGAGAGGAAACCGGAGCACCCGGAGAAATCCTGTGCGATCACAAGGAAAAAGTGCAAACTCCATATAGACAGCACCCGTAGTCAGGATCGAACCTGGTTCTCCAGTGCTGTGAGGCAGCAACTCTACCACTGTGCCACCATACTGCCCAACAGTAATGAACACTTTTCATTTTTAATGAACACACTTCTTGAGATATCGAGTAGTGGCAAAGGATCTTGCCTGAAAAGGGTGGTGCAGCTGGAAAGGCTGCTGCCTCACAGCACAGGGACTTGGGTTCAATCTGCAGTTGTACAGCGCCCTGGTGAGACCACACCTGGAATATTGTGTGCCGTTTTGGTCTCCTAATTTGAGGAAGGACGTTCTTGCTATTGAGGGAGTGCAGCATAGGTTCACCAGATTAATTCTCCGGATGGCTGGACTGACATATGATGAAAGAATGGATCGACTGGGCTTATATTCACTGGAATTTAGAAGGATGAGAGGGTAACATAGAAACATATAAAATTCTTAAGCGATTAGACTGGCTAGATGTAGGGAAAATGGTCCCGATGTTGGGGAGTCCAAAACCAGGGGTCACAGTTTAAGAATAAGGGGTAGGCCATTTAGGACTGAGATGAGGAAAAACTTTTTCTTGCAGAGAGTTGTGAATCTGTGGAATTCTCTGTCACAGAAGGCAGTGGAGGCCAATTCACTGGATGTATTCAAGAGAGAGTTAGAGATAGCTCTTAGGGCTAATGGAAACAAAGGATATCGGGAGAAAGCAGGAACGGGTTACTGATTTTGGATGATCAGCCATGATCATATTGAATGGTGGTGCTGGCTCGAAGGGCTGAATGGCCTATTCCTGCACCTTTTTTCTATATTAATCCTAACATTGGGTGCTATCTATATGGAGTTTGTACGTTCTCACTGTAACCACGTGTGGTTCCTCCTCGTGCTCCGGTTTCCTCCCGCATCCCAAAGATTTGCAGTTTGTAGGTTAATTTGACCTCTGTAAATTCCCCCTAATGGGTGAGAAAGTGTCCTTGCTTCCAGCTCCTCTCCCTACAATCAGACTGAAGAAAGATCCTGAACCAAAACGTCACCAATCCATTTCTTCAGAGATGATGCCTGATTAGCTGAGTTCCTCTAGCACTTTGTGTCTATCTTTAATTAAAACAAGACCTTTTATAAGCATTGGGATTTATATTTGCATCTTTGTTAAAATTTGACTCGTGTTGTGACATAAAAGCAACAAGCTTTACAAATAGCCACGTGAGAATGACTAATTAACTATTTTTAGTTAAGTTAATGGAGATAGTGGTTAAAATTCAGCAAAAACTCAACTGCTATTAATGGGTTAACTTGTGTCCATTAGAGATGGCAGACAGGGCCTCAGTTTTGAGTCTTTCTGGAAGGCATCCACCTGTGATGGTACTGAGGAAATGTTGCACAGAAGTAAGAACTATGAAGTATGAACAAGATTTTGTTAATTCTGAAAGGAGTTACAATTGGCTCCATGTAAGGAAGCAGATGATCCACAACCAATATCCTTCTCGCATGGCTTCATGAGTCACGGCTATTGCAGTCCTAGGAGTGTCTGCAATGTCAGTCTTTTGAACTGTTTGTAGTATTGCCTACTTGTGAATGCAGGCAAAATGCTGAGGTTTATGGAAGTAATTTATTGCTACCATAGTTATTTTACAGGTACAATGTTATTTTACAGGTACTGTATACCGTATTACAGAAATGGTCTATTCAGTTTGACTATTTTTAATTTAATACTGTATAAACATTGCCGAGGATTCAAGTCTAATAAAGTTGCACACTTGTAAAATGTTAAAGCATTGTTAATTTAAACTTAAGTTTCTCTTAATTATTTTCTTCAATGGGTAACATGCCAGCATTAGATAGCCCGCAAGTGATTTGTACAAATGGGCATTTTGCACGAAAACTGAAGTGACTATACATCAGTCACGAGGAGAGCATTGATGTGATTATAATTGCATCGTAAATGATTATTAAGCAAGGATCTCTCCTTCCCACCCTATCCTAATTTTGCTAAATTTGTTTATAATTTCTCTACAAGAAGACCTGGGACATTATTAAATAATGAGGTGGGATGTAATAGATCCACCTCGTACTTAGATCCTATGGGTTGATATAGTCAGACAATGTAATATGTAAGGTACACAAAAATGCTGGAGAAACTCAGCGGGTGCAGCAGCATCTATGGAGCGAAGGAAATAGGCAACGTTTCGGGCCGAAACCCTTCTTCAGACTGATAGGGGGTGGGGAGAAGAAAAGAAAAAGGGCGGAAGAGGAGCCCGAGGGCTGGGGGAGGGGGGAGGGGAGGAGACAACCAGAGGGCTGATGAAGGGGAGGGGACAGCAAGGGCTAGCAGAATTGGGAGAATTCAATGTTCAAGCCCCCAGGATGTAGACTGCCCAAGCGGAATATGAGGTGCATTTCCTCCAATTTCCGGTGTTGCTCGCTGTGGCTATGGAGGAGACCCAGAACAGAGAGGTCAGATACGGAATGGGAGGGGGAGTTGAAGTGCTGAGCCACCGGGAGGTCAGGTTGGTTATTGCGGACCGACCGGAGGTGTTCGGCGAAACAATTGCCAAGCCTCCGCTTGGTCTCACCGATGTAGATCAGCTGGCATCTAGAGCAGCGGATGCAATAGATGAGGTTGGAGGAGATGCAGGTGAACCTCTGTCGCACCTGGAACGACTGCTTAGGTCCTTGAATGGAGTCGAGGGGGGAGGTGAAGGGACAAGTGTTGCATCTCTTGCGGTTGCAAGGGAAAGTACCCGGGGAGGGGGTGGTACGGGACAGAGGTTCACCTGCATCTCCTCCAACCTCATCTATTGCATCTGCTGCTCTAGATGCCAGCTGATCTACATCGGTGAGACCAAGCGGAGGCTTGGCAATTGTTTCGCCGAACACCTACGGTCGGTCCGCAATAACCAACCTGACCTCCCGGTGGCTCAGCACTTCAACTCCCCCTCCCATTCCGTATCTGACCTCTCTGTCCTGGGTCTCCTCCATGGCCACAGCGAGCAACACTGGAAATTGGAGGAAATGCACCTCGTATTCCGCTTGGGCAGTCTACATCCTGGGGGCTTGAACATTGAATTCTCCCAATTCTGCTAGCCCTTGCTGTTCCCTCTCCTTCATCAGCCCTCTGGTTGTCTCCTCCCCTCCCCCAGCCCTCGGGCTCCTCTTCCGCCTTTTTTCTTTTCTTCTCCCCACCCCCTATCAGTCTGAAGAAGGGTTTCGGCCCGAAACGTTGCCTATTTCCTTTGCTCCATAGATGCTGCTGCACCCGCTGAGTTTCTCCAGCATTTTTGTGTACCTTTGATTTTCCAGCATCTGCAGTTCCTTCTTTAACACAATGTAATATGTAAATAGTGCATGATACTGCACTGATGGTTGAATATACGTGCTGATGTGGCAAGGTCTTTTCCACATTTGTTTTAGAAGGTGGATATGTTTGTTTAAAAGAAATATTTAAATATAAATAAATAAAGCTTATAGTTGTATCGCTAATTATACAAATAGAATGATAGTTAATGCAGTAGAATACACTCCTGCAGCTGTGGGAGCCCTTTTAATCCTTTCCTATATTAAGTTGCCAACATTGAGCTTGGTTAGAGTTCTAATGAAATGGATTGATTGTATCTATGGAATGTGATCTCTTATTAGTAGATGTATGGGGCTGATCTGTCGCTTGGAGTAATTTCTATAGTCCCTGGTAACTTGGTTACACGATGTGCAGGGATATTATGAGTCATACAACAAGGAAACAGGCCCTTCGGCCCAACTCATCCGTGCCGACTGAAATGCTCCATCTATGCTATTTCCATTTATCTGTGTTTGACCTACATCCCTCTAAACATTTCCTATCAATGTAGCTGTCCAAAACACTTTCAAATGTTGTGATTGTACCTGTCATAATGACCTCTTCTGGCAGATCGTTTCATATACCTGTGTGAAAATTCCAAATGCAGACTAGGTGACCAATTTAACGAGTTCCTCTGCTCTGTGTCCTGTGGCTGCTGCATTTCCCTGTTGCTAGCCATTTTAATTGCTCTTCCAGTTCCCACACCGCCTTTTTCTCTCTTCTCCTATCTACCCTAGTCTTCTCACACACGCTCTTCTTAGTCACCAGCCCCTTATCACTGTTTCTTTTCCCACCCCACCCAATCTCATCTCAATGGACCTCCTTTCCACCCTCTACTGCTTTCTTCTCCCCTCCCACTGTTCCCATCTGTCACCAACCTTCCACATTTGATTCCATTCTTCACTTTCCATTATTATCAGATTAAAAATCTGCAATCTTGTGTACTCCACTTGCGTTTAGCTTGGTACTAAACTATCATCTTCCACTTATTACCACTCATCTCCTCCCAACCTCTGTCGCTGTCCCTACCCACCCCCAACTGACTTGCCTACCAATCAATTAGCCCTGACTATCCAGTTAGCACTTGTGAGCTATTGTTCCGCTCATCTTTATACAGGCTACTTCCCCCTTAAGGGCCTGTCCCACGAGCATGCGACTGCATGCGGCAAGCGCGACCAAACCGGAAGCGGGGGCCGTGCGGAGGTCAAGTAATCCCCGTACAGTGCAGGTCCCACCAGCATGTGACGAACGCGACCAAACCGGAAGCGGGGGCTGCGCGGTGGTCGAGTGAGTGACGTGAAGTTCAAGCGAAGTCCGTGGGAAGTTCGCGCGTGACGTACGGAGTCAAGACACGGCGTCGAGAAGCTGCTCACACCCGTCGAGGCGGTGCGTACGGCATCGAGGCGGCGGTGGTCTGGCAGGCCGTTGGCGCACGGAATTTTTGAACAGTGTCAGTTTTTCGGAGCCCCGCGCGATGTCGGGACCAGCTCCGCACAACTCCATACGGCTCCGGCGATCGAAGTGGGACTGGCCCCGCGAGGCCGTACGGCTCAAGCGACCACGTTAGGTCGCGCTTGCCGCATGCAGTCGCATGCTGGTGGGACAGGCCCTTTACTCTCAATCCGAAACATCGATTATTCATTTCCTTCCACAGATGCTGCCTGACCCGCCAAGATCCTCCAGCTGCTCTTTTTTTTGCTACAGATATCAGCCGCTACAGTCACTTGTACGTCCATTTCGTTTTTCCATTGTTGAGTTTTCCATTTGAAGCCGTAGGCCTTCTGAATAAGTCTGGTACTTTTAGTACATTATTTTGATGAATCATTTAACTCATGTGCTTTTATTGTAGCCACATGAGCATTAGTAGAGTCAAGAATAGGTCATTAGTGCCGGGGGCTTCAACATCATTAAATAAGATCATGGCTGATATTTTAATTTGCACCACATTTTAGCACCTACCCTAATCCTGTAATTGCTGAAGTCCATCATATTTTTCTGAATATACTTAATGACTGAGCCCTGACAGTCCTGTTAGCAGAGAATTCAAAAGAAATGCCACCTTCTGAGTGATGACTTATCTTCTCTCCTGTGGCAGATAACTAAGCGCTTATTTTGAGATTACGAACCCTGGTTCGACATATCTGCCAGGAGAAACCTTCCTCGAGTATTTACTCTGTCAAGCCCTTGCAGAATCTCGTGCATTTTAATGTAATAGTATCGTGTTTTTCTAAACTTAAAAAACGATACATGTCTATTAAATAAGAATCTTAGCATAATGAATAGAAGGAAGTCATCAAGCTCCTTAAGAAAACATGGCTGCCCTTTGCTTAATCTCTCTTCATATGTAAAACCCCCTATCACTGTACTGTTCTAAATCTGCCTTTGGATAGGGAGAGCAGGCTTTAATTCCAGAAGCAGTCCCATCAACACCCTATGTAATTGGAAAAGGTTCTTGGGTTCTTAAAAATAGCGGAGTCAGGGGATATCGGGAGAAGGCAGGAATGGAGTACTGATTGGGGATGATCAGCCATGATCACATTGAATGGCTGGCTCGAAGGGCCAAATGGCCTACTCCTGCACCTATTGTCTATTGTACTTTTGTAATAAAGGTCTATTGCCTGTTGTACATGCATGTTAACTTTAAATGGTTCATGTGCATGGACACCCAATTCCCCTTATATATAGCACCTTTCAATCGCTCAGCATTAAAAAAAAAACCATTCTATTTTAAATCAAAATGATCTCAATTTTTTTTTCTCATTTTCTCTCAGCCGCATTCTCATCCTCATCCATCCACTTAACCAATCTGTATCTATATTCTTGTCATTTTCCTAGCACCCTACAATAAATAATAAATTGCTTTTGAAGGCAATGTAAGGGCATGTAAGTAGTTGTGATACATTCTACCAAGAATGATATTGTAATTGGTGTAACCAAAAATGTAATATTTAGATTACTTAAAGAGTTGTAAAAGGTGTGTACCAAAGTTAATTCTTCATCTGCAGTCTAATTTTTCGATTTAAGAATTGGTTTATTTTGTTTTGCTGGAAAGCTGTTGAATGTTTGGTGGTAGATACAAAATGCTGGGTCAGGCAGCATCTCTGGAGCGAAGGAATGGGTGACGTTTCGGGCGGAGACCCTTCTTCAGGCTGATCTTTGAGTGTTTGGTGTATGTTTTACCATTGACGCTATTTGTTCATTATACTATATGTATGCTCACGTCATGGAAGATGAAATTCACCATCACCTTCAAAGTGCCAATGTCTTTCATGGAAAATGCATTGCCTCCTCAATTGCTTCCTTCTAGTACCAAAACGCTTCCGCCAGACTTGGTGTAGAACTTTTCCTTACCTGACAGAGGCTATGTAAAGATGAAGTCCTCAGCATAAAAACCTGCCTTCCAGACAGCTCCACAACATTTGCTGCATGTTGGCTCCAAGAAAAATGCAAGAAGCGGCATCTGCGACTTCACGTTGCCTTTTTCCAGACTTGTCCCTCCTGATTAAGTCATTAATGACCACTGTCCTCAAATTCATTGCCCCCCAGAATTCTTCTCCATCTTATACTTGCAGCAAAATAGCATACAGGCCAATAACTTTGTAGGTACACAAAAATGCTGGAGAAACTCAGCGGGTGCAGCAGCATCTATGGAGCAAAGGAAATAGGTAACGTTTCAGGCCGAAACCGTTCTTCAGACTGGTTTCAGACTGGAGTCTGAAGAAGGGTTTCGGCCCGAAACGTTACCTATTTCCTTCGCTCCATAGATGCTGCTGCACCCGCTGAGTTTCTCCAGCATTTTTGTGTACCTTCGATTTTCCAGCATCTGCAGTTCCTTCTTTAACACAATAACTTTGTAACTGGTTTTGCAATCTTTCTGACTATGAAGGCTATTAACATTGGATGTCATATATTGCCAAAAAACATTGGTAAGCAGTGTCGAGCTGAAATAGAAATGACCTAACCATCTGCCGGAGGGAAAATGTTAGAAGCTATTTCAATACATTAGAGCAGGGGCATAAAGTTCAAGCAAGAAAAACATGATTTTGTGAATATGCGAAAATATGTTTAGACAATTATTAGATACATTTGCTTTGAGGGACTGGTGATGTTGCACATAAACTCCAGCCTCCCAGACAGCCTTGATCCACTGCAGTTTGCCTTCTGTCGCGACAGGTCCACAGCAGATGCCATCTTGATGCAGAATTATGTTCCATGCAGAATAATGTTGTTTTGTATATTTTTATCCACACATAGGGTTGTGACATGGAACTAAGGCAGGAAGGTATCTCAAGTTACCGGAAACCTTAATCTTGCATCCATTGAAGTTTATGTACATAAGCATTTTAGGTTCTTCTAGCGTTTTTTCTTCTTGGTCCCTTTCTTTTGTTTGGTCAAATTAATTTTGTTTGTAAATTGTCTTGAACTTCTTGGTTTATTATAATGTTTGATTAACTGGATCATAACTCAAATTTTGCTCGTTTTGTTTTGATGCAAACACCAAAAGTTTCCTGTGGCTGGAAAAATCTCGTTAATATTTTGGGTAAATAATTTTATACCTGTAACAATAACTATATTATCCTCCCCCCAGTAGCATCATTTGAATTCCTTGCCTTCAAAGCCCTTTCCTCCATGACAGTCATCCTCATTTACCGGCCACCTAAACCAAACCCCTCCTTCCTATCTGACTTCACGGAATTCCTCACACTTGTCTCATCTCTCTCCCCACGTCTGCTGCTACTTGGTGACTTAAACATTCATATGGACTCCCCCACCTCCAAGTTCGCATCTGAATTCGCTTTTCTACTTGACAACTTCTCTCTCACTCAGCACGTCACCTTTCCCACTCATGACAAAGGTCACATCCTTGACCTGGTCTGCTCCACAAATCAACCGGTACTCGACCTCCATCCATGCCTCTCCCCCCTCTCTGATCAAAAGTCATACGGTTCACCATCCCTTCTCCGACACCTCGCCCCCGCTTCCTCCGAGAAATCACCTTCCGTAATCTAAAATCCATCAACCCTCACCATCTCTCTGACCTGCTCTCCACCACTCTCCCCCTGGACTCAACCCACATCTCACCTGATGATCTCACAAACCATCTCAGTTCCACCTTGTCTACCTCCCTTAACACTCTGGCTCCCCTCAAAACAAGAACCGTAACTTTTAATAAATCTTCACCCTGGTACACACCT
This sequence comes from Malacoraja senta, assembly GCA_038087875.1. NCBI lineage: Eukaryota > Metazoa > Chordata > Chondrichthyes > Rajiformes > Rajidae > Malacoraja > Malacoraja senta. Next base: position 214,585,526 of record CM075977.1, on the reverse strand, counting down.
GCACTTCGTAAGCTGAAGCAGATTGGTCGCCGACTTGAACGACTCATAAAGAAATCACCTCTCACAGTCCACCATGAAGCTTACAAACTCCACCTCACTGCCTATGAAGATGCCCTCATTGCTGCTAAATCTGCATACCTCTCCTCCATATTCACTGACCCCTGCCTAAACCACAGAACCCTCTTCTCCACAGTGTGCAACCTCCTCAAGCCTCGAGCCAACACTCTCCCTACCTCCGGATCTCTGCAACTCATTCCTCCACTTTTTTGCTGACAAAATCAGCACCATCTATCAATCCCTATCCCCTGTACCCGACTCCCCAGCATCTACTCCACCACCTACCAAGGCCCCTCCTTTCAACATCTCCGCTGATCTCCATACCCCTCCCCCTCACTGCTTCCTCTCCCAGTTTGACCCGGTCACCCCTACTGAAATCTCCAAACTCATCAGCTCTTCCAAATCCACGACCTGCTCCCTTGACCCTCTCCCCACTCCCCTGCTGAAGTCCTGCCTCCCTGCTCTCTGCCCCTACCTCACTAATCTTTTCAACTCCTCATTGTCCCAAGGAATTGTCCCCTCTGCTTTCAAAACTGCTGCTGTCACACCAATCTTAAAGAAACCTGGTCTTGATCCCTCCTCTCTCATTAACTACCGCCCTATCTCAATCCTCCCATTTCTTTCACAAACCCTGGAGCATATCGTCGCGTCACAACTTCATTCCCACCTCCTCGCGTATAACCTATTCGAACTTCTCCAATCTGGCTTTCGCCCCCTCCATAGCACAGAAACTGCTCTCTTCAAAGTCCTCAATGACCTCCTTACCTCTGCTGACACTGGCTCCCTCAATATCCTCTTCGACCTGAGTGCAGCCTTCGATACCGTCAACCATAACATCCTGCTCACCAGACTTAGGAACCTTGGCATTGAAGGTTCTGCACTCAGCTGGCTCCGTTCCTACCTTTCCAACCGATCCCACTTCATCTCTCTCCATAACCACACCTCTGCCACAGCCACGGTCACTCAAGGCGTTCCCCAAGGCTCCGTTCTTGGTCCCCTCCTCTTCATCATCTACATCTTCCCCCTTGGTCATATACTCCGTCACTTCAACCTGGACTTCCACTGCTATGCTGATGACACCCAGATCTATCTCAGCACCAAGTCCCCCCACCACCCCCCTCTCTCCCATATCAACTCCTGCCTATCAGCCATCAAATCTTGGATGCAACTCAACTTCCTTAAATTAAACAGTAGCAAAACAGAATTTCTCCTCATTGGCTCCAAATCAACACTCACTAAAATTAACAACCCCACTCTCACTATTGACGGCACCACTGTCTCCCCATCTCCTCAGGCACGCAACCTTGGCGTGATCTTTGACTGAACCCTCTCCCTTGAGCCTCACATCCGCCATGTTGTCAAAACATCATTTTTTCACCTCCGCAACATTGCCAAAATCAGATCCTCTCTCACACCCCCCGCTGCTGAAAGACTCATCCATGCCTTCATCTCCTCCAGACTGGACTACTGTAACTCTCTTCTCTTTGGAATCAATTCCAGCAGCATCAACCGACTCCAACTGGTCCAGAATGCAGCCGCTCGACTCATTACCCACACCAAATCCTGGCACCACATCACCCCAGTTCTCAAAGAACTTCACTGGCTTCCCATTTCCCACCGGATCACCTACAAAATCCTGGTCCTCACCTACAAAGCCCTCAACAACTTGGCCCCCCCCTTATCTCACTGACCTCCTCTCCCCCTACCAACCCTCACGGTCCCTCAGATCCACATCAGCTGGTCTCCTCTCCACTCCGAAATCAAACCTCTGCACTTTTGGAGGCAGAGCCTTCTCCAGGGCAGCTCCCAGGCTCTGGAATTCCCTCCCACAACTGGTCCGAAATTCTGAGTCCCTCACCATCTTCCAGCCCCGCCTCAAGACCCATCTCTTCACCTCTGCATATCCTTAGTCCCATGTTCCCCTCCCCTTTGCATCTCTGTCTTACTGCTCTATTTTGTTTTGTTTGTTCTTGACTTTCAATGTAAAGCGACTTTGAGTCCTGAAAAGCGCTATATAAATAAAATCTATAATTATTATTATATCTCTGCAAAGATTTTGCCTGATACTTGTATTTAGAGTCATAGAGTGATGCAGTGTGGAAACAAGCCCTTCAACCCAACTTGCCCACACTGGCCAACATGTCCCAGCTACATTAGTCCCACCTGCCTGCGTTCGGTCCATATCCCTCCAAACCTGTCCTATCCATGTACCTGTCTAACTGTTTCTTAAACGTTGGGATAATCCCAGCCTCAATGACCTCCTCTGGCATACCCGCTGTGTGAAAAAGTTACCCCCCAAAAAATTCCAAGAGTTTATTTTTAATAGCCTTGTATCTGAAGTGTTTTTTCAACTTTTAAGTTTTTTTTAAGTTTAAAAAGTTCCAATTGGTGAAGTAGATAAACCTCTGGATTGTTTCTTGGTAAAAATGCACAATTTAAGAATTTGCACTGGAAATTATAAAAATAATTCTGTTGTTAATTGACTATTGGTGTACATTGATTCCTCAATTCTAAAGATAAATATTTATATTTTTAACTTAAATGTGCTAATTTAGGTTAAAAGGCCAAAGATTGAGTAAAAATTCTGAATTTGTTGATTTTAAAAGCTGGATTCTTCCTCTTTGAAAATTCTGCCTAACCTGCTGAGTATTTATTTTAGTTATTTATTTTATTTCTATTTTCCAACATGTATAATTTTGTTTGCTTTGAGTTGGTAATACCAGTTTTGACTTAGTTGAAGTGTTTCAGTAATAATGGACAAAAATGTAGATAGGAAAGGTTTAGAGAAACATGGCCCAAACTCGCACAAATGGGACTAGCTGAGATGGGACACGGTTGGCATGGACGAGTTAGATCAAAGGGTCTGTTTCGATACTCTGACTAACTCTAAATGGTTACATTAACATAAACGAATGGAAGCCTGCAAGAAGTAAATAATGCGAGCAGGGCATTTTTATCATTTGGAGTACAAGTTTCGGCCATTCTGTTTCCAAGGAAGATTCCAAGGGGAGACTTGATGGCAGTATATGAAATTATGAGAGGCATAGATAGGGTAGACGGTCAGAATCTTTTTCCTATGGTGGAAATGCCCAACAAGAGAGGGCATAGCCATAGTAAGTGGCATTTTTTACACGGAGCGTGGTAGGGGCCTGGAACACGTTGCCAGGGGTGGTGACAGAGGCCGATGAGATAGTAGTGTTTGAGGCTTTTACACGGAATTGCAAGGAATAGAGAGATATGGATCATGTACAGACAGATGAGATCAGTTTCATTTAGCAGCATGTTCGGTACAAAGATTGTGGGTCAAAGGTTCCACTCCTGTACTGTTCTATGCTCTATGTAAAGTGAACATTATTTTCCATGGTACTATTTGGAAGTAGTGTTGATGAAGGTGTGCTCTGTATTACTTCAGTGTGACCAAGAGCACATTGATTCTTAAACATATTGCAAAAGATCACCTTCACCCAAGGGCAAATTACAGTTTCACCTACAAATCTACTCATCTGTGGGATGTGGGACAAAACTAGAGCACACAGGACACCCACACGTGTTAGGGGCATTGTACAGATTCCACACAGATAGCTCTGGAGGTTAGGACTGAACCCATGTCTCTGAGACTTTGAGACAGTGAATAGCTAGCTGCACCATGTAGAAACCTCCGTTGGATATGTTTAATAGCTAGTATTAAGGCTTTTCTCCAGACTTTTACACTCATTTTGCCAAGTGTTACCCATGACTCAGCAATAGCACTCTCGCCTCAAAGTCCAAAATTTTCAAAGGCTGCCATTTTGTAGATTAATTCATTGTCACGTGTACTGAGGTACAGTAAAAAGTTTTTGTTGTGTGCTAACCAGTTAGCGAAATACAATACATGATTATAGTCGAGCCATCCACAGTGTACCGATACATGGTAAGGGAAATAATGTTTAATGCAAGATAAAGTCCAGTAAAGTCCGATCGAAGATAGTCCAAGGGTCTCCATTCAGAGTTCCGTTGCCTGATAACAGCTGGGAAGAAACTGTCCCTGAGTCAGAAGGTGTGCCTTTTTACACTTCAATACCTTTTGCTCGATGAGAGAGGGGAGAAGAGGGAGTGGCCAGGGTGCGGCCTTGTCCATATCATGAAGGTACCAAGAATGCTGCATTATCAGCAATTTGATCAAAGAGATAAGATTTAAAATTGGTGTATAGGCTCCTTGAATAGAAGTAGACGAATCTGTGAAGAAGAAGAATAAATACAACACATTCATTTAGATTCTCTTGGCTGCTACTTTCAATAAAAGTGTTATGGTCTCTACAGATTTTCTCCTCTTCAATCATATCTTTTGAGTCCTTGTATACCTTCAAGCATTCTAATTTATTGTACCCTTCAATGGCCATAATGTTACAAGATCTTATGGACATTGAGATCTTGAGATAGAAAATTTGTCTAGATTGAATTATTCTTTGCCTTACTGTGCTTGTTAATGTGTGTTGAGTGAAACTATTTGTTTTTTTTTTGTCCACTCTTGAGGTAACATTTACCTCGTATGGGCATTGAGCAAATTTTCAATTTTCATTTTTCAGACCATGCAAAATTATCTTGCACAATGAAATGGGAGCCTTTCTTGGACTATTTAAAAACAGTTTCTTTATAATGTTGATCCTATTCAACCTTGTATTTGTTTGATAAATTGTCCTTTTTAAACTAGGTATTCCACTATAACATGCTCTGGCAATTGCATTTTCACAATGACTCTGGTGATATAAATGATCAATTGGCTGACGTATTCTACAGAGGTAGCAAAGTGGCACAGCTTGTGGAGTTGCTGTTGCCTCAATGCCAGAGAGCTGGGTGCAAACTTGACCTCGAATGTGATAATAGACAATAGGTGCAGGAGTAGGCCATTCGGCCCTTCGAGCCAGCGCCGCGCTTGACTGTGATCATGGCTGATCGTCCATAATCAGTACCCCGTTCCTGCCTTCTCCCCATATCCCTTGACTCCGCAATCTTTAAGAGCTCTATCTAACTCTTGAAAGCGTCCAGAGAATTAGCATCCACTGCCTTCTGAGGCAAAGAATTCCACAGATTCACAACTCTCTGGGTGAAAAGGTTTTTCCTCATCTCCGTTCTAAACAGCCTACCCCTTATTCTTACACTGTGGCCCCGGGTTCTGGACTCCCCCATCATCAGGAACATGTTTCCTGGCTCCTGTGTGTCCAATCCCTTAATAGTCTTTTATGTTTCAATAAAATTCCCTCTCATCCTTCTAAATCCCAGTGTATACAAGCCGCTCCATTCTTTCAACATGTGACAGTCTTGCCATCCCGGGAGTTAACCTTGTGAACTTGCGCTTCACTCCCTCAATAGCACGAATGTCCTTCCTCAAATTTGGAGACCAAAACTGCACACAATACTCCAGGTGTGGTCGCACTAGGGCCCTGTACAAGTGTGCAAGGACCTCTTTGCTCCTATACTCAACTCCTCTTGTTATGAAGGTCAACATGCCATTTACTTTCTTCACTGCCTGCTGCACCCGCTTGCTTACTTTCAGTGACTGATGAACAAGGATACCCAGATCATGTTATACTTCCCCTTTTCCTAATATGACACCATTCAGATAATAATCTGCCTTCCTGTTCTTGCCACCAAAGTGGATAACCTCACATTTATCCACATTAAACTGCATCTACCATGCATCTGCCCACTCACCCAACCTGTCCAAGCCACCCTGCATCCTCATAGCATCCTCCTCACAGTTTACCACTGCCACCCAGCTTTGTGTCATCTGCAAATTTGCTAATGTTACTCTTAATCCCTTCATCTAAATCATTAATGTATATTGTAAATACCCGCGGTCCCAGCACCGAGCCTTGCGGTAGCCCACTAGTCACTGCCTGCCATTCTGAAAGGGACCCGTTAATCCCTACTATCTGCTATCCTGTCTGCTATCCATGTCAGTACTTTACCCCCAATACCATATGCTCTAATTTTGCACACCACATCCCCTTCTCCCCATGTGCCATAATTTTGCCCACTAATCTCCTATGTTGGACCTTATCAAATGCTTTCTGAAAGTCCAGGTACACTACATCCACTGGCTCTCCCATGTCCGTTTTCCTCATCCTCAAGATTACATCCTCAACATTCCAGAAGATTAGTCAAGCATAATTTCCCCTTCGTAAATCCATGCTGACTCGGACCGATCCTGTTACTGCTATCCAAATGTGCCGCTATTTCATCTTGTATAATTGACTCCAGCATCTTCCCCACCACCGATGTGCGGCTAACTGGTCTATAATTCCCTGTTTTCTCTCTCCCTCCTTTCTTAAAAAGTGGGATAACATTAGCTACCCTCCAATCCACAGGAACTGATCCTAATCTACAAAACATTGGAAAATGATCACCAATGCGTCCATGATTTCTAGAGCCATTTCCTTAAGTACCTTGGGATGCAGACCATCAGGCCCATGGGATTTATCAGTCTTCAGTCCCATCAGTCTACCCAACACCATTTCCTGCCTAATGTGAATTTCCTTCACTTCCTCCGAAATCCGAGGTCCTCTGGCCACTAGTACATCTGGGAGATTGTTTGTCTTCCTTGGTGAAGACGGATCCAAAGTACCTGTTCAACTCGTCTGTCATTTCCTTGTTCCCCATAATAAATTCACCTGTTTCTGTCTTCAAGGGACTCACATTTGTCTTAACTATATTTTTCCTCTTCACATACCTAAAGATGCTTTTACTATCCTCTTTGAAAATTCTTGGCTAGCTTACCTCCGCACCTCATCTTTTCTCCCCATATTGCCTTTATTAGTTATCTGTGTGGAGAATGCACATTCTCTCTGTCACGTGGGTTTCCTCCCAGTTCTACTGTCATCCTAAAGACGTGCAGGTTGGTAAGTTAATTGGTTGCTGTAAATAGTCCTCAGTGTTTAGATGAATGGCAGAATCTGGGGGGAGAATATGGGGAGAATAAGGTTGGATTAGTTTGTTGTGACTGGGTTGAAAACTAGGTGGGCCAAAGAGCTTGTGTCAATGCTATATCATTTTAAGTTAATAATGGTATATTTATAAAAACACTGGTCGCACAAGAGCAAGAGAAATTGAATCGGAAGCTTGTCCTTGGTTAGGGAGCCATGGTCTACATACAATATTACAGGTACAGCATCACCAGGGCCCCATAGGTTTGGAGCAGAATTTCATTATTCTTCTGGAAAACCTAGGTAACAATGACTCTTACGTAAACTCCTTTTTATCATCTATGGTTCTGCCTTCAAAACCATAATCCCATCCACACTCGTCTCCAAATGCCTGGACCTAGGAATCGGCTTCCCCCCCTCTGCCACTGGACCTTTGACTTTCTGACCCACATACCTCAATCCGTGAGGATAGGTGACAATATCTCCTCCGCAATAATTCTCAACGCAAGGATGTGTTCTCGGTCCCCCACTGTACCCCCTTTACACGTAACTACAGCTAAATTATGCCCTTAATTCCATCTACAAGTTTGCAGATGACACCACTGTGTTGGGTTGTATCACGAACAACGATGAGACAGAGGCCTATGAAGGAGAGAGAGAATTTGTTGACAAGGTATCTGAATAGTAATTTCTTGCTCAAAGTCAGTCAGATGAAGAAGCTAGGTATTGACATTTGGAAGCGGGGTGGGAGTACACACCACAATTTCATCGATGATGCTAAATTGGAATTAGTTGAAAGCTTCAAATTCCTTAGCGTTAATGATACCAATGATATGTTGTGGCCCAACCACATTGATGCAACGTCCAAGAAGGACACCAACGCCTATACTTCCTGAGGAGACTGAAGAAATTTGCCATGTCTCCAGTGACTCTTACTAACTTCTACAGATGTACTGTAGAAAGCCTACTGCTGGGTTGCTTCACAGCTTGGTTTGGGAACAGCTCTGTCCAAGACTTCAAGAGTTGTAGATTGTGTCCAGCCCAACACACAGACCAGACTTCCCAGAATTAAATCTATCTGCACTTCATGCTGCCTCGGAAAAGCATCCAACATAATCAAAGACTTGTTCCACCTGGTCATCCCACCCCCTTCCTGCTCCCATTTGGCAGAGGGTACAGAAGCTTGAAACAGACTCGGTAACAACTTCTTCCCGTCTGATATCAGGCTTCTGAACATTCCTTCCATAAAACTAAGGTGCTGTCCAACTGAACTCTTCCACAGATATTGAACCATGTCTGTGGAAATGATGTATTACAATGGTGAGAACCATATTTTGCACTCTGTATCGCCCCCTTCGCTCTATTGCACTTGAATTTGATTTGGTTGTATCTATGTATAGTATATCTGATCTGTTTGTACAACATGCAAATCAAAGCCTTTCACTGTACTTTGGTACACATGACAATAATAAACCTTAACATAAAGAAAACTACATGCTGGAAATCTAAAATAAAAAAAGAATGATGGAATTACTCAGCAGGTCGGGTCGCATCTGTGGGAAACACCACCTTAATTCTTGACATAGTCTTCATGTTCTGGAGATTCACTCGACCTGTTCTAAGGCATTTTTGCACTTTCTGTACATACAGACATACAATTTATTTTGTACTTTTATATTCTTCTATATAACTTCCCTTTCTCAGTTTGTAAGGACTGCGTGTTAACTTTACCTAATGTTTCCTTGTTCCTATGAACATTTTTATTATGTCTGCTTCGTGCTAGACCAAACTTGTATTCTGCTTTTCATTTCCTTATCAACGCTGTTGTTCTCTTGCTGAGTTTTGACATGTTCCCTGTCCTTGGGCTTTGGAAACATTGTAAGCTCTTTTCCTTTGATCTAATCTTGTCTTTATAACTTCTTTTGATAGCCTTGGCTGGATAGATTTTCCTAAATTACACCTGCTCAGCGCCTTTAGACAATTCCCAGCAAGCTTTATGCTTCTTGTCTTTTCTCAACTCCAAACTGATTAGTTTTCTTCCATTGTCTTTGTCCTAGAATCAAAACTATCCTGTCTTTCTATTTTGTCTACTTTTCTTATTAAAGTGAATACATCTTTGAATAGTGAATAGCATTACTGCATACATAAGACATTAGGCCCTGTATTATTTGTAAATTTGCTAGCTCATGCATAAAAATAGAAGAATATCAAACTCTGGTCTCTGGCACTGGAAGGCAGTAACTCTACTGCTGCATGACTGTGTCGCCCCTAACCTTCATCAATAGAGAGAAACTGTCATGCATCTTAGAATTGCCTCCCTCGTTTACTAAAAGATGCGTCTTGACTACAGTAAACCTATGAATAAATAATGTTTCAGACGTTGTATTACTTTAAAAAAAATCTAGGATTTGAAAAGTGACTGACAAACATCGAAAGCAAATGTCATATTTGGCAACCCTTACAGTGGAATCAAAAAATGAATAATGTGGTACATTAGGTTAAAGAATTAATAGATTGTACTTAACTCAATTTATCATAGGCCAACTCCTTTTATTTTCCTTCTGTGGAGGAGACTGGCCAAATTGCCTGCATATTTTCTTGATGTGGGTCAGGAATATCCCTTATGCTTGGTACAGCATGGCATGTAATATTTGATGGGCTGTTGGGGAAAATCAGTAAGTGTGGTAATGGTATGTTTTTTATTGTTGTCCAAGGTATTGGCAGTGGCTGATCATGTGTAACTCCTGGTATTTCAAGTTGGGATGAAGTGAATCAAATCAGAAAAATGAATTTGCTGCTGGTAGTCTTTTGGAGCTAACCTTGTGTTTGTTCAGCATCTTCTTCAGGGAGGGAAGGTTGAAGAGGACCAATAACAATAGAATGTATTTTATATAATTGTGCAAGTTAATCTCAAACATGTCGCATTCTATTTAGTTCACACATCCTTTTTTCACTCTTTCCCCCCCACCCCCACCACCTAGCGCAACTAAAACGTAAAAAGACTGGGTTACAGGTTGTTGAGGAACTCCACACATCCTCGTCCGTATGTTTTGCCTTGATGGCGTTGGCGGAGATGGTTCCCATATTTATCGTTCAATAATACTCTTGTTTATTCTGAGGAATCTTTCAATCGTTATTAGCATTGCTATACTAATTGGGGCAGATGAAGCTTAGATCTGACTGTCATAAGATCTGAGAATAGGAGCCCATCATCACTAGCAGCAGATTATATGCTACCCTATTCACCAGCCACGTAGTGTGGAATGTCCCTCAGTCATCATAGTCAAACCAGGTTCTCGAGTAGAGTTGCAAGACAATCCATAAACCTCATCAGCTTCTATATGTTCCAGTAGAAACTGCAGATGCTGGAGAATCGAAGGGAGACAAAATTGCTGGAGAAACTCAGTGGGTGCGGCAGCATCTATGGAGCGAAGGAAATAGGCAACGTTTCAGGCCGAAACCCTTCTTCAAACGAAGGGTTTCGGCCCGAAATGTTGCCTATTTCCTTCGCTCCATAGATGCTGCCGCACCCGCTGAGTTTCTCCAGCAATTGTATCTACCATCAGCTTCTATATGTTCCCTGCATGTTGAACAAAGCAGGTATACACACAGTTAGTTCATCCCTAACCAATGCTGCCTTTGTCTATATTTTTTTGCAAAATTGTACGCAAATAAGCAGGGATTACTTATAATGTATATTTTTCTTGGATTAAATAGCACCAATTAATTTGGTTACTGGAAAATCAAATGCTCACAAATTTGCCATTCAATTCAAATTTAATTTAGTTTTGTATAATGCAAGTTGAGTCTTAAAAAGAGCCTGTGTTACCAATCCTATTTAAGTTTTAATTTAAAAAGATCCTATGTAATTCTGCAATAACTCTGTGTAAATAATGGGATTACTGATTTGTGGCAAGTTTGCATTCAACGCTAAAAAAAAATGTAAAATTTGAATTCCAATTATAACTTTAGGCCATGCATTGAGCTCAAGAGAAATGGGAGCAAGTATTCTCCACATAGTCCCTTGAGCTGCTACCATTCGATAAGATCATGAATGAGCTGATTTTGAGCCACAATTCCTTTTTCCTGTCAGGAGTGTGAACTTGAACTGGAGGAGGGAGAAACTTGATATTTCAAATCCACTGATCTGTCAGAAAATTTTGAAGATACATAATCCTCTGGGAGAAATAATGTCTCTATATATCTCTATATAAAGTGGATGACCCTTATTTTGAGACACTGCCCTCTAGCCCAGGGGAAATATTGTCACAGCCGCAACCCTGTTAAAATCTTGCTCATCAAAATCTTGTGCTTCAATGAGATCACCTTTCATTCTAAGTTCCAGTTTTTGGTCAACTGTACAAAGCTGTTCACGATAAGACCTTTCCTGATAAATGCCTTTGTCGCTACATGCGTCATGACTTTTGGCAAATTATATACATGCATCCCTAAGATACACAAAATGCAGCAGTAACTCAGCAGGACAAGTAGCATCTCAGGAGAGAAGGAATGGGTGACATTTCGAGTTGAGACCCTTCTTCGAAACGTCACCAATTCATTCTCTCCAGGGATGCTTCCTGTCCCGCTGAGGTACTCCAGCTTTTTGTGTCTATCTTCGGTTTAAACCAGGATCTGCAGTTCCTATTCATGCATTGAATTGAATTGAATAAATTTTACTAGCCAAGAACGTATAGATACAAGGAATTTGCCTTGGTGCTTTGCTCGCAAGTAACAACACGATATACAGTAGCAATTAAAAATAAAACATTATAATTTAAACATGTGACGAATAAAATAAAATACCAGAGCACAAGGAGGCTAAAGACTTTTGGCTGTTGAGTAGAGCTACTGCTCGTGGGGAAAAAAACTGTTTTTATGTCTGGCTGTGGCGGCTTTGACAATACAGAGTTACCTTCCAGAGGGAAGTGCTTCAAAGAGTTTGTGGCCAGGTGGAGAGGGGTCAGAGATGATCTTACCCGCTCGCTTCCTGGCCCTTGCCGTGTACAGTTCGTAGATGGGGAGGAAGGTTGCAGCCAACAACCGTCTCGGCTGATCGAATGATGCGCTGCAGCCTCCGGTTGTCATGCTTGGTGGCTGAGCCAAACCAGACCTTGATGGACAAGGTGAGGACAGACTCTATGATGGCATTATACAACTGTACCATCATTGTCTGTGGCAGATTGTGTTTTCTCATCTGCCGCAGGAAGTGCATCCTCTGTTGGGCCTTTTTGACTGTGGAGTCGATGGTGGCCTCCCATTTAAGGTCCCTGGAGATGATGGTTCCAAGGAACTTAAATGACTCCACAGATGTGACTGTGGTGTTGTTGATGGTGAGTGGGTTGAGGGGAGGGGGAGCTCTACAATCAATTTCACCGTCTTAAGACCATTGAGCTCCAAGTTGTTGTGATGGCACCAGGACGCCAGCTGTGTCACTTCCTGTCTGTAGGCCGATTCCTCCCCATCCTGGATCAGTCCAATCAGGGTTGTGTTGTCCGCAAACTTGAGAAGCTTGACAGAGGAGTCTGTGGAGAGGTGCAGTCGTTGGTGTAGAGAGAGTAAAGGAGAGGGGAGAATACGCAGCCTTGCGGCGCTTCTATGCTGCGGGTCCGAGATGTGCTTTCCCAGCTTCACATGCTGCTTCCTGTCTGTCAGGAAGTTGATGATCCACTGACAGAGGGGTTCAGGCACAGTCAACTGCGAGAGTTTGGAGCGTAGTAGCTCTTGCACAATGGTGTTGAATGCAGAGCTAAAATCCACAAACAAAATCCTTGCATAGGTCTCCTGGTGGTCTAGGTATCCCTATATCTCTCTGTTCTCTAACACTCCAGAGCAACATTATTTACAGTACAAGTTCTTCCCTGATTCGACTTATCCAAATGTACCACCGCAACCCTTGTCAGAGCTAAATTTCATCTGCCATTCTTTGGCCCACTTTCCTAGTTGATCCAGATCTAGCTTCCCACACTATCCAATCTACTGTTAATTTTGGCATCATCCCCAAATGTATTAACCATGTTAACCACATTGTCAACCAAGTTGTTAATATCGATGCCAAACAGCAGTGGACCCAGGACCGATCCTGTCAGCACGCCACTTGTCACAGGTCTCCACCTCCACTACCACCCTCTGACTTCTTCCACTCAGCCAATTTTGAATCCAGTTGCCAGCACACCCTAGATCCCACGTGATCTAATCTTTGAGACCAGCCTCCCTTGTGGGACATTGTTAAAAACTTTGCTGAAGTCAAAGATGTCATGTGCTTCCATGATCTTTTGATTGGAACCATTTTTAATGTGTGTATGTTGGAATAACTTCCCTCCTCACTCTCTGTTCCCACTCCTCCCACCTCAATGGAATCATTTTACTTCATCCTGTCTTTAGTTTCTTGTCAGTATATATGCTCTACACATGGCAGTAGCAACAGTTTGGGACAATTTATTTTTAATGTATGGAGATATGATAAATAAATGCACAGTTACAATTAGAAATTTTGATGGTTTTTTTTGTTGAAGCTTTAACTTTATAATCTGAATATTTAAAAAGTAACTATCTAATGAGTATAAAGATTGGATCAATATTTTCCTGCCACTTTACAATTCTTAGTAATAAACTGCTCAATTTCATTTTTCACCAGTGTGATTTTTCTTTTGTGGCTGATCATCAATGGAATTATCTATAGTTTAATCATTCTAGACTAGTAGAAGTTATTGTTTAACTACTTTAGTCTTGTGACCTGATTTTGTTAACTTGTGGACTGGATGAAATCATGACCTTCACGAGCTTTCATATATTAGAATATGAGCAATAGGATTTGACTTGAAGTAATTTTTTTTCCCCTCATGACATTTAATCAGGAGTGGGCAAAGTAGCTTACCAAATAATATATGTAATATGTGGCATGCAACTGGAGGAATAGCACCTCATATACTGCCTGGGTAGCTTATATCCCAATGGCATGAACATTGATTTCTCCAATTTTAGACAACCACTCTTACCCCCTTACCCTTCCTGTGCCCCACCTGGATTATTTAACTGTTTCTCACCTCCACTCATCTACCCCCCCGCCCCCACCAGTATTCTGCCTCAAACCTCTCACACCTTCATTCCTTACTTATCTTTGGCCTTTGTTCCGACCAGCTGGCTATCACCCACCGCCCCCTCCCCCCACCCGTGTTGTCCTATTACCTGCTACCAGGTCCTACCCTTCCCCTTCAGCTTTCTTCTCTTTACCCCCCCTCTCCCCCCACAATCGGTCCTGACCCAAAACGTCACCAATCCAAGTTCTCTAGGGATGGTGCCTGACCTGTGCAGTTACTCAATTTCTTTGTGTCCATTTGTATATTATCTGCAGTTCTTTGTTTCCACATTTATGCCAGTCTTCCAGACAATCTTAAACCCTCTCTCCTCTCCCCCCCCCCCCCCCATTGCAATTTACATTCAGGAAAAATAGGCTTATGATCTCTCGTGACAATAATTAGGGTGGCAAAGTTGCGCAGTGGTAGGGTTGGTGCCCTACAGCACCAGAGAATATGGGTACTGCCTGTACAGATTTTGTATTCTCCCTGTGACTCTGGGTTTTCACCGGGTGCTCCGGTTTCCTTCCACATGCCAAAAACATACAGGTTTGTCAATTAATTGGCTTTGGTAAAATTGAAAATTGTCCTAAGTGCCTAGGATCGTCATAGTGTACAAGGTGATCACTGGTGACGCGGACTCAATGGGTGAAGGGCCTGTTTCTGTGCTGTATCTCTCAAGTCAAGTAAATAAGAAGACCTACATTGGGAAGCTATTCTTTGGCTTACAACTCAGCCTTCAAAGCAATATTTTACCAAATAAGCTAATCCCTAATCTTCTGGATCTTGGCCTTGGAGCTTCCATCAGCAACTAGCTTCTGGACTTCTTGACCGACCGACCTCAGTCGGTCAATTGGTCAGAACTGGTCACACGTCGTCAACCTTGATCCTCAATGCTGGTAACCCTCAGGGTTGTATGCCCAGTCCTTTGATCTCCTGCCTGTATACCCATGACTATGTGGCCAGGTATAACACCAGCATGATCTTTAAATACACCGATGATATCACTGTTATTCTGCCGTATCTATAACAGAATGACTCAAAGTAGAGAAAACGGACCCAGGACCCCGAGTCATGGTGTCAGGATAACAATCTAGCCATTAATATCGGCAAGATGAAAGAGTTGGTTGTTAACATAAGGAAGCAAGGCAGTGATCACAATCCTGTCCTTGTCAATGGATTTGCTGTGGCGATGATTGACAGCTTGAAGTTCTAAGGTATCTGACCTGGTCCCTTCACATTAATGTGATGATCAAAAAAAACGCATCAACGTACTTTGTTTTTTTGATGACGAAGATGATTTATTATTTCCCTGGCCCTACACCATCTCCCTGGCCCAACACTCATCTCTGCAAAGCCTGGATAAGAGAGACACCAAACTTCTCTTCATAAACTACAGGTCTGCTTTCAATATCATTATCCCATCCACGCTTATCTCCAAACTCGTGGAACTTGGAGTCGGCACTCTCCTCTGCAACTGGATCCTTGACGTCCTGACCAACAGACCACAATCAGTGAGGATAGGTGACACATCATCCTCTACAATAGTCCTCAACACAGGTGCCCGGACTGGAATCCTTAGAAATGTAATGATCTCTTATTCAAAATGTACATTATTTTGAGGTGTTTGTTACATTTTATTCTTATAAGCATATATGAGTTTAATTGTTTATCTTGATGACCAGATTTTGGATTTGGTGTTCCAATGGTGACATGTCTGGAGTATAATGTTTTTCAGAAAGGAACACAGTGTGGAAACAGGCCCTTCGGCCCAACTTGACCACTTGCCTGCGCTTGGTCCATAACCCTCCAAACCTGTCCTATCCATGTACCTGTCCGACTGTTTCTTAAACGATGAGATAGTCCCAGCCTCAACTACCTCCTCTGGCAGCTTGTTCCATACACCCACCACCCTCTGTGTGGAAAAAGTTATTCCTATTAAATCTTTTCCCCTTCACCTTGAACCTATGTCCTCTGGGCCTCAATTCTCCTACTCTGGGTATAAGACTCTGTGCATCTATCCAATCTATCCCTCTCATGATTTTGTATACCTCTATAAGATCTCCGCTCATCCTCCTACGCTCCATGGAATAGAGACCCAGCATACTCAACCTCTCCCTAGAGCTCACAACCTCTAGTCCAGGCAACATCCTCGTAAATCTTTTCTGAACCCTTTCAAGCTTGACAATATCCTTCCTATAATATGGTGCCCAGAACTGAACACAATATTCTAAATGCGGTCTCACCAATGTCTTATACAACTGAACAATTAAGCTATTGCTGTTATCAACAATCAAGCATCATTGCACTAGTACATATAAACAACCTGCCAAGGTAGCTATCATTTTGTGTTTGCAGCAGACAACTAAATGTAGGTTGGACGATTAGTTATAACCTGGTCTGGAGATTTTGGAATGAGTTGGTTTCTGATTTGGAGGGTTTTGAGGAAAGGTTCTCTTGGATGTTTTAATTTTCTTCTTTTCCCATCTAAGGTATCCAATCCCAAACCTGTGCTCTTTCCCCAGAGAGATGTTTTTCTTCCCCCCCCCCCCGCTCCCCGCTCCCCTTTAAAGTATTTGTTTTGAAGGTTGTGATTGAATCTGTTTCCTCCAAAGCACATGTAAACAGCAGATACACATTATAATCACTTGCTGTATAAATATTTTTCACAAGTGCTCTCTTGTTCTTTTGCCAATTGCCATAAATCTTTGTCATTGGAAGCCGTTTCTTGTTTTAACAAAACACAATAATATTAAGCACCCTTTTTCCTGAACCTTACTTTAACAGTCCCGGCTATTTCAGTCTCCTGTAACTGAACTCTTCAAATTCTAGTAACATGCTAATCTACTTGTGATGTGTGCCAAGATACAGCAAAAAGCTTTGTTTCGCATGCAATCAAATCAGATATGACTATAGACAAATACTATCAAACACAAGTGCTGTAGGTTGAGCAAAGGGAAAGATGCCGAGAGCAGAATGTAGATCTCAGCATTATAGCACAACAGTTCCAGTGACAATGTAAAATATCTGCAATGAGGTCGAGGTAAATCGGACAATACCCAAAGTTATGGAAGAACTGTTCAGGAGCCTGACAACAGAGGGCAAAAAGCTGTTCCTGAGTCTGGTGGTTTGTGCTTTCAAGCTTCTATATCATCTGCCCGACAGAAGTGGAAAGAGGAAGGAATGACTGGGTGGGAAAGGGCTTTGATTGTGCCGTCTGCATTCCCGAGACTCCATCTACACGTCTCCATCGAGAAGTGTAGAAGCAGTCAATGGTGGGAAATTTTCTTCTGTGTGACGGATTGAGCTATATCCACAACTCTACGACATGAATCTATGTTTTATACTGGTAATTGTTACGAGAAATTAAAGTTTCCCATTTGAGATTAAGGTAATCCAGCAGTACAGAAAGTGAAGTAGCAACACAATTCCTTAATTTCTGAAAAAGACTTTCAAATTTGGCAATGATTAGAAATCCTATCAACAGTGAACAAAAGGAAACATTAATGTTGAAACTATTTTTACTTTAAAAGTTGATCATTGTAATATTTATTATCTGAAAAGTTTCATTAGGGAGTCACTGACAAAAACCTCAATTTATGAATCTTACTTGAATTCAGTGGTCTGCTACGCCATTTCACAGGAGCATTAAAAATCATTCAGTTTGCTGCAGATCATATTCATGCCGCTGCAGAACATTGGTAGACTATCTAGTTCACCAATTTAACGATCAACATTACTCTTATGCTTTGTTCAAGATTCATTTGCATTACCCAACCCTAGATGTGGCCATTAAACTTCTGTTGTTGGATCATTAGCCTTGAGTACTGCAGTGCTCCAGAGTAGCAAAACGGCAATGTTGCAATGTGGAAACAAAGAACTGCAGATGCTGGTTTATCCCACAGACAAATAGTGCTGGAGTACCTCAGCGGGTCAGGCAGCATCTCATTCCTTCTCTACAGAGATGCTGTCTGTCCCGCTGAGTTATTCCAGCATTTTGTGTCTAGCATCTCAGGAGAAAAAAGATGAGTTAAGTCAAGTCACATTTATTTATATAGCATATTTAAAAAACAACTCTCGTTGGCCAAAGTGCTTTACATTTGTTATAAGAATAGCACAAACAAAACAAACTACATACATATATACATGTAGCCCTCACTCAGAGTGCGTCAGGAAAGGCTTGGGAGTATAGATAAGTCTTTAGTCTTGACTTAAAAGAGTCGATGGAGGGGGCAGTTCTGATGGGAAAGGGGATGCTGTTCCACAGTCTAGGGGCTGAAACCGCAAAGGCGCAGTCGCCCCTGAGCTTATGCCTAGACCGTGGGATATTCAGCAACCCCAAGTCGGACGATCTGAGGGGCCTGGAGGTGGAGTGGTGGGTGAGAAGACTTTTTATGTAGGTGGGGGCAAGCCCATTGAGGGCTTTGTAGACATGGAGGAGGATCTTAAAGTTTATACGGAACCGCACAGGGAGCCAGTGGAGAGAGGCCAGGATCGGGGTGATGTGGTCCCTTTTTCGGGTGCCTGTCAGGAGTCTCGCTGCGGCGTTTTGGACCAGTTGCAGGCGGGACAGGGAAGATTGGCTGATGCCAGTGTAAAGGGAGTTGCAGTAATCTAGGCGGGAGGAGATGAATGTGTGGATGATCTTTTCGAGGTCATCAAACTGGAGGAATTGTTTTATTTTAGCTATCGTCCGAAGCTGAAAGAAGCTAGCTTTTACCACATCATTGACTTGTTTGTCAAATTTCAGAGCTGAGTCAAATATCACACCAAGGTTTTTGACGTGAGGTTTGAGTAGTGGGGTAAGGCTTCCAAGGCTGCCTGCTATCATTTTGATTGAGTCCGAGCGGCCGAGAAGGATGACCTCAGACTTACTCTCGTTTAGTTGGAGGAAGTTCTGGGCCATCCAACACTTTATATCCTCGAGGCAGCGGGTAAGGTTAAGCAGATTTGATTGTTTTTTGGGCTTCATGGGGAGATAGAGTTGTGTATCGTCTGCGTAGCAATGGAAGGAAATGCCGTGCCTTTCAATGACTTGGCCTAATGGGAGCATATACAGGGAGAAGGGAATGGGGCCAAGGATGGAACCTTATGGAACCCCACAGCAGAGATTAGCTGGGGAGGAGAAAGAGTTGCCTAGGTTAGTCGAGAAACTCCTACCTTTGAGGTAGGAGATGAACCAGCTCAGGGCAGTGCCATCAATACCAACCCCATACTGGAGACGGTCAATTAGGATGGTGTGGTCGACAGTATCAAATGGGTTAAGGGTCTCAACCCTTCTTTGATGCAATATCACAATCTGTTGCAGGACAAAGGCTATGTAGCAATGTTACAAAATTTTGAGATTTTAAAAATCAAGTCTGTAATTTATCCCATCAGATAAAGCATAAAAAGAAGTTTAATTTGACACCTAATTCACTTTCATATCTTCAGTATTAAAAAAGTTATGGCCATTTTCATACTCGGTAATTAGCATCTTGTTCCCTATTGCTTTTCCATTGACTTAACACAAAAGCTGTGATCGAGGACAGTCAAAAGCCCATAACTTTCTTAAAAATTAAGAGAACTGAAAGAAATTTTCAGTTATTATAGATTGAAGCATTCTGAAACAAATATGAAACAATCTTACTTAGATGACATGAAATTAAAGCATGTAATTAGTTAGTTACCTAATTGTAGCTAATTACAAAATTCAATTACTAGATCTAAACATCTATCAATTTCTTAAGAATAGATTAACATTTTTAAATAGCCTAAGTATCCAAATAACATTCACACAAGAATTCACAATATAACATCATTTTTTAATCTCATTGTCATGGATTTACAGGCCAAATGGAAGAAATTGAATGTTTAATACCTGTAAATTAATGGGAATTTATATCATCTTGCGAATGGGGATTTCTGGAACGCGATCATTTGGAACGTTCATTTGCGGTGAATTTAACCCCGTATTGGCATGAAAATTATTGCCGTTAGTTCGGGGGAAAAAATCACCGTGTCGCATGTAAAAATGTGAACGTGTGTGAAATCCGTCCCCGTTGTTGGCGTTGACGGGTTCAGAAGATGATTTTAAAATGATTCCAACGCTGAACTTGTCGGGAGATTTTTTAAACAAAATACTCAAAACGCCCCTCGGAACGATTCTTCCGCAAACGCTGAAGGCAAGTATTGTAACATACCTAGGCTATGTCAATCTCCTTGCAAGGCTTTGTTACTGATTTTATTGCAAGTGTTGATCCCATGTCTTTGGCAGATAATGTTTTAGGACTCCAACTGTAAAAAGAAAGCACTGTGAAACAGGATGTTTAAGAAAGAACTGCAGATGCTGGAAAAATCAGCGGTAGACAAAAATTCTGGAGAAACTCAGCAGGTGAGGCAGCATCTATGGAGCGAAGGAATAGGTGATGTTTCAGGTTGAGACCCTTCTTCAGACTTTGAAACGGGAGATTTTTGTTTGGTTGCTTTGGGGGAGGAATACAGGAAGTGAATCGTAACTATTTTTGGTTTTGCAGTGGAATTCTGCATGCTGATGTCCATTTTTCAAGTTTTTCAAATGTAAATAACAAGAATAATTTAGGTTAGCTTATTAAAAAGCTTTAGCCTGGCCATTATGTATTTGGAACCGAGCTATTAAAATTTGGCAGTGATTTCACTATTTTCCATCAAACAGTACGACTTTGAAGCTGACTGAATTGATTTTGATAAATTAAGCATTTGTAACATTTCTAGCAAACAAAAGTCCCGGGGAAACCCATTAAATCTTAAATTGCCTTTACTGTCAAATAAATACTTATTTAACAGTGGTTTCAGGGCTGTTGAAGCTATATGTAGAAGCTATTTTACAGTGAGCTGATCCTTGTTCATCTTTAGCAACTCATTTTATAAATCTGTCCGTGGCTTTAAATATGAAGACCAACACTATGTTTTTTCAAATTTGTTTTTAATGTGCACAATTTATGAAAACTATTATTTATGCAGTTGGATAAGTTTGCCCTTGTGGAGTTGTCAATTAGTATATTAGCCTGAACCAGCCAATGGTAAAAGGTCATCCATCATTGTTAAATGAAGAGACAAGACAAAAATCTGGAGCAGTCCTGATGCAGGATTTTGACCCGAAATGTCAACATTTCTTCCCCTCTCCTCGCATATGTTGCTCAACCTCAGCTGGTTGTTTGTAGGATCACCATTGTTAACTTTGGCTTTCTGTGCTAAAATATGTAGCGTTAAAATATTTACTTTTAGATAGGTAACATCAAGAACCAGTGAAGAACAAGACTTTAACAAATGCAGTATTTTCGCACAATGTGATTGGTTTATTAATAACAATGTGCTAAACTGATGGAAATTGATGGTTGCAAATTAATTGAAATGGTGCCCTGAACTTGGGCTTATGCATCCTTCTATTTCACCATGAGACGATTCTCCTCCTGAACTGATGGTCCATCCAAATTTCTATAGGTTCATTAATTTTCATTCATCTTTAGTGCCCCATGGGCCTCCCTTGTGATCTCTTTTATAAATTGCTTGGTAAATCTTAACCCAAGAAGAGCAGTCCCCATATGATACGTTTCACTTGGACAATGTAAGAATAAATGCATGGCGCATTTTTCACACAATAAAAATAATAGGATTATCTGTAGGAAGGAACTGCAGATGCTGGTTTACACCGAAGATAGACACAAAATGCTGGAGTAACACAGTGGGGCAGGCAGCAACTCTGGAGAGAAGGAATAGGTAATGTTTCGGGTCAAGACCCTTGTTCTGACTCCAGACTTCAGAGTCTGAAGAAAGGTCTCGACCCAAAATGTCACCCATTCCTTGCCTGTCCCGCTGAGTTACTCCAGCATTTTGTGTCTATCTTCATATATAATAAGACAGTGTGTGTGTGAGTACAGGATTCTAATTTTAAATGAAATTAGTTTTAGTTTCAGTTCAGTTCAGTTTTAGTTTCTGTTTAGTTTATTGTCACGTTTAAACTATTTTAGTCATGTTTAAACACGTTGTCACATGATAAAACTAACTATGACACGTTAGTTTATACCAAGGTACAGTGAAAAGCTTTTGTTGCGTGCTATCCAGTCAGTGGAAAGACAATACATGATTACAATCGAGCCATTTACGGTGCATAGATACATGAGAAAAGGAATAACGTTTAATGCAAGGTAAAGCCAGCAAAGTCTATTCAAGGATAGTCCGAGTGTCACCAATGAGGTGGATAACAGTTCAAGACTGCTCTCTGGTTGTGCTAGGATGATTCAGTTGCCTGATAACATCTGGCAAGAAACTCTACCTGAATCTGGAGGTGTGCATTTTCACACTTCTATACCTTTTGCCTGATGAGAGAGAGAGAGAGAAGAGGGAGTGGCCAGGGTGCGACTCGTTCTTGATTATGATTATGCTGCTGGCTTTGCTGAGGCAGCTTGAGGTTTAAATTGAGTCAATAGAAGGGAGATTGGCTTGTGTGATGGTCTGGGCTGCATCCACAATTTGCTGCATTTTCTTGCGGTCTTGGACGGACCTGTTCCCAAACCAAGCTGTGATGCATCCTGATAAAATGGTTTCTATCTCCTTTGTCTTTCTGACATTGAAAGAAAGGTTGTTGTGTCGACACCAGGTTACGAGATTCTGAATCTCCTCTCACATTATTTGTTATCCGGCCCATAATGGTGGTGTCGTCTGCGAATTTGAAAATTGAATTAGATTTGTATCTGGCTGCACATTCGTGGGTGTACAAGGAGTAAAGGAGGGGGCTGAGAACTCAGCCTTGCAGAGCACCAGTGTTGATGATTATCGAAGAGGATAATTTGTCCCCTGTTCTCACTGATTGGGGTCTGTTGGTCAGGAAATCGAGGATCCAATTGCAGAGATGAGTGCTGACACCGTCCCACGAGTTTGGTGATGAGCTTGGATGGTATAATGGTATTAAAGACAGAGCTGTAGTCTATGAGTAGGAGTCTGATGTAGGTGTCTCTTTTATCCAGGTGTTCCAGGGATGAGTGTAGAATTGAATAATATTGTTTTACTCAGTCTTCAGTACTTAAAGTTTATAAGTTGTACTGGAAATATTTTTATTCCATACAAACAGAAAATGTATTATTCGTTGACAACTAATGTGGGTGGCACAGTGGCGCAACGGTAGAGGTGCAGCCTTACAGCGCCAGCGACCCAGTTTCGATCCCGACTATGGATGTCGTCTGTACGGTGTTTGTCCGTTCTCCCCGTGACCTGCGTGGGTTTTCTCCGAAATCTTCGGTTTTTCTCACACACTCCAAAGATGTACAGGTTTGTAGGTTAATTGGCTTGGTATAAATTTGTCCCTGGTGCGTGTCGGTATAAGTGTTAGTGTGCGAGGATTGCTGTTCGGTGCGGACTCGGTGGGCTGAAGGGCCTGTTCTGCGCTCTATCTCTAAACGAAACTAAACAATTAAATCTTCATGCTCTTGAACGAATCCAGTCTAATTATATTTTGTATACTTCTCCACAGCCCCATGAATTTGATGAATGTCGCTTTGATATTAGTGTGAATGATAGTGTGTGGTACCTGCGTGCTCAAGACCCAGAACATCGACAGCAGTGGATAGAGGCTATCGAGCAACACAAGGTACAATGACATTTTAAAATTTACTCTGAAATGTAATTTAAAAAAGAATCATAACTGATTTTCAATTTAAGTAGTAAACATTTACTTTCCAGCTCCTAGTTCTACATTGAATGAATGGAAGTATACTATCAAATTTGAATGCATTCCAGTAATTGAAAATTAGGTATAGAATTTCAAAGGTCTTTTGTCACGTGTACCAATTAAGGTACCGTGATATTCAAATTTGCACGGCATATTGAACCTTTAATTGACTTGGAAAAGCTTTGAAGGAAGGAAAAATTGGCTCCTGATTACTTAATGGGAACTTTATGTTTATGTTAATGTATGCGGTCTTTAACTATTTGAAATTGTATGCCTCCGACTTGCGGTATAAAAGGTGCTATTTGAGGTTGTCGTAAAAAGTATTTGATGTTAAATAATAAGTAGAGAACAGAAAATATATTAGGAAGAGTAAAAGCCAGATGAATAAAAGGATATCTCATTTGTAAATATTGAACATTTCTAAATGGTTCATTTTTGAATAAATCACTTGTTGTTGCTCTTGCTGCCACTATGTTCCACACTGTGTTCCAGAGTTAGGTGATATGGCTACTCTTACTTATTATAAGTATAGAAACTGAGAACATAAGAATAAAAGTAATGGGATACACAACATAGAATTGTGGTGAAATTCAGGAAGACGACGGGTGGAAGGTGCGACTATCGTATAGAGGAAGAAACATTAAACTTAATATAGTTTGAAAACAGAAAACTTCAATGGCTACATTTGAAACCAGTAGAAGGTTCTACGTATTTCAAAGGGTGACTGAGTTAAATTGTGACCATTAGAGGAAAAAATAACGAGAAGCAAATTACAAAAGCAAGGAATTGATATTGAACTCGGAAAAATACAACTTTTTTTAAGAACGCAGACTAATTGAACTGTGCATAAGTTTGAACATAACATTAAAGTAGAATAAGGAGAGTTGAAAAAGTGCAGCTTCAAAACACTGGAATATTACCAGTAATGTAATCTAGAATTTATGAAGAGGCTTAAAGTAAGAGGTGACCCAGTCGAGATCTTCATGAAGGTTTCTGATAAGGTTAGTAGTGATAGATTATTTCAATTACGTGTTATAATGAAAGTGTGCAGAGTAACTCTTATTGCAAAGAATTAGAGGTCATTTTTTTCCTTTCAGTCAAAGTTGGCTGGTGGTTGAAATTTTGTCACGCACCCGTTGTAGCCTTGTTACTTGTTGCTTGAAATGGATGTTTTGGAATTAATGTAGAGTGGCATTAAACTAGACTTTAGAAAAACACTTAAGGGCTTGTCCCACTTACGCGATTTTATTTGGCGACTTGCCGGCACCCGTTGCAGGGTGACGCCTGTTTGGTGGTGACTAGTCACCCAAAGAGTCAAACCTTTTTCTGGTTGCCGCTGGATTTTCAACATGTTGAAAATTTTCGGCAACCTGCTGCGACTATGCCGAGTGCCGGCAAGTCGCCGAAAATATCGCGTAAGTGGGACAGGCCCTTTACATAGTTAGTTTCTAAATTATTTCTATGCTGTCCGTTGGCCAGGGATATCTTTAGATTCATCGAGTTGGATGAAGGGATTCAAAGTACATTAGCAAATTTGCAGATAACACAAAGCTGGGTGGCAGTGCGAACTGTGAGGAGGATGCTATGAGAATGCAGAGTGACTTGGACAGGTTGGGGGAGTGGGCAGATGCATAGCAGATGAAGTTTAATGCGGATAATTGTGAGGTTATCCACTTTGGTAGCAAAAACAGGAAGGCAGATTACTATCTAAATGGCGTCAAGTTGGGAAAAGGGGAAGTACAATGGGATCTGGGGGTCCTTGTACATCAGTCTATGAAAGTAAGCATGCAGACACAGCAGGAGTGAAGAAAGCGAATGGCATGTTGGCCTTTATAACAAGAGAAATCGAATATAGGAGCAAAGAGGTCCTTCTGCAGTTGTACAGAGTCCTAGTGAGACCACAGCTGGAGTATTGTGTGCAGTTTTGGTCCCCTAATTTGAGGAAAGACATTCTTGCTATTGAGGGAGTGCAGCGTAGGTTTGCAAGGTTAATTCCCGGGATGGCGGGACTGTCATATGCTGAGAGAATGGAGCAGCTGGGCTTGTACACTCTGGAGTTTAGAAGGATGAGAGGGAATCTCATTGAAACATACGAGATTGTTAAGGGCTTGGACACACTGGAGGCAGGAAACATGTTCCCGATGTTAGGGGAGTCCAGAACCAGGAGCCACAGTTTAAGAATAAGGAATAAGCCATTTAGAACGGAGACGAGGAAACACCTTTTCTCACAGAGAGTGGTGAGCCTGTGGAATTCTCTGCCTCAGAGGGCGGTGGAGGCAGGTTCTCTGGATGCTTTCAAGAGAGAGCTAGATAGGGCTCTTAAAAATAGCGGAGTCAGGGGATATGGGGAGAAGGCAGGAACGGCGTACTGATTGGGGATGATCAGCCATGATCACATTGAATGGCGGTGCTGGCTCGAAGGGCCGAATGGCCTACTCCTGCACCTATTGTCTATTGAGTCAGACAACATGGGAACCGGCCTTTCAGCCCATCATGTCTGTGCTGACCAAGATGCCCATAGACTCTAATGCACTTTTCCCATGATTGACCTATAGCCTTCTGAATCTTTCCTGTAGTACCTGTCCAAATGTCTTTAAATTAGCAATGTTACAAAATTTTGAGATTTAAAAAATCAAGTCTGTAATTTATCCCATCAGATAAAGCATAAAATGATGTTTAATTTGACACCTAATTCACTTTCATATCTTCAGTATTAAAAAAGTTATGGCCATTTTCATACTTGAAAATTAGCATCTTGTTCCCTATTGCTTTTCCATTGACAAAAGCTGTGATCGAGGACAGTCAAAAGCCTATAATTTTCTTAAAAATTAAGAGAACTGAAAGAAATTTTCAGTTATTATAGATTGAAGCATTCTGAAACAAATATGAAACAATCTTACTTAGATGACATGAAATTAAAGCATATAATTAGTTAGTTACCTAATTGTAGCTAATTACAAAATTCAATTACTAGATCTAAACATCTATCAATTTCTTAAGAATAGATTAACATTTTTAAATAGCCTAAGTGTCCAAATAACATTCACACAAGAATTCACAATATAACATAATTTTTAAATCTCATTGTCATGGATTTATAGGCCAAATGGAAGGAATTTAATGTTTAATACCTGTAAATTAATGGGCATTTAAATCATCTTGCGAGTGGGGTGTTCTGGAACGCGATCATTTGGAACGTTGATTTGCGGTGAATTTAGCCTGTTAGTTCGGGGGAAAGAATCACCGTTTCGCATTAAAAAATATGAATTAAAGGCCTTTTACGAAGCACTTTTATACATTAAAATAAACTGCTCTCGTTTACCTGTCCCGTGCGTGAAATCCGTCGGCGTTGACGGCTTTCGAAACTGATTTTAAAATGACTCCAGCGCTGAACTTGTCGATCAAATAAAAATAAAAAATACACAAAACGCCCGTCGGAACGATTTTTCAGCAAACACTGGCACTCCAACGAAATATAATTCAGGACAAGGTAGGAGAAACCCACGTTTTAACCCCGCCCCCCCCCCCCCCCTTCAAAGGCGCCAAAATCGTGCACATGGCCAGTGGCAGAATTGCAGCGCTGCTGAAGGTAAGTATTGTAACATACCTATTTAAATGTCATACTTTCCTTGACCACTTCCTCTGGCACCTTTGTTCTATATATATATATATATATATATATATATTTTACTAGACCAAGTGCAGACTCGTTGGGTCTGGTCCCCGAAAGTGCTTCACACCCCGGGGTTTTGTTCCCGAAGGTGCTTCTGACCCCGGGGTGAAAATGTGCGAAAAAAAGATGGCGTCGTTTTCAGAAAAAAAAAAATCGGCGAAAAAAAGATGGCGGCGTTTTCGGAGAAAATCGGCGAAAAACAGATGGTGTCGTTTTCGGAGAAAATCGGAGACAATCGGAGAAAATCGCGTGGGGGTGGGGGGGGGAATGGATTTTATTTTAAAAACGTGTACATAAACACGACCGAATTTAATCAGGAGTGGCTATTCGTAAAGATAAATGTCATCTCTTTGGAAATGGTAAAAAATATGGGCCTTTCCGCGCGCTGTGTGGGCCAGGGGCGGTATCAAAGGGGATTTGGTGAAAGTCAGGCGGACACAAGTCAGGCAGACACAAGTCAGGCAGCCACAGAGTTTTATAGATAGATAGAAGATATATATATAAATCTAAATTTAAATTTAAATTGTCTAGGACAGCTGAACTTTAGATTTGTAGCTCCAAGGTCTGCATTCTCAATTAACTTTATGCCCACAGCACTTTTAAAGGAAGGAAATTACAGAAAATGGAGGGAGACATAAATCAAACAAACTGCATAATATTAGTTTTAAATTGTAGATGCTGCAAATTGAAATAAAAGCATAGGTAATTGAAATACTCAGTGATTCAAGAAACATCTGTGGAGGGCCAAACATAGTTAATGTTTCAGGTCAACGATCTTTACTCAGAACTGGTTCCAATACTGATGAAATGTCATTAATCTGTAAAGATGACTTTTGTTTCTCTCATCACTCAACTTGCTGGAAATATTCATCCTGACCTGCTGAGTATATCCAGTGTTTTCTGTTTATTATCTTACCGCTTAAACATTGTCCTAGTTGACGTTTTCAGGTCAGGTCTCTGTGTTTAGGTTCATAAATATTGTGGAGAAGTGTGTGAGAAACGTACCTAGATGCATGAGATTGCCGATGCTTAAATCTTGAGCAAAAAACAAACTGCTGGAGGAACTCAGTGGAGGGAAATGGGACATTTTGGATGCTTCATGACGCTTTCTTCAAGACGGGAGCAGAGGGGAGACGGCTGTTAGGAAGAGATAAAGTACGTGGATAGGAACGCGTGTTATCCTCGATAACAGTCGGCACGGGAGCACCTCAAGGCTGCATGCTCAGCCCCCTGCTGTACTCACTCTATACTCATGACTGCGTAGCCGGACATAGTGCGAACTCCATCATCAAGTTCGCCGACGACACCACTGTTGTGGGACGAATCACTGATGGGAACGAGTCAGAGTATAGAAGTCAGATCGACCGATTGACCAAATGGTGCCAGCACAACAACCTGGCTCAACACCAGCAAAACCAAGGAACTGATTGTGGACTTTGGAAGGGGTAGGATAGAGACCCACAATCCAGTTTATAGCAACGGGACGATGGTGGAAAGGGTCAAGAACTTCAAATTCCTGGGCGTGCACATTTCCGAAGATCTTTCCTGGTCCCAGCACACTGATGCAATTATAAAGAAAGCACATCAGCGCCTCTACTTCCTGTGAAGTTTACGGAGGGTTGGTATGTCAAAGAGGACTCTCTCGAACTTCTACAGGTGCACAGTAGAGACACGCTGACTGGTTGCATCGTGGCTTGGTTCGGCAACTTGAGCGTCCAGGAGTGTAAACGGATGCAGAAAGTTGTAAACACTGCCCAGTCCATCATCGGCTCTGACCTCCCCTATCGCAATCGCTGCCTCAAAGGCAGCTAACATCATCAAGGACCCACACCATCCTGGCCACACACTCATCTCTCCGCTACCATCGGGCAGAAGGTACAGGAGCCTGAAATCTGTTACATCCAGGTTCAGGTACAGCTTCTTCCCCACAGCCATCAGGCTATTAAACTCGCCAACAAACAGACTATGAACTGTAACAGCCTATTGCACTTTATCTGCTTATTTATGTGTATATTGAACTGAACTGTTCTGTATTTTTGCTTACAATATTCTGTTGTGCTGCAGCAAGCAAGAATTTCATTGTCCTATCTGGGACACATGATAATAAACTTTCTTGACTTGACGAACTCAGTAGGTCCGGCAGCAACAAAACGGGAGCAGAGGGGAGAAAGCTGATAGAAAGAGATAAAGTACGTGGATAGGAAAGGTTTAGAGGGATAAGGGCCCAACGTAGGTAAATGGGACTAGCTTAGATGAGGCATCTTGGTCAGTATGGTTGAGTTGGGTTCAACGGCCTGCTTCCATGCTGTGCAACTCTCTATCACTAAGAGCTAGCAAGTGATAGCTGGATCTAGAAAAGGAGAGGAGCAAGAGCTAGAAAATGATAGGTGGATAGAGATAAAGAGGGGTTGATTGGCAGATGTGTAGGGTGAGGAGAGAAATGTGGAGATTGTCGCAAAAGTTTGAGATGATAAGTGGACAATACACAGGACTGCAGATGAACGAATCCAATAAGAAATAAAAGTGAGGTGTAAAATGTAGAACCAGAGGGAAGGACGTTGAGTAGATGGTAGATAGATACATAGAAAATAGGTGCAGGAGTAGTCCATTCGGCGCTTCGAGCCAGCTGATCATCCAAAATCAGTACCCCGTTCCTGTCTTCTCCCCATATCCCTTGATGGGGGTGCTGAAATAGGTGACCCGTAGGGGATATGTGTGAGTGATGAGAGAAGCTGGTGGAGGACGGAATGGAACTGAGAAATTGGAGGATGGTGGGGGGGTGTTGGGGAATGGAAAGAGGAAAGTAGATCACTAGATGTGGACGTTATCTGAAATTGGAGAATTTATTTTTCATGCCATCGGGTTCCAGGTTACCTAGATGCTGTTCTGCCATATTTTTCGGCGACTGGCCCCACTCCTTCATCTTTCTACTACCTCTCTCCACGTTACTCATATCTTGAAGACCCAAAACAACATCTGTCCATTTCCCTCCATAGTTTAGTTTAGAGATACAGCGTGGAAACAGGCCCTTCAGCCCACCGAGTCCGTGCCGACTAGCGATCCTCATACACAAGCACTACCCTACACACTAGGGACAATTAACAACTGAACCCAATTAACCTACAAACCTGTATGTCTTCGGAATATGAGAGGAAACCGGAGCACCCGGGGAAAACCCATGTGGTCTTGGGGAGAATGTGCAAACTGTACAGACTGCACCCGTAGTCAGAATGAAACCCTGGTCTCTGGAACCGTAAGGCAGCAACTCTACCTTCTTCTTGAGTATGGCGTGCACAGCCTAAAGTTGTAAGACTACTTGTTCAAGTCAAGTCAAGTGAGTTTATTGTCGTGTGTCCCTGATAGGACAATGAAATTCTTGCTTTGCTTTAGCACAACAGAACATAGTAGGCATTGACTACAAGGCAATCTATAAATATATACACATGAATCAACATACTGATAAAGTGCAAATAACAGTATTGGTTAATAAAGTTCAGTGTTATGTCCGAGCCAGGTTTAATAGCCTGATGGCTGTGGGGAAGTAGCTGTTCCTGAACCTGGTCGTTGCAGTCTTCAGGCTCCTGTACCTTCTACCTGAAGGTAGTAGGGAGATGAGTGGGTGGCCAGGATGGTGTGATCTTCTGTTTGTGCACGCCAGGTTGATTGCATTCGTCGAAACAGGGTGGACCACGTGAAGGTTGCAATCTCCCACCCCTGCAACTCTACCGCTGTGCCACCCTGCCGCCCCTGGTAGTTAATGCTTTATCTATCATGATGAGACTGGTGCCAGAAACACTACAAAATTATAACATGTAATTTTTAGCATTTGTTTGTCTGCTATAAGAAACTGCAGTGGATTTTGAAAAGGATTTAATTGACTTTTACTGCCCCACCCGCAGACGGCCTGGTTTGTATCAGGGCAAATTGCTTGTCTCATCCACTGTCGTGGTAGCGAGGTGAGACATTGTCCTGTCTAAGCTAGCAGTTGTTTGAGTATCAGTGAGGCATGTGTTTGAAGCTAGAGGAGGTGAGGCTCACTCATTATTATGTAGATTTCACAATATGTTTGCGTCCGCCCTTTATGAAATGCCTAAACCATTGTACACTCAGTCTGCATAAAATATCCTCCCTGGAGGAAAAGATATGAATGTGATTCCTGATATTTAATTTTGCAGGAGAGATTGTTGCGATAATCTTCACAACAATCATGAGGCAGTGGAAATGTGTATAGATGAATTTATCACCAATTAAGTGGCTGTTGAGCAGGAAAATACCATTGCTAGATCTTAGTATGATGCTTGACTTTTTTTTTGCTTGTTTGGCGTTCAGAATTAAGTTGAGGCATCAGTGTAATAGATAGCTCACTGGTTAAGACAGGAAAAG
>CM075977.1:214510069-214553553 GCA_038087875.1 Malacoraja senta | reverse complement strand
AACTGATTAACACAAGTACTAGAGTTTATTCTCAGTCAATGACCATTAGTAACCTTTTGCTGCATCAGGCTTGTGTGCAAGTATTGCACAGTGCCCTCTGCAGGTTACATTGAAACGCAAGCACAGCATTGATGTACACAAGCAACTATAGATGTTGGAACCTCAAACAAACACAAAGTGCTGGAGGAACTCAGTGGATCAGGCAACATTCGGGCAGGGGGAAAGCTGAATAAAGAGAGGTCTGAACTGGACAAAGCCTGGCAAGTGGTAGCTAGATACAGGTGAGGGAGGCTTTGATTTACAAATGAGTGGCGTTAGTGGAAAATAAAAAGACAAAGGATAGACACAAAGTGCTGGAATGATTCAGCGGGACAGGCAGCATCTCTGGAGAAAAAGATTGGATGGCGTTTTGGGTTACAATCCTTCTTCGGACTGCTAATTCCATGGACAATGTCCAGTCTGAAGAAGGGTTCCGACCCGAAACGTCACCCATCCCTTTTTTCCAGAGATGCTGCCTGTCCCGCAGAGTTACTCCAACACCATGGTCTGTCTTTGGTGTAAACCAGCAGGTGCAGTTTCTTCCAACATATGAAAGACTAAATATGTTGGATAGGTAAGAACAGAAGTGAAATGTAAAGCCAGGGGGAGGAATGTAAGTAGAGGTGAGAAGGGAGGGGGAAAGAAGGGGGATAAAAGGAAAAATGAAGGACTCTGGGATGGTAAATGAGTGTACAATGGAAGAGAAAGAAGCAAGGTGACTGGGAGGGTGGAAGGTAATGAAGAAAAATGGGTGTAGACTCGGTGATAGGCCACACAGGGACACCACCTCCCTCTCCTCCATCCAATGAGCCCACCAGCCCTACCAGGCGAGATAGAAGCTCGCATGCACCTTTTCAAACTTCATCTACTGCATTTGATATTCTTGGTGTGGCCTCCTTTATATCGTTGAGACTGGGCAACCATGTAGCCAACCACCTGCGCTCTGTCCGCCAAAACCTGCTGGACCCCGACTGACCTTTTCGTCCTTGGCCTCTTCCATTGCCAGAGTGATGGTAGTACAAGATCAATCTGAAAAAGCCAAAACATGACCTTTCCATGTGCTGCCTGACCCATAAGACCATAGCACGTAGGAGCAGAATTAGGCCATTCAACCCATCGTGGCTGATCTATTTTTCCCTCTCAATCCCCTTCTCCTGCCTTCACCCCAAAACCCTTCCTAATCTAGAACTTTTCAAGAGACTTCTGCTGCCGTGTGGTGGAAGCGCAGGAGCCTTCATTTTTATCTCCTCTTAATATAGTAAGTGGATAGAAATTAGATTGCTGTGCCTTGTTTTGTGTTGACATATGCACTTTACGTGAAACAGATTAGACCTTCAGCCCAGAGACATTAGGTTAGACGAACTACGTACCAATGTCTGACTATGGGAGTGTGTAGGGGGTCCCTGAAATGAACGGAATTGGGAGTCTGCCGGGTACCACCCGGTGCGTGTAGACCTGGGGGAACCTCCAAGGGGCCAAAAAATGGGTGCAAAATAGATGAGTGAGGTACCACTTAAATCCACTACCATGGTGTGATCACTGCCATTCCTATATCAACAACACAAACGGCAGGCATTTTTTTCTGCTGCAAAAGACCCGCCAGACCCCCCCACAAAGAGCCTAAAAAATGGGCTAGCATACGAGCAAGATACCACTCAAATGAACAAGTTGAGTTCATAGAGTACAAAATGGGTTACGCCAGACAGGGGCAGGGGCGGGAAGAAGAAAGGAAGAGGTGGAGCCAGCGGGCTGAGGGAGATCTGAGAAGGGGAGGAGGAAGTAGGGACTACCTGTGGCCCAATGTATTTTTAAAGTTTATTATTAATGTACTTTTGTAAGGAATGATTCATTAAAGAATAACAGACTCAAATGTTAACACTACCCCTAAGGAAATTTTATTTTGTTATGTTACATACATAGATACATAGAAAATAGGTGCAGGAGTAGGCCATTCGGCCCTTCGAGCCTGCACCGCCATTCAATATGATCATGGCTGATCATCCAACTCACTATCCCGTACCTGCCTTCTCCATACCCCCTGATCCCCTTAGCCACAAGGGCCACATCTAACTCCATCTTAAATATAGCCAATGAACTGGCCTCAACTACCCTCTGTGGCAGAGAGTTCCAGAGATTCACCACTCTCTGTGTGAAAAAGTTTTTCCTCATCTCGGTCTTAAAGGATTTCCCCCTTATCCTTAAGCTGTGACCCCTTGTCCTGGACTTCCCCAACATCGGGAACAATCTTCCTGCATCTAGCCTGTCCAACCCCATAAGAATTTTGTACGTTTCTATAAGATCCCCTCTCAATCTCCTAAATTCTAGCGAGTATAAGCCAAGTCTATCCAGTCTTTCTTCATATGAAAGTCCTGATATCTTAGGAATCAGTCTGGTGAACCTTCTCTGCACTCCCTCTATGGCTATAATGTCCTTCCTCAGATTTGGAGACCAAAACTGTACGCAATACTCCAGGTGTGGTCTCACCAAGACCCTGTACAACTGCAGTAGAACCTCCCTGCTCCTATACTCAAATCCTTTTGCTATGAAAGCTAACATACCATTCGCTTTCTTCACTGCCTGCTGCACCTGCATGCCTACTTTCAATGACTGGTGTACCATGACACCCAGGTCTCGCTGAATCTCCCCATTTCCTAATCGGCCACCATTTAGATAATAGTCTGCTTTCTTGTTTTTGCCACCAAAGTGGATAACCTCACATTTATCCACATTATACTGCATCTGCCAAACATTTGCCCACTCACCCAGCCTATCCAAGTCACCTTGCAGTCTCCTAGCATCCTCCTCACAGCTAACACTGCCCCCCAGCTTAGTGTCATCCGCAAACTTGGAGATGTTGCCTTCAATTCCCTCATCCAGGTCATTAATATAAATTGTAAAAAGCTGGGGTCCCAGCACTGAGCCTTGCGGTACCCCACTAGTCACTGCCTGCCATTGTGAAAAGGCCCCGTTTACTCCTACTCTTTGCTTCCTGTTTGCCAGCCAGTTCTCTATCCACATCAATACTGAACCCCCAATACCGTGTGCTTTAAGTTTGTATACTAATCTCTTATGTGGTACCTTGTCGAAAGCCTTCTGAAAGTCCAGATACAACACATCCACTGGTTCTTCCCTATCCACTCTACTAGTTACATCCTCGAAAAATTCTATAAGATTCGTCAGACATGATTTACCTTTCGTAAATCCATGCTGACTTTGTCCAATGATTTCACCACTTTCCAAATGTGCTGCTATCCCATCTTTAATAAGTGACTCTAGCAGTTTCCCCACTACCGATGTTAGACTAACTGGTCTGTAATTTCCCGTTTTCTCTCTCCCTCCCTTCTTAAAAAGTGGGGTTACGTTTGCTACCCTCCAATCCTCAGGAACTACTCCAGAATCTAAAGAGTTTTGAAAAATTATCACTAATGCATCCACTATTTCTGGAGCTACTTCCTTAAGTACTCTGGGATGCAGCCTATCTGGCCCTGGTGATTTATCGGCCTTTAATCCATTCAATTTACCCAACACCACTTCCCGACTAACCTGGATTTCACTCAGTTCCTCCATCTCCTTTGACCCGCGGCCCCCTGCTATTTCCGGCAGATTATTTATGTCTTCCTTAGTGAAGACGGAACCAAAGTAGTTATTCAATTGGTCCGCCATATCCTTGTTCCCCATGATCAATTCACCTGTTTCTGACTGCAAGGGACCTACATTTGTTTTAACTAATCTATTTCTCTTCACATATCTATAAAAACGTTTGCAGTCAGTTTTTATGTTCCCTGCCAGTTTCCTTTCATAATCTATTTTCCCTTTCCTAATTAAGCCCTTTGTCCTCCTCTGCTGGTCTCTGAATTTCTCCCAGTCCTCTGGTATGCTGCTTTTTCTGGCTAATTTGTACGCATCATCTTTTGCTTTGATACTATCCCTGATTTCCCTTGTTATCCACGGATGCACTACCTTCCCTGATTTATTCTTTTGCCAAACTGGGATGAACAATTTTTGTAGTTCATCCATGCAGTCTTTAAATGCCTTCCATTGCATATCCACCGTCAACTCTTTTAGAACTAATTGCCAGTCAATCTTGGCCAATTCACGTCTCATACCCTCAAAGTTACCTTTCTTTAAGTTCAGAACCGTTGTTTCTGAATTAACAATGTCACTCTCCATCCTAATGAAGAACTCAACCATATTATGGTCACTCTTGCCCAAGGGGGCACGCACAACAAGACTGCTAACAAACCCTTCCTCATTACTCATACCCAGTCTAGAATAGTCTGCTCTCTCGTTGGTTCCTCTACATGTTGGTTTAGATAACTATCCCGCATACATTCCAAGAAATCCTCTTCCTCAGCACCCCTGCCAAGTTGATTCACCCAATCTATATGTAGATTGAAGTCACCCATTATAACTGTTTTGCCTTTGTTGCACGCATTTCTAATTTCCTGTTTGATGCCATCCCCAACTTCACTACTACTGCTAGGTGGCCTGTACACAACACCCACCAGCGTTTTCTGCCCCTTAGTGTTTTGCAGCTCTACCCATACCGATTCCACATCCTCCAAGCTAATGTCCTTCCTTTCCACTGCGTTAATCTCCTCTCTAACCAGCAACGCTACCCCACCTCCTTTTCCTTTCTCTCTATCCCTCCTGAATATTGAATATCCCTGGATGTTCAGCTCCCAGCCTTGGTCACCCTGGAGCCATGTCTCCGTGATCCCAACTATATCATAATCATTAATTGCTATCTGCACGTTCAACTCATCCACCTTATTACGAATGCTCCTTGCATTGAGACACATAGTTACATTAAACCTTTAAATTCAAAAGATATTAACTCCAAATTGTGTAACATATTCTGTACTTCAATATGTTTACCTGAGAATAATTCTGAAAAGAAAACTGGGTCTACCGTTACTCAGTTCTTAGATATGGCCATTTCAAATCAAACAGTTTGCACCAAAAGCAGTCTGAAGTTGTCATTAGCAAAATTGGCAAAAAGTGAACAGCGGGGACATTTTTTGCAATGAGAAAAAAATTAGCTTGATAACTGTTTCTAAGTTTTATATATGTTTTAATATAGATATGATCTACACAACCATGTGGAAAATTTAGTGGGTTGCGTATCGAGATGTTAAGAAAAATCACAAATATGCCCCAAAATGCTCATTTTTGCATTTATTTCTAGCACGTTGTGTGCTATGATTTCCCGGTAGCGTAATGAATGATAAATCATCATTACAGTTTACGGGGCCTTCCGTGTACATTGTATTACTACTAGTACTAGCTAGGTTTGGTAATTTGCCCAGGATAATATTAGCCTGAACTGTACTAAAAAGCTTTTAATGGGAGAACAATGTGGACTAAAAATACTCTCCTTCAAAGCTTGTTCCTCCATTTGAATGTAGAAAACTTTGAAAACCTAGGTCATCAAAGTATTTTTTTATCAGTTTGGTTCAGGGTGGTAAACCTAACAAACATAAATAACAAATTATCAGTTTATGAATCACTAAAAAATTAACATTATTATAGCAATTATCTTCTTGATCTGTGATATAAGGTAAGTAAATATTGCAAATATTCCACTGTGATATATGGTAAGCAAATGTTCCAAAATTCATACTTACAATTTTAAACACGAGACTGAATGTAATGAGTCTAAAGTACAGAACAAGTATCTTCAAACTATTTGCTGACCATGCCACAGATAAAACATCCTATAATGGCACAAATTGAGCCTGACAATAAACAATATTATTGAGTTTAATATTTTAAGCATACACTAACTGCATCACTGCTGATATTGCAATTATGTCCATAGAAACATAGAAAATAGGTGCAGGAGTAGGCCATTCGACCCTTCGAGCCATTCAATATGATCATGGCTGATCATCCAACTCGGTATCCTGTACCTGCCTTCTCTCCATACCCCCTGATCCCTTTAGCCACAAGGGCCACATCTAACTCCCTCTTAAATATAGCCAATGAACTGGCCTCAACTACCTTCTGTGGCAGAGAATTCCACAGATTCACCACTCTCTGTGTGAAAAATGTTTTTCTCATCTCGGTCCTAAAAGACTTCCCCCTTATCCTTATCCATACTATATATAGGATGTCTGATACGGCTTTCCGTAGTTTTTCATAAAGACGGGAGATGACTCTGTAAACTTAACAAATTAAAGTCTATCCCTATTTAAGATAAATCACCATCAAGTAACATAATATTCCAGCTTAAATTGTACTTAGGCCTATATAGTAGCAATGTTACAAAATTTTGAGATTTTAAAAATAAAGTCTGCAATTTATCCCATCAGATAAAGCATAAAAAGAAGTTTAATTTGACACTTAATTCACTTTCATATCTTCAGTATTAAAAAAGTTATGGCTATAATCATACTCAGAAATTAGCATCTAGTTCCCTATTGCTTTTCCATTGACTTAACACAAAAGCTGTGATCGAGGACAGTTAAAAGCCCATAACTTTCTTAAAAATTATGATAACTGAAAGAAATTTTCAGTTATTATAGATTGAAGCATTCTGAAACAAATATGAAACAATCTTACTTCGAAGACATGAAAGTAAAGCATATAATTAGTTAGTTACCTAATTGTAGCTAATTACAAAATTCAATTACTAGATCTAAACATCTATCAATTTCTTAAGAATAGATTAACATTTTTAAATAGCCTAAGTGTCCAAATAACATTCACACAATAATTCACAATATAACATAATTTTTAAATCTAGTTTTCATGAATTTACAGGCCAAATGGAAGGAATTGAATGTTTAATACCTGTAAATTAATGGGGATTTAAATCATCTTGTGAGTGAGGATTTCTGGAACGCGATCTTTTGGAACGTTCATTTGCGGTGAATTTAACCCCGTATTGGCATGAAAAATACTGCCGTTAATTCGGGGAATAAAATCACCGTGTCGCATGAAAAAATGTGAATCAAAGGCTTCTTAAGAAGCACTTTTATACATTTAAAGAAACCACTTTCGTTTACCTGTCCCGTGTGTGAAATCCGTCCCCATTATCGGCGTTGGCGCTTCAGGAACTGCTTTTAAAATTACTCTAGCGCTGACATTGACGATTTAATAAAAATAAAAAATTCACAAAACGCCGCTAGGAACGATTTGTCAGCCAAGGCTTGTACTCCAACAAAATATTAACCAGGACAAGGGAGGAGAAACCCGGGTTTTAACCCCGCCCCCCCTTAAAGGCGCCAAAATCGCGCACACGGCCAGTGGCAGAATTACAGCGTGACTGAAGGTAAGTTTTGTAACATACCTATATATAGCATAGTTTATTGCACAAATTCCACAGGGCTTTTATATGCACTTGCTGATACTTGATCCTAACCACTTGTCAATCATTGTACCTCTCTGCAGGCCATGTGCTCTGGGCATGGCATTGCCCCATGTCATTGGTTTTAACGTAAATTATCAACTGAACACTATAACTGAATCATGCATGATATCCCTGCATTATAATAGCAAACTATAATTATGTAGCAAAGTAAAACAACTTACCTTAAACAGCTGTAAACAGTGATTCTTTACTGCAAAAACCTCCATCCAATCCAATGTTGATATATTGTTTGGATGCAGCTAAGGAGAGCTTGTTCCCTCATTCAGCTAAATGGCCAAATATATAGAAAGCCAAATAGGACCAACAGTTTATGCCTACTATTGGCCTCTTGAACCCTCTTTTCTCATTGAAATGGGCTGTTGTGGAAATGGTCGATAAAGTGATTAATTTTTTGACATGAGTCACTTTGTATTCACTAGCTGAAGGTAGTGGTTGATCATATAAAACTGGTTCAGCTCATATCTTTAATACCTAGACTAGCCTACTTGGGCCCAAGGACTTAAGGGGGGGATGGGGGGAGTCTGGTAGGACCAAGACAATGGGTTATCATTCTGGCATGGGTCAATTTGTATTTCCTAGGCTGTGATTGATCATCTGAACCTGGTTTTAGCTGGTACCTTTAATATCTAGGCTAGCCTAGATGGGCCCAAGGGCCTATTTAGGGGGTCTGGTAGACCCAAGGCAGCGGATAATTGTTCTGTCATAGGTCATTGTATATCCCTCAAGGTGTGATAGATCATTTAAACTTGGTTTTAGCTATTACCCACAATATCTGGAATAGCCTATTTGGACAGCAGTGTCTAGGGTGTCCATTTTTGGGATGTCTGGTACCTGTAGTGCAGCGGACTATTTGTCTGGCGTAACCCATTTTGTACTCTATGAACAACTTGTTCATTTGGTATTATTTTTGAGTGGTATCTTGCTCGTCTATATGCTAGCCCATTTTTAGGCCCTTTGTGGGGGGTCTGGCGGGCCTTTTGCAGCGGGAAAAATGTCTGGCGTTTGTGTTGATATGGCCATGGCAGTGAGCACACCATGGTAGCGGATTTAAGGGGTACCTCACTCATCTATTTTGCACCCATTTTTTGGCCCCCTGGGTGGTCCCCCAGGTCTACACGCAGACTCCCAATTCCGTTCATTTCAGGTGACCCCCTACACACTCCCATAGTCAGACATTGGTACGTAGTTCATCTAACCTAATGTCTCTGGGCTGAAGGTCTATATGAATGCATTAAGGCTTTTTGGCATAGAGTGTGCAAGTGTTGCAGTTTTGTTTCAATGATGTCCATGCCTCTGTCACAAGATTTCAAGAAGGAATCATTAGACTGCATAGCAATACCTTGTGGATCTCAAGAATCATGTGTGGAAAAAGAATCAAGGTTAAATATAGAAATGTTGTTCAGAGCATAGAATTCGGCTTTAGAAAATTTGCAATGGCTAATTAATGGACCAGCACATCTGCAGGGAAGAGGAGGGGTAGCGAGAGCTGAACTACGGGATACAGAGGAAATGCAGACGAGGGATCCATATACAACAGCAGGGAGGATACCACCTTGAGTAAAGAAAGAGGACATCGCTGATGTCCTGGAGTTGAAAGCATCATGTTGGGAGCAGATGCGGTGGAGACGGAGAAATTCAGAGTAGGAGATGCAGTTTTTCCAAGAGGCAGGATGGGAAGAGGTGTCCTCCAGATAACTGGGTGTCGGTGGGTTTATGGTAGACATCAGTCGATAGTCTGTTCAATGATGGCGACACAGATTAAGAAATGGCAGAGAGGCAGCACGGTGGCGCAGCGATAGATTTGCTGCCGTACATTGCCAGAGACCAGGGTTTGATCCTGATGACAGGTGCTGTCTTTATGGAGTTTACATTCTACCAGTGACTGCGTGGTTTTTCTCTGGGGGCTCTGGTCGTCGTCGTCGACCCCACACACACACACTCTAAAGACGTACAGGTATGTGGGTTATTTGACTTTGGTAAAATTGTAAAATTGTAAATTGCCCCTAGTGAGTTGGATAGTGCTAGTGTACTGGTCGTCACGGACTCGGTGGGCCGAAGGGCTTGCTTTCTAAGTATAATGGTGACCGAGATAATCCAAGTGAATGTGAGGCCAGGGTGAAAGTTAGAGGTAAAGGTGATTAAATGAACAAGTTCTGCACGAGTGTGAGATGCAGCCCTGATGCATTCATTGATGTAACAGAAAGAGTTGGAGGATGGTGTCAATGTACATTTGAAACACAGAGTTGTTGACGTAACCAAAAAAAAGGAAGGCATAGCTGGGGCTCATGCAAGTACACCTTTAACTTGAAGAAAGTGAGGAATCAAAGGAGAAGCAGTTAAGGTGAGGACAGGTTCTAGCAGGCGGAGGAGAGTGTTGGTAGAAGGGAACTGTCTCTGTTCAAGGAAGAACCAGAGGGCTTTGGGGCTTTGCTGATGAGGAATGGAGGTGTAAAGGGATTGGACATTCATGGTAAAGATGAGGGAATGGGGCCTAACAATTGAAAGTTATGTATTGGAGTTGGTTATTGTTAGTATTTCATCAAAGATATAGTCATAGATTAAGTTTCCGCAATTATTTTTATTGAAAACGTGGGTTGGTCCTAACAATGTATTTACCTGAAAAACATATAAAAATAGCCACTAATGAAAATTGACATTGTTTCCAACTTGCTTGTACTGCATCAAATATAGTGATTCTTGAAGATTGATCAGGACATCTTCTGGTGGCTTTTTTTTGGT
Organism: Malacoraja senta; assembly: GCA_038087875.1. NCBI lineage: Eukaryota > Metazoa > Chordata > Chondrichthyes > Rajiformes > Rajidae > Malacoraja > Malacoraja senta. The sequence goes on along the minus strand of CM075977.1, from coordinate 214,543,400 downwards.
GCAAGTCAAAAATTGTTTTAGATATGGAATCGTCTGTGGATTGGTTTCTCTGTTAAATTAACAAGAGCCACAAATGACGGTTTACAGATTAAAGAAACTCCACATTTCACCCCTGAAACCTTACTGATGGTTGTGCAGCTTGTGAGAGCATTGAGGTGCAGCAGGACTGCAAAGAATGTGGGTGTCAGTCATAGATTGATACAGTGTGAATACAGGCCCAACTCGCCCACACTGACCAACAATGTCCCAGCTACACTGGTCCCACTTGCCTGCGCTTGGTCCATATCCCGCCAAACCTGTCCTATCCATGTACCTGTCCAACAGTTTCTTAAACGATGGGATAGTCTCAGCCTCAACTACCTCTTCTAGCAGCTTGTTCCATACACCCACCACCTTTTTGTGTGGAAAAAGTTACCCTTCAGATTCCTATTAAATCTTTTCCCCTTCACGAACCCATGTCCTCTGGTCCTCGATTCCCCTAGGCAAAAGACTGTGCATCCATTCTTCTCATAGAAAACATAGAAACATAGGCAATAGGTGCAGGAGTAGGCCATTCAGCCCTTCGAGCCTGCACCGCCATTCAATATGATCATGGCTGATCATCCAACTCAGTATCCTGTACTTCTCCATACCCCCTGATCCCTTTAGCCACAAGGGCCACATCTAACTCCCTCTTAAATATAGCCAATGAACTGGTCTCAACTAGCTTCTGTGGCAGAGAGTTCCAGAGATTCACCACTCTCTGTGAAAAATGTTTTTCTCATCTCGGTCCTAAAAGATTTCCCCTTTATCCTTAAAATGTGACCCCTTGTCCTGGACTTCCCCAACATCGGGAACAATCTTCCTGCATCTAGCCTGTCCAACCCCTTAAGAATTTTGTACGTTTCTAAAAGACCCCCCCTCAATCTTCTAAATTCTAGCGAGTACAAGCCGAGTCTATCCAGTCTTTCTTCATATGAAAGTCCTGACATCCCAGGAATCAGTCTGGTGAACCTCCTCTGTACTCCCTCTATCGCAAGAATGTCTTTCCTCAGATTTGGAGACCAAAACTGTACGCAATACTCCAGGTGTGATCTCACCAAGACCCTGTACAACTGCAGTAGAACCTCGCTGCTCCTATACTCAAATCCTTTTGCTATGAATGCTAACATACCATTCGCTTTCTTCACTGCCTGCTGTACCCGCATGCCTACTTTCAATGACTGGTGTACCATGACACCCAGGTCTCGTTGCATCTCCCCTTTTCCTAATCGGCCACCATTCAGATAATAGTCTACTTTCCTGTTTTTGCCACCAAAGTGGATAACCTCACATTTATCCACATTATACTGCATCTGCCATGCATTTGCCCACTCACCCAGCCTATCCAAGTCACCTTGCAGCCTCCTAGCATCCTCTTCACAGCTAACACTGCTGCCCAGCTTTGTGTCATCCGCAAACTTGGAGATGTTGCATTCAATTCCTTCGTCCAAATCATTAATATATATTGTAAATAGCTGGGGTCCCAGCACTGAGCCTTGTGGTACCCCACTAGTCACTGCTTGCCATTCTGAAAAGGACCCGTTTACTCCTACTCTTTGCTTCCTGTTTGCCGGCTAGTTCTCTATCCACATCAATACTGAACCCCCAATATCATGATTTTGTATACCTCTATAAGACCTATTCAACCTCTCCCTATAGCTCACACTCTCTAGTCCTGGCAACATCCTCATAAATCTTTTCAGAACCCTTTCAAGCTTGACAATATCTTTCCTATAACATGGTGCCCAGAACTGAACACAATATTCTAAATGCGGTCTCACCGACGTCTTATACAACTGCAACATTACCTCCCAACTTCTATACTCAATACTCTGACTGATGAAGGCCAAAGTGCCAAAAGCCTTTTTTGACCACCTTACGTACCTGCGACTCAACTTTCAAGGAACCATTCACCTGTTCTCCCAGATCCCTCTGCTTTACAACACTACCCAGAGGCCTACCATTTACTGTGTAGGTCCTGCCCATGTTCGATGTCCCAAAATGCAACACCTCACACTTCTCTGTATTAAATTCCATCAACCATTCCTCTGCCCACCTGGCCAATCGATCCAGATCCTGCTGCAATCTTTCACAACCATCTTCACTATCTGCAAAATCACTAGCTTTTGTATCAATGCTGCATTTTGCTAATGCTGGCCATGAATGATCCATGCTGAATATCTGGTGCAAAAAGGTTGTTCCTTTACTAAGTGCAAAATTAGCTGCCTTTGTAAATACATATTTTCACAGAAAATCATAAAACAATCTTTACATTTGTTTGGCAGAGTTAAAGAAATATAAAATCTTATTAAAACTGTTCGCATGATGCTTTGCCTTCATGCTAGTATTGACCTACTTTGGATTGATTAGAATTGAGTATGGGATGAGGTTTTATAGTCTAAATTTGAGGCAGTAAATGAAAAGTCGCAGACCCACGTTCTGTGCTTCGCTGCCAACATCATTTTCACACCAGCGGTGAGCTAGATTTGCGTCTGGAAAGGCATAACTGCAGATTGCAGTGTTTTACTCTGCAGCCAAGGAAGCTGTAATGGATCCAGTGGTGGGATGTAGCGGACAACAGCAGCCATCGTTGCAGTACACCATCAATGTCAGTCTGTGAGAATCATCTGGTATAGTTTCTGCACGGATCTCCACCTCTTGAAAATACACCCTCGCTCTCGAGCATGGTAACCAGAATCATTCATTTGCTGTTTTGATGGCAGTTGTAGCAGAGCATCAAATGTTTGCTTTGAGCCTGTTCTGATCAGGAGATGCTGTTAACCATATCCACTCCTAAACATTGTAGTGCATATTCCGACGTCTGGGTCATTTGTATGACGAAGATAGAGAGCTTTCGTGTATCGTTTCAATAGTTTAAGGCTTTGCAGTGCACAGCTAATGATCTGTGCCAACAGTCTTGAATATGGCGTGAACAGGCTCTGCTTTATTGCGTCTCTTGAAATACCTTTTGGATGTTTGTGTACTTTCCCTGTGCATTTTTTTCTGATGGAGTTTGTACTAATCTAAACTCGTTTTGTAACTTAAATACAGTTTGGATGTGTATATATATAGTATATGTTGCAATGATTTCTCATTCCATAGATTACTGTGCACAAAGGAAATGAAACTAACCCTTAAAAAAAAAAGTCACTACGGTCTGAATCTGAGCCATTTATCTGTCCATGATGTGATGGGCTGTCTCAGTCCTGCTGCAGGAAATAAAGTGCAAATTAAGTGATTTGCAACCTGTGCTTTCGAAATATCTTAAGATGGGAGAGTGAACTACATTCTAACTTGCTTGCTTAGCCAGGTGCTGCTTGCTTTGAATACATTTTAGATAATGCCTGCAGTTGAAACAATGTATCAAATGAAGTTGAATAGTCTGAATTTTATTTTTGAGCTGTAACTTGGAAATAGTCTTCAGTATTTATAATTTACTGCCATCGTGGTGTAGAATATTTATTTGCCTAATCATAAAAATGCACGTTAAATTACTTACTATGCATTTGTGTACTGAAGCACAAGCCTCCCTGGAATGTTCTTCTATTTAACCCAAGTAGAGTTATTTTGGCTTGCCCTACTATGTGTTATGCTTCTTCAAAAAAATATGTGTAGTTTCATGAATAGGTTGGTTTGTTATCCCATGGGTAGATTAAAATACTTCTTTCCCAGCCTTGGAGGAATAGTTACAATACTTTATATTCAAATATTAGCCCATAACTACTTCCTCTGTCTGCATGGATATGTTCCAGGAGGCTCTGCCACATGACTTCTTACTTCAAACACCACTGCACTTCTGACTTTTGCCTTGTATTCACACCACCACTCCTCTATGCTACATGGAAAACATGTGCTCTTCATTACTCATTCAGTCAAATATCATCCACTTTATAGACCTTTCTCCACCCTGTCCCCAGTTACTCTCTTCAATATTGTTATAATTAGTAAATGCAAGTCTTCAAACAAAACTAGCACAGTTTCTTAATGTGTCCATATAAATCTTGCAAAGTCATAGGAATTAGCATTTTAATTCTTGGCAGCTGGAAACAGTAGTTTAATATGGCTGGCAACTCTACCTGTATTTTCTTATGAGTCTTCTAAGCTGCCATAAAGTAATTAAATTGATGCCACAAATGTAAAACTGCAGATGCTGTTTTACAAAAACACACAAAGTGCAGGAGTAACTCAGCGAGTCAGGCAGCATGTCTGGAGAATATGGACCAGTGACATTTTGGATCAGGAGCCTTCTTCAGACCGTCCGATGTAGGGTCCCAACCAAATACATCACCTATCCATTTTCTCCAGAGATGCTGCCTGACCCGCTGAGTTGCGTCAGCACTTTGTGTTTGAAATTGATGCCAATCTCATTGTACACCCATCAGTCCCATTCCCCCATTTATCTCAATGCAGCCTATTTCTATTCTCCCATGCCAACCTCCTATTCTTCTTAATTAAGTACCAGTGCATCTTTGATAAGTTGTAGTAAACCATAGCACCGAGGTAACCACGGGAAAATTTGTAAGGCATGCACTGTCTCGCTCTCACACTTAGCTGCCCATGGCACTAACTGGTGGGCCATTGTTCCCCTTAACTGCCACGCAAGAACATAAGAGGATGTTGCCAGGACTCGAGGGTCTGAGCTATAGGGAGAGGTTGAGCAGGCTGGGACTCTATTCCTTGGAGTGCAGGAGGATGAGGGGTGATCTTATAGAGGTGTATAAAATCATGAGAGGAATAGATCGGGTTGATGCACAGTCTCTTTCCCAGAGTAGGGGAATCGAGGACCAAAGGACATAGGTTTAAGATGAAGCGGAAAAGATCTAATAAGAATCTGAAGGGTAAACTTTACACACAAAGGATGGTGGGTGTATGGATCAAATGTTTATCGGCGTTTAGTCTAAAGTCACTTATTTTCATTTGTTACATGTGTAGAAAGGAACTGCAGATGCTGGTATATACTGAAGATAGACACAAAGTGCTGGAGTTACTCAGCAGTCAGGCAGGATCTCTGGCGAAAAAGGATGGATGACGATTCGGGTTCGGACCCAAAACGCCAGCCATCTATTTTCTCCAGAGATGCTGCCTGACCCGCTGAGTGACTCCAGCACTTTGTGTCCATCTTCCTTTGTTACATGTCTGTTTAGATCTGGAATATCATTTGAAATGTTGGTCATCTTGTTCTTGAATTGGTAGAGCCGTGCATTTGTGATCACTTGGGCAATTGTAACCTCCAGGCAAAAAAGGACTGTCAGAATTGTAGCATCAAAGCTTATAGGAAGAGGAGGAGGGGGGAAGCGGATGGGAAGGAAGGAAAGGAAATTAGAGTGGAATTCAAATGAAATAGAGGAGAATGTGGAAGAGGCAAACTGTGATGTGGAGAAATTTAAAATAACCATAAGGCCAGCACATTGTCAATTACTTCGGTCTGTGATAAACTGTCAATTTGATCAGAGAAGTGTGAAAAAACACACTGCATTCACTCCTTGTCAGTGCATATCTTTTTTTTAAAATTCTAGGCAGAATCTGGCTATGGATCAGAATCAAGTCTACGGCGTCATGGTTCCATGCTGTCTCTCACATCTGCCGCAAGTGGATATTCTGCTACATCCACCTCATCCTTTAAGGTAAGAATATTGTCCTTCCATTTCCGCCCAACTCCCAGCCACATGCATCCAATTACAATTTGATGCATTTTATTGCTACACATAAAGTTCTGGGGAGTGGCTGGAGAAAGGTTTATGGTGTTCACAACGCTAATTTTGGAGGTTAAACACTATATTGATTAGCATCATAAAACTCTCCTGATGGATTGGCTAAAACTGTAAAGTAGTGTGATTTCTCCCTGAAAGTTCAGAAATTGTCATTGTTAACCAAGTTCACAAGTTATAGGAGTAGAATTCGGCCATTCCGCCCATCGAGTCTACTCTGCCATTCAATCATGACTGAACTCTGCCTCCTAATCCTATTTTCCTGCCTTCTCCCCATAACCTTGACACCCATTCTAATCCTGTGATAAAGTTGCCCAGCCCAGAAAGTTCACAATTTCTTAGGTTGTAAGAAAGGGCACAAAGTGCTACTTGAATTTTTAACATACGAGGAGGGCTTTATATTGAATTGTCCACCTCGTATTCTTGAGGCTCCACTCAGAGGCCTGGCTCAAAAGGTATTTCTAGTGTATCTGAAATAAGATACCAGGAGATGGTCATTTGAGGAGAAGGAACAAATAAAAGGCAGAATGCATGTTCACCTGCCAGGTTTTTTTTGTGTGTAACTGTCCTTTTCTCAAAATAAATGGGTAATTGTTTGGTTTTACTAAAATAATGTTTTAATCATTGTTCATATCATTTTCATCTGCACCAGCAAAGTTGCTCCGTAAGCAGCCTTGCCTCAATTTGCAGGGTCACTCTCTTTGACATTCCCATGTTGCAGCTAGCCATGACTTTTACTTTAGGGTTTTCACCAGACACTGATCAAGAGGCAGCACATAATATTATTTCACTTGGTATCCATCAGAGTTTATGTTCAGCAGTGGAATTCACCATTCAATATCTTCATTTTTAATGTCTTATTTATATAAAGGTAGGCTGCAATTTTGCTGATCCTAATTCTTGGCAAGAAAGTGCCATTGACATTTGTACAGAAAGAGGGTGGAACACAAATATTTTGATGAAATCATCTTTGGCTAGTGGTGCAAAACTACCATCAGAAGCAAAAAAATATTCAGGCAGCGTATAAAGGAGGCTGTAACTGCTTTTTAGTTTTGTGCTATTACCAAGTCCAACACAATTATCTTTACAAATATGAATCCAAACAAAGGTGACAGAGGTGAGTGGAGGCCTGGCTTTTCCATTCCAGCATACATTGGTGCAAGTTTCGAAAAACACGACTGAAATATCCCTGTAAAATATGACAATTCAAAAAAAGGTGACTAAACATTTTTTTTTTAAATAGGACAATGTTCAATCAACTATTTATTCTTGGAGACCAAATGATTTTTATTCTTAAAAAATGTACTCTGGTTGTTGGGCTCTTTGACCTGAAATCAGCTTTAGGCTGAACCTAGAGTTTTATGAAAACATAGACTGATTTACTTCAGAACTATTTTGCAAGTACTCTATGTTCTGAGTTTGGGTCATGCAATCCCTGTTGGTTTACTTTTTGCATAACCACTATCAGGACAAAAAAATGCATACTCTGTTCAGTTCCAAGAGATGGTAGAAACTTTGTAAACTGCTGGTTGTTGATGCAAAACTATAGTCCATCATTTGTTACCACAGACTTCCATTGGGCCAGTCCAAGATCTCAACCTTCAGGTAGGAAAGATTAAAATTTGCACATAAGCAACATGCACCATTGAGTGACTATAATCTATTACATAGCTTTCAACATTGAAATTTAAGCTAAGATTCACTTTATACAATATAATGTTTGCAAAAATATAAAGGGCTTTTTAATCAGTTACTTTTGGGGGCCCGCTCATAAAACAGTGCACTTCACTTTGGGGACCAACATACAACTATCTCTGCAGGATCCAGGTAATAAAAGGTACAACCTGACCGTGATCCCAGATCAGAGCTGCACAAATCAGATGCCTCTACACCTGATAGGGGATCTGGCACAGAGACAATTTCTGTTTGAGGAAAAATGAACATTCTCTGGATCTTGCCAGCACAACAATCTAGTGGAGGGACCCCTGTGACTGACCTGTAGCAAAGCATAAATGCATAGATATGTAGACAATAGGTGCAGGAGTCGGCCATTCGGCCCTTCGAGCCAGCACCGCCATTCAATGTGATCATCCACAATCAGTACCCAGTTCCTGCCTTCTCCTTCTGTCTTCATAAAACAAAAACATTAGGCAGACCAGATAGCATCCATAGAGAATTTCATTATCCATTTATGTTTCATATTTCCTGCAACATTTTTTATTTTTTTTATTTTTTTGCTTTTGACTCTTTGGCCAGTTGTAATGCAAGGTCATCAACCTATTAAAGTAACTGAGCTTTTCTTTCTCTGCAGATGCCATCTGATTGTCTGGGCTTTTCATGCATTTTTCCTTTTCTTTCAGACTTTCTGTTGCTAACTTATCTCGCAGGTCTAGTATTTTTCTTCCTCCCCCCTCTCTGCCACATCCCAGAAAAAATTGACTGCAAGCAATCTGCCTTCCTCCTCTTTCAGCTGGTGCCTATTTCTGCAATTTGTTTTTTCTTTGTCTTCATCCTGTCACAGACATTCCCTCTTGCCCTCCCTTCAGCTACTGCCTATCTCCAAACATGCCTGATTTCAAAAGTTTCATACTGCCAGGAAAAAATAGAGCACCGGAAACATTAGATCTATTTCCCTCTCCACATATGGTGCTTGACCTGCTGAGTGTTTCCAGCATTTTCTGTTTTTATTTCAGACTTGCAGCAAGTGCAGTATTTTTGCTTTGTCAGTACCAAAGTATATTGCCATGAGTTGCTTACGACAAATGTTCTTTCCCTTTTTGAAAACAATCAAAATATCATATCCACATTACTGCCTGCTCTGCTTAAGCAATACAAATGTGGCTTGTTTGCACGTGAATAAATTAAGTGAAATGAATGCAAGGATATTGTTACGTTATCTGGTGAACGGGTGTTATTAGTTCTTGGAGTTGCAAATGATCATTGCATCGAGTAATAACTTGTGAAGATGCCACATATGGTATTGGAGACTATACTTTTCCTGCTTTAAAGTAATTGACAGAGAGCATAGAAAGCCATATCTTTACCTGACCTTGTGATCAAATTTGTTACACATCAAGAAAGCTAGTGAAGGACATGCCCTTTGAAACTCGTCTCTAGTACCTTGACATCCCACTATCACGTTGAGTTGCATTTTTTAAACTATATTACTGTGTTTGACAGATCATTCCAAGTATTTAGGTTCTTCATAATCATTTCTAAAGCAATATTCCTTCTCTTATAAATACTAGTAATTATATTAGGGCGATGACTTAATGTCGTCAATAGAGCCATACAGCATGGAAACAGGCCCTTCAGCTCAACTTCTCCATGCTGGTTAAGATTTTGAAAAGAAAACTTCTGCCCTGGGCTTGCTTTCAATTCAACTTTTTGAAGTTGTTAACATTGGTCAACGGAATGAAAGAGTCATACCCTCTATTTCCAATTTCCCAGACAAACTCATCCACGTAGATGCCCAGTAAAAATATGTGCAATTTTAACCATGATGGAAGTGGAGAAAATTAGATTTGGCATGTGTACTCGCAGATTTTCAATTTTTCCCCAACAAATCTATAATATTTCCATACTATAGAGTTGCTATTACCTCATACGTATTTACAGGAATGTGTTTTTCTCGTTTCAGCTCAATAACGTGTAATTTGAAATCGGTGGCCGGTTTCAAAATTTTAATTAAAAGCCCAAGTCTTCAAACTGTTGATGTTATGATACCCATTACCTGTAGTAATGGTGTTCACGAAAGGTGTAACTACTTATGAAGTGACAACTGTTTTGCCTCTAATTTATAAAGTAGCTGAGCAAAGTTAATTAACCCTGAGGAGCGCGTTTCGTGCATTCACTTGTTTATCTACTGATGACAAAAGGATTGTTAAAGATGTAATTAATTAATTCGGGCTATTGTTGCATCTGCTCTCTCTCTAAACCAAACAAATTAACAGTTTAATTTGCTTTTATTTTTGTAGAAATTTCACCTTTTTTGTGTTTTGAATTTCAGAAAGGTCATAGTTTGCGTGAAAAGCTTGCTGAAATGGAAACGTTCCGTGATATCCTATGCAGACAGGTTGATACACTACAAAAGTTCTTCGATGCTTGTGCAGATGCTGTTTCTAAAGATGAACTCCAGAGAGATAAAGGTGCATTGATTGAATGTTTCCAAGTTTGAAATTGTTTTAACTAATGACAGTCTCTTAAATCTTAATATTCCTTTGCGTTTTATTTTTAAATCTGCATTTTGGCACAACCAGTGTCAAATTACTGTCGCAGGGTAGTGAGGATTTGCAATTTTTGTTATTGATGAATATATTGAAAATATAGAAATTGACTCGAACAGTGTAATTTCAAATGTAAGCAAATGATAATTGCTTACATTTTCCTATTGCTGGTAGTTCAAGCCCCCCTTACAACAGAAGTTCTCGAAGCTGTCAACTGCAAATGTTCTTCAGTGATTTCATCCACAGGCATGGCCTTGGCTTCCACGTATATGGCAACACCTGGTTCCATCCCTCTGTTGCACTGATCACTACTTTGGTTTTGTGTTGAAATCCTGCTTATCTCATTTGCTTTGATGAGGCTTAACATTCGCCAGATAAATTGAGGAGACCATAAATGTTTTTTCTTTGGCTTCACCAGAACAATTTGCTGTGAAGTCAGCTGTTTATAATGTTTTATCTGTTTAATTTTAATCCTAAATTCCATCGCAAGATAATGTTTCCATCTTTGTAACAAATTTGTCCAGTCTTGTTCCTGTATCTGGCCATTGATGCCAGGTGTACATGTTTGTCCTTTTTGTTTACCTCAGCCCCTGACTACTCTGTTTTTCTTGCTTTGCTTTCCATTCTCAAGCTCTCCAAAAACGTGACTTTGTCCAATTCCCTGCTGCCCACATTCCAACCTGTACCAAAACATATTTGCATATCTTGTGCTAGTTGATGCGTTATGGTTTCTGGTTGTATTACATCTGTAATTTAGATTTTTTACCCTGTGGTCAAAATGGTTCTGATTTTTCACCCTGTGGTCAAAGTACTTCCTGTTTCTCAAATTGCCTCAAGCCTTCAGCCATCACAACTTTTACTCCCCTCTTACCCCCAGTATTCTACACCAGCCCATTTCTAACTTTCCACCTTTCTCTCTCTACCATTATTGGCATCTGGGTCTCTATCTTTCTCGCTCTAGAATTTTTGTTTCCATTTGTCTGTGCCTGTACCTCCTCACCCCTAAAGAACCTAAAGAGTAATCTTGTGACTGACATTTCTTATTATTCTTGTTCTTATTATTTTTGACTCCGTTTTGTTTGATTAGGGTTTTGGGGGGGAGTGGGGGGACTCCTTGGTGCATTATCTTATGATCTTGATGGTCTTACCTTGCATTATCTATATCTAGTGAGGTGGTTGGAAGTAACAGGTCAGATCAATAATAGTTTTTAAAAATCCTTATTCAAAATCTATCAAAGAGAATTAAAAGGTTTTGGGGACATTTTAGTTATTTCAAAATCCTTTTCTTTTTAGGGTAGGGAGAGTCCTAGATGTGTTGGTTCAATTTATTATTGCTTTTCAGGAAGGCTGGGATATACAATAGGCATCTTTGGAAATATGTCCTTATCAAGCAGCTACCAATTGTTTATCTCAAGGAAATATTGCCCGAACTATATCTTGTGTAAGGAAATCTGATTTATAGGCATCTGCCATTTTATGGTAAAATTAAAAACCATATTGAAAAAGTTATCTAATTTGTAGGAGAGAGTTAATTTTACTGGAAGGAGACTTGAGAAGATCTTGAGAGCTATTCTTCCACGTTCCTGGTAGTGCTGCTCTGTCTCCAATTGTAACTGCATTGGTACCAGTCATGTATTTGAAGCAATGCAAGTGCAACTATTGTAGCTTCTCCTCTGCATCATTCATAAAACTCTCAAAGCTGCTAAATAGAACTCCGTGTCAGTGCAATGAATGAAAACAGTATATTTCTCTGAACCTGCAGCAGATATGGTTTCAGCTGACATTGAAACTGAATAAGAATTGGTTTCTTTCACAAGTCATGAAAGATGTTCTAAAAGTTTAATTTTACCGTTTTAGTAGTGGAAGACGATGAAGATGCTTTTCCAACTACACGATCAGATGGTGATTTTATACATAATAACGGCAGCAAAGAGAAATGTATGTATCCTTAAAAATTACAAATAGTTTATATTCTTAAATCTTTAAAGTAATCGTTTGTCTTTAATTTTAGTTCCTATTTTATTTTAAGTGGAACACTTTCGTGCAAATTGATCTAAAAAAGAATCAAGTTCCACTTTTCTTTATGCTCTGAGGGATGTGTATTGTGCATTTACTTGGTAATCTCCTAATAGCAAGAAAGAATGGCTGTAAATGGTATAATTTTTGCATTTGGTCGCTCTAAACCAAACAAATGTGTGAATGTGACAGCCCTTGGCCATGTTCCAAGACGATGTTGCCTTTCTGCTTCACAAAGCATGTTAAAACTTTCTCAATAGTCATTCTATTTTTTTAAATGGCAAATAGTTAATTACTTTCTATAGTTCATTGGCTTTTTTTAATTTTCTCGGGGCACCAATATTATTATGGCATTACGAATGTTTTTACATTTCCGAGCTTTAAATTTCATTTTTTCTATAAAGTAAAGCAAGCAGGCCCCTAAGCCCAAGTCGTCCATGCCAACTAGGTTTTATAACTCAAATAGTTCCAATTGTCTGCATTTAACCCATATCCATCTAAACTTTTCCTGTCCATATACCTGCCCAAGTTTCTTTAAAATCCTGTTATTGTACCTGCTCAACGACCTCATTTGGCAACGTTCCAAACATGCACCACTCTCTGTATGAAGACATTGCTTCTTGGATCTCTTTAAAATTTTTCCCCTCTACCTTAAACCTATGTCTTCTGTGCAACCCTGGAAAAAAAATGTCACCATTCTCCTTATGTATACCTCATGATTTTGTACTTCTCTATACAGTCACCCCTCCGCCTCCTATTCTTGAGTGAAAAATGTTCCAGCCTATCACCTTCTCTTAATACAAGCCTTCCAGTTCTGGTAACTTAATGGTGATTTTTTTAATGCACCTCTTCCAGCTTAAAGACATCCTTCCTATAGCAGGACAACCAGAACACCACACAATACTCCAAGTGTGGTTTCACCAATCTCTTGTACAGCTATTATATGACATATCCCAACTCCTGTACTCATTATCTTTATCAATGAAGGCAAGTGTGCCAAATGCCACCTTCACCATCCTATGAACGGGTCCCACCACTTTTGGAGAACTGTGGACCTATACCCCTTAGATAGACACCAAGTGCTGGTGTCACTCAGCAAGTCAGGCAGCGTCTCTGGGGGAAAAGGATGGGTGATGGTTCGGATCAGGACCCTTGTTCAGACTTTGCAGGAGTTGGTCTGGCATTTTGTGTCTATCTTCAGTGTACACCAGCATCTGCAGTTCCTGCCTATGCTGTTACTGAGTGAATTGGGTAAAATTAAAAACTAAAGACATGTAAACACTGATGTCCTCTAGCAGTGAATGAGCTCCTCTTGCTGAATCCCAAGTGCTAATGTCTACAGAATCTGTACCAGATTAGATTTGGTACTGGATTCTCAAGTTTATTCAGTTTAATAGATGATTTCATCTGATAAAGAATGAATGGCAAGAGAGCCCATTACAGATGCTTGTCATTTTGGATGGAGACATGCTTTTATTTGCTGGAAGTAAATTCTCCTTAAACTTAAGTCTGACTGTTCCAGCAACATCCTTGTGAATCTTTTCTGCATCCTCTAACTTAATTGCATCCTTTTTGGTATTTAGTGTTTCCATGTGTGACGCCCAAAGGGATCAATGGATTAGATTTCAAGGGTGAGGCTATCACTTTTAAAGCTACTACGGCTGGAATACTGGCCACGCTTTCTCATTGCATTGAACTAATGGTGAAACGAGAAGACAGCTGGCAGAAAAGAATTGATAAGGTATTTGTGCAAATCGATTATATTGTATTAAAATTGTGGAATTTCCACAAATTCTTGCTTAACAGATTTATAATGAAGGTACAATATGTGTACGTATATATATTTATATTTGGAGATTGGCAGATTCTTGATTAGTAAGGGTGTCGGGGATTATGGGCCGAAGGCAGGAAAATGGGGTTGAGAGGGAACGATAGATTGAATGGTGGAGTAGACCTTATGGGCCGAATGTCCTAATTCTGCTCCTATCACTTATAAACTTGGATGTAATGAAGTATAAGCATGTTTATAGGGTCCTGATCAATGATGGAGAAGGAACACTCAAACAATATAAAATTAAGACAAAATAAACATTTATTGAAACGACAATAAAAATTCAATTAAACAGCAGCAAGAGGCAAATAAATACTGTGTCTCACATGTCCTTTAACTGAAAAAGGGAGTCTGGAACTTATGACAGCTTGAAATAGAGACTTTATCCAGCCTGTGGGACGGCACCATTCTGGAATCTCATTCCGAGGTGAAGTCCAGTGAGCTATCCTCCTTTGCACTGAAATCAACATTATTTGTTACATCAGGTGCTGAGCTAGTCTTGGGTGTCTCTGAGAAATAAAAACTTATCTTATTAGATGTACTTGAAGCTGCCTGATCAATGGCATGATTTAATGGTTCTTCTATGCGAGTCCAAACATTTGAGTGTTTTCTACCTGTGCCTGCTTGCTTGACATATGGTGTGATTAGCACACAACTCCATTTAGATTTTAAACTTTGTTTAACCCTTGCATTACATGCATGCGCACACAATATATTTTGTCTTGTTGCATGATTTGAGTTAGTTTCCAGAAAAGATGTAAGGTTCTTCTGCATGAAGAAGGGTCCTGACCCGAATTGTCACCCATCCTTTTTCTCCAGAGATGCTGCCTGACCCGCTGAGTTACTCCAGCACTTTGTGTCATCTTCTGTATGGTTGTTTGCTGTCCTGGGGAGATGGGGGGAATTTGAGGAAAATGTGTTTTGATATGAACTTGGATAATGTAGTAAGGAACTTCAGGATCTTAAAATATGTAAGAAGGGGAAAACTCTACAGATTGCACATGGGCATCAAAATTGGATTGGCTCCATGATCCTTGAAAATTAAAAAAGTAAAGGCGTTTGGATGAACCAGGAAGGAAATGTAGGAAATAAAAATGAGTAATGAGTGGAGCGGAAAGATATCTGCGTGAGATGCAGACAAAGCGGCATAATGATCAGAACACCCATAGAATGTAAAATGACGGTGATATGCCTCGAAAGTTCTGTACAAGAATGATAAAAAATGTTGAGAATAAAACTGGAAATGTTTGTTAAAGAAGTATCTGACAATAGTCGCTGTTGAACTATGATGGTTGGATAAATATATAGGGATACAAGTTACTTTGAAAACATAGTGAGAGGGAATGTAATCTTTCATGTAAAAAAGCATTGATTCATCTGATCTGGACACAAGGAAGGGGGAGGGGGGAAAGCTATCAATAGGGGTAACCCTAAAAGATCTTGGGTAAAATGTTTGCTTGCTGTATTTTATATTTTGATATTGGTTGTTATACGTAGTTAGCAGAAGTGAAATTGCCATTGTTGAGTGCAATAATACATTTTTCCCATTGTCTATCTGCGAGACAGAATAATGTGCAAAATTTGATCTTTCATACGCAGGAGATTGAAAAGAGACGACGGGTAGAAGATGCTTACAAGAACGCTATGTCAGAACTTAAGAAAAAATGTCATTTTGGTGGACCTGATTATGAGGTAAGGATTGAAATTACATTGTACTTGTGCAAACATCAGAAATAGGATGCAGTTTTGGAGACCGGTGATTGCAAATTGCTTTACTATCATGGTCAGATTTTGTGTCAATACATGTGACATATTTTGAAGCATTTCTTCTGTGTGGAGCTGTGATGCCATTTCAAGTCATTTTAGAGCTTGTATTGTTTTCTACAATCCTTAGGAAGGTCCAAACAGTTTGATAAATGAAGAGGAATTCTTTGATGCTGTTGAAGCTGCTCTTGACAGACAAGATAAAATTGAAGAACAGGTATTTTCTTTGTTGTAGTTGTAAATAAATAGAAAGTTTTGAAGTTGTAACATGCATACAACATAGAAACCGATCCTTTGGCCCATGCTGACTAAGATGTCCTATCTATGCTAGTCTCACCTGCCCACATTTGGACCATAATCCCTCTAAACCTTTCCTATCCATGTACCTGTCAAATTGTCTCTTAAATGTTGCCATAGTACCTGCCACACTTATCTCCTCTGACAGATCGTTCCATACACCCAGCACACTGTGTGAAAAGGCTGCCCCTCAGGTTCCTATTAAATCTTCCCCCCCCCTCACCTTTGTGCTTATGTCCTTGATTTTCCCTATTCTGGGTGAAAGACTCTGTGTATTCACCCTATCTATTCCCATCCTTTTATGCTCCTCTATAGGATCATCTCTCAGCCTCCTGCACCCTAAGGAATAAAGTCCTAGCCTGTCCAACCTCTCCTTGTAGCTCAAGCAGTCAAGTCCTGGCAACATCCTTATAAATCTTCTCAACACTCGTTCCAGCTTAACAACATCCTTGCTATAGTACAATGCCAAAATTGAACACAATACTCCAATAACTGCCTTACCCACATTTTGTACAACTGTAATATAACATCACAACTCTTAATACTCAATTCCTTGACTGATTAAGGCTAATGTACGAAACCCTATCTACCTATGACGCCACTTTCAGAGAGCTATGTACCTGCACTCCTAGATCCCTCTGTTCTACAACACTCCCCAGGGCCCTGCCATTCACTGTGAAGCACCTGCCCTGAATTGACTTCCCAAATGCAACACCTCACACTTATCTGCATTAAACTCTGTTAATCATTCCTCAGCCCACTTGCCCAGCTGATCATGATCCTGCTGCAAATTTTGATGACCATCTTCACTATCTGCAATTCCATCCATTTTAGTGTCATGAAGAAATAAGTGGAAACCAGTGAATGTGTGTTTTCACTTCAATAAGACGGCTTTGGAGATCATTCACAAAATTAGTGTGCAGAGCATTTGGGGGGAGGGGGGGGGGTTATTTTGCCATTAATTTGTGGGTTGGAAGGCCATGCCAAGCTGTTCACAATCTCTCTACCAATCAGTTGGATGAGGGAATTAGATGTTATATATCCAAGGTTGATGATTCGTAGCTAGATGGCAGTGTGCTACTTGGAGGATGCCAAGAGGCTTTGGGCATGTTGACAGTCTATGTATTAGTTAAAGAAGTGGCAAATGGAAAAAAGGAAGCTATGCTCTTTTATGGAAAAAGGGAGCTTTTAAGTGGTGAGAGATTGAAATTTGGTGTTCAAGGAATTGTATGTCCTTGTACACAAACCACTGAACATTAACATGGAAGTTCGGCAGTAATTAGGAAGGCAGACAATATGCTGCCCTTTCATGCAAAAGTATTTTTGAGCACTAGAGTATAGTTGCCTTCATTCATAGGTACAAGAATCTGCAATATTGTACAAAGGTTTCATCTGTCTACCAGTTGATGAGACTTTAGCTGTTTACAATCTATAATCAATTGAACGATTGGATCAGATATAATATAAGTTTGCTAATGATTCAAAGCGCGTGCAGTGTGGAGGATGCAGATAGGTTATTTAACTGGTAAGAACGTGACAAATAGAGCCCTGATATGTGCATCTGGGATATTATATCAAAGGGGTAAATGTATTTTTGATAGTGGAAATACAGCAACATTTAACATGTTGACACCAAGAATGGTAGGCTTATAAGAGGAAAGATGAAATTTGATCAGAAGAATGAGAGATGACCTAATTGGGGGGAAAAAACGTTTGGGATTTGACAGGGGAGGTGCCTTGCAGGATGTCATCCTTGCAGGAGTGACTGGAACTATACATCATACACTTAAAATAAAGGGTTGCCATTCAGGTCAGCTGAGAAGAAATTTCTTTATCCAAAGAGTTGTGAATCTTTGGAATTTTCTACTCAAGTTCAAGTGAGTTTATTGTCATGTGTCCCTGATAGGACAATGAAATTCTTGCTTTGCTTCAGCACAACAGAACATAGTAGGCATTGACTACAAAACAGATCAGTGTGTTCATATACCATTATATAAAGATATACACACATGAATAAATAAACTGATAAAGTGCAAATAACAGATAATGGGCTATTAAAGTTCAGAGTTTTGTCCGAGCCAAGTTTAATAGCCTGATGGCTGTGGGGAAGTAGCTATTCCTGAACTTGTCGTTGCAGTCTTCAGGCTCCTGTACTTTCTACCTGAAGGTAGCAGGGAGATGAGTGTGTGGCCAATATGGTGTGGGTCCTTGATGATACTGCCAGCCGTACTACTCAGCAGATCTATGAAGGCTCGATAACTAATTGTAGTCAAGAAGGGGATCAATAGATCTTTAAATGTTGAAGGAATTGAGGGATAGGAGATTACTGTAAGAAAGCAGTAGTGGAGGATCAAGCATAATATTCATAATATTAAATAGTGCGGAACAGACAGAGAGCAATTGATTTTCAGTTTCTTAAGATCTGGTGTTCGGGGACAGAATTGGTCATATGCATTCATCATTTTTAACTGGGTACTGTAATCATTTTAATTTTTAGTCCCATACAGAGAAGTCAAGAATTCATTGGTCAGCTGCTGTGCCTTTTGGTGATTCCTTCTCCACAGTTGGAACCCACAGATTTGCCAAACAGGTACGTTGGGTTTATTTTATCTAATTATTAATCAGAAATCCGGGGAGTCTATCCTCATGCCACCATGAAGTGATTCTGTTCTACAAATTATTATTATTTTAAAATATTTCAATGTCTAAAACTTTTTGTTGAAGGCTCAAATCGGTAGTTTCTACGAGAATGTAATGTTGAGGGTCTGTTCTCCATAGTTGGATGCCGATTCGTCCTGTGTTACTGAAGCAATGCTTGCGGTAGTTTGGTCACACGTACAGCAAGGATTCCGCTTGAGTCAGAAATCTCAACATGGGACGGGGGGGAAGAGGCACCGACAAATTTGGTGTCCATAGAAAAAGCAAGATGTGACGGAAAACCCCTGAAATGCACTTTTATTCCCCCCCCCCCCCCCCCCCCCACAACAGTGGTATTGATGAGATCAGAATTTCACGAGCTTGGGGCAAATGTAAATGAGGCATTCATTCAAACAAATGTAAATGAGGCATTCATTCAAATAAATGCAAATAAAGCATTTATTCTAATAAATGTAAATAAGGCGCAAAATGCTGGAGTAACTCAGCATGACAGGCAGCATCTCCGGTGAGATGGAATGGGTGACGTTTCCCATTCGCCACCCACTCCTCTCCAGAGATGCTGCCTGACCCACTGAGTCACTCCAGCATTTTGTGTCCATCTTCGGTGTAAACCAGCATCTGCATTTCCTTCCTACACAATGGAAATAAGGCGTTCATTCCAATAAATGTAAATTAGGCATTCATTCTTATCATTAAATATTTTTTGTTCAATGGATATCGTAAAATAAGAACTAAAAATTGTCACCTGCCGAGTTGCTGTCTAGAGTTCATAATGCCATCAGGACATTAATTAACTGGATTTACCTGTGATCTGATTTCATGAGCCATTTTTTTACTAAAGGTGAAATCCATTTGAATTGGAGCAGGATAAGAATTGGCACACATTGAGCTCTGCTGCAAATGAAATGACTTTGGGCCACCACCATTTTTAATGAAGTTTAATTTTGCAGCTAGCTATTTAGTTTGTAAATAATGGGATGTTATTGAGTCAGGCACAGAGCCCTACAGCATTGAAACAGGCCCTTTGTCCCAACTTGCCCACAACAACCAACATGCCCAACCTACACTAGTCCCACCTGCCTGCAATTGGCCCATATCTCTCTAAACCTATCTTATCCATGTACCTGTGCAAATGTTTTAAATGTTGTGGTAGTATCTACCTCGGCTACCTCATCTGGCAGTTTGTTCCATATACCTACTATATGGAACGAACTGTGTTAAAAACATTTTTTAAAAAGTTTGCACTTCAGGTTCCTATTAAATCTCCCCCTTACCAGAAACATAGAAAATAGGTGCAGGAGTAGGCCATTCGGCCCTTCGAGCCTGCACCGCCATTCAATATGATCATGGCTGATCATCCAACTCAGTATCCTGTACCTGCCTTCTCTTCATACCCCCTGATCCCTTTAGCCACAAGGGCCACATCTAACTCCCTCTTAAATATAGCCAATGAACTACCTTCTGTGGCAGAGAATTCCACAGATTCACCACTCTGTGTGAAAAATGTTTTTCTCATCTCGGTCCTAAAAGACTTCCCCCTTATCCTTAAACTGTGACCCCTTGTTCTGGACTTCCCCAACATCGGGAACAATCTTCCTGCATCTAGCCTGTCCAACCCCTTAAGAATTTTGTAAGTTTCTATAAGATCCCCCCTCAATCTTCTAAATTCTAGCGAGTACAAGCCGAGTCTATCCAGTCTTTCTTCATATGAAAGTCCTGCCATCCCAAGAATCAGTCTGGTGAACCTTCTCTGTACTCCCTCTATGGCAAGAATGTCTTTCCTCAGATTAGGAGACCAAAACTGTACACAATAAACCTATGTCCTCTGGTTCTCAATTCCCCTACTCTGGGTAAAAGACTGTGTGTGCATTTACCATATTTTTCTCTTGATACACATCTTGGTTTTTCTACTCCATTTATCTGATGTATTGACTGCAACAAATAATCAAAATCTAGAATGTATGTACATTTTTTGTGGATTTTACCAGATTATTTTAATTAGTCTTTATTTCAATAATTAAGAATTCTCCTCAAAGACACTATTATGTGATAACATAGTTTTTATTCACATCACAACTTTTGAGAATCCAGGCAGTAATGGGACTGCAAAACAAAATGATCATAAACATGCACCCGATTGTTATATTTACTTCATGCTCCACGCAATGGAATACACTGTTTAGTTGCATGACGTCATTGTGGCTGTACTCATTTCTTCAAAGCTTATTGGCAACTTTAATGCACATTCTTTTTGTGGTGAAGGTTAATGTTTGACTGCCTTATTGTGCCTCTGTTCTGAACTGGGTTTTTCTTTATCTGTCTCTGTGGTAGCCCTTTAGTCGCTCTTCCTCCATGTCTTCCATTGATCTAGTCAGTGCCTCAGATGATCACAGATTCAGCACCCAGGTACTGTACCAACTCAGAGTGGTCCTCCTCTGCAGTTCAATTCTCTTAACTACTTCACCTGGGTTTCCATTCACTCTTAAGTGGTCAATGGTGATGTTTGTTGATCATAACTTATTCCCTTAGCTAAATTAATATATCCACTGAAATATAGATATTTTTTGTGGAAAAATGGCTGAAATATTTGAAATTGCAACTTTTGTAGTGAACTTTTCCTTTTTAATAATCCCAGTAAATAAAATATAACGGCTTGTCAAATTTTGTACAATTGAAAAGCAATTTATTAATTGAGGTTAATTATCTCAAGTTATAGAACAAAATGAAATGTCATAATTGTGCACTGTTAAATGTTCTCTCCTGTGGAATAGGTTAATCCAAGCATCACTGCTATAATAACACATAACAGCATGCCTTACCTTAAACCTGCCTTGACTAATGTACATGTTCAGATGGTTTATCCTCATTTATGCATGACTTGCTGATCTGAATTTTAATGTTGAATGTTTAATAACTACAGTTGGTTCCTCTAACATGTTTAACATTTTTGTGCAGTTGGTAATTTCCTTCAACTGTTTGTGGGACAGGAAAATTCAGTTGGTTGTAATGTTTTTATTTTAATTGTGTTGCCTTTGTTATCTGATTGTCATTGGTTTAAAATTACTTGCCGTCTAATGCTGAGACGGGCCGCATTGTATTTTTCTACCTTTATTAACAGATACATTTTGTTGTAATACTGAAATAGTGTTGAAGCTTTGCATTTCCTTCACCAATCCTCTTCACTCCCTAGATCCCACTTCTTTTCATGTCCCAACTAATAATAATCTTGTCTAATTCTGGACGTGGTGTTTATATCCCATCAAGGTAGTTAGGAAATTTTAAATGTGCCATCCTTACTTCTGCCCAATAAATGACTGGTTAGTTGACTTTTTAAGTGCCTCCTCAGTTCAGGGCCAATTAGGAATGGACAATAAATGTGGACAGTGCCAATGATGTTCACATCCAAAACAAATAACTGTTAAAACTTGGCCATTTTAGTAATCGTCCAGAGTGGTATGCGGGTTGAATTTTGTTCTTTTGGAGAATAGCAATGTGATAGTTTACACTACCAGAAATATCATTGAACGGCTAGGAACATTGCGAATATCCTACTTGACTCGTATAATTGTACTTACTTTATATTAGGGTAAAAGTAAAAACATAATATTCAACTTGACACCTTGCCAATGATTTATAAAGTTACCCTGCTGTGTTCTACATTATATTAAGAAAAATTGAGTCAGAGTATCATCCAGTACAGAAACAGGCGGAAGATGCTGACTCGGATATCCCACTTAAGATGGCCCCATCTTTTACCTCGATGTTTCCAATCCATGTACCTGTCCAAATCTTTTATATGTTGTTTACGTATCAACTACTTAATCTAGCAGCTCCTTTCATGTATCCACCACCCTCTGTGTAAACAAAGTTGCCCCTCGGTTTTTTATTAAATCTTTTCTCTCTCGTCTTACACAATGCCGTCCTGCTCTTGTCTTTCCCAGGATAGGAAAACCTCTGTGCACTCACCCTATCGGTTCCCCTCTCTTTTTGTACACTCTATACAATCGCTCCTCAGCATCCTGCACTCCAAGGAGGAATGTCTAGCTTGCCCAACCTGAAGGTCCATATTTTCTCTTTAATTAACTTTATTCCTTTATGCACATAATCTCTTGGATTCTCCTTAACCTTATCTATCAGAGCTATCCCCTGATCCCCTTTTTCCCTCTTGATTTCCAACTCGAGTATGCTCCTCAATCCCTACACTCCTCCAGGGATGCAAGCTCCCACCTGCCACCTTTTTCCTGATCAACTCTCCTACTATGACGACCCTTACAGTCTTGCAGCGGCCTGGAATATTTGAGCCTCTCGTTCCCATTTACTTTTTGGGAGTCTTTTGTACAATACCAACAAGGTGATAATCCCCTTTATTTCTCGCCTCCACCCACATAGCCTCATTGGGTGATCCTTCATTGATATCCTTTTAAACTATTGCCGTGATGTTCTCCTTTAGGCTTAGGTTTATCGTTGTCACGTGAACCGAGGTACGGTGAGTACCTTTGTTTTGCATGGCATCCAAACAGGTCAGATATACCGTATGTAAATACAATCAAGTCAACCTCGGGTACAATACATGGAGCAAAGGGGAAGATGCAGATTGCATAATGTAGTTCTCGCCATTGTAGCGCATCAGTTCCGTAGACAAACTTCAATGTCTGCAATGGGGTAGAGATGAATGGGGACAGTACCCTCGCTTATGGAAGGACTGTTAAGGGCCTGTCCTACTTGGGCGACTCTTTAGGCGACTGCCAGGGACTAGTTTTAATGGAATTCACCTACGACACCTGGCGACAATCTACGACAGCACCTACGACAACATCTACATCAACCTACGACAGAAAAAATTGTCGCCACTGTCGCCAAAATGTTTTCAACATGTTGAAAATTTTGCGGCAGCCGCCTGTAGTCGCCCAAAAAATCGCCTAAGTGGAACAGGCCCATTAAGAAGCCTGATAAGAGGGGAAGAATCTGGTGGTGCACGCTTTCAAGCTTCTGCCTCTTCTGCCAGACAGAATCGGGGAGACTGAGGAATGATTAGGGTGGGACAAGTTTTTGATTATGTTGGCTCCTGTGAAGCGTAGATGGAGTCAATGATGAGAAGTCTGGTCTATGTGATGGACTAAGCTGCATCTGCAACTCTCATATCTTTAATCAATAAAGCAACTTAACCTCCCCCACCCCCCCCTTTTTTCCACCTTTATCTCTCGCCTATTGTAACTGTATCCTGAAACGGTAAGCTGCCAGTCGTGCCTCTCCCTTATCAAGGTTTCTGCAATGGCAATAACATCCACAGAGGAAGGCACCTGTCCACTTCTGTACCAACTTCCAGCCTTTTACCCACCTCATTATTGTATTGGATACGGCCCCCCTGCCAATCTAGTTTAAGCCCTCTCCGGAAGCACTAGCAAACCTGCCTGCCAGGAAATTGATTCCCTTCCAATCAAGCCGTCCTTCTGCCCTAGAACAGTTCCCAATAGTCCCAAGGTCAGAATCCCTGCACCCTGTGCCAATTTCTCAGCCACTCGTCCAACTGTCCTACCTTCCTATTCCTAGCCTCACTAGCATGTGGCACCAGAAGTAATACTCTTGAGATCCTGTTTTTTAAACTCTTGGCCAAACTCCCTATATTCACTCTGCATGACATCAGCCCTTTTCCTAACTTTGTCATCTGTTCTAATGTGCACAATGACCTCTGGTTGCCCAACCTCCCACTTGAGAATGAATGTTCTGCATCTGCTTGGAGACATCCTGGACCCTGGCACCAGAGAGGCAATGCATTATTTTGGAGTCCCTTGTGCTGCCCTGGAATTTTTTGTTTGTCCCCCAAACTAATGAATCTCCTATCACAATAGCCCTGTCTAATGTCACCCTTCCCTGCTGTGCTTTAGAGCCAAGCTTTGAGCCACAGATCCGACTGCTGCTACTATGCTCCTCTGAACAGTCATCCCACATCAACAGTATCCAAAAGAGTATTTTTCGAAGGGAATACCTGCAGGGGAGTTCTACACTTTTTGCGTGCTCCCTTTCCTGGCAGTCACCAGTCTACTTTCTGCCTGTACCTTAGATGTGACCACCTCAAATAACTCCTGTCTCTGAAGCCCTTAGTCTCCCTGGCTATCCTGAGGTCATCCAGCTGCATCTCTAGTTCCTTCATGTGGTCAATCCGGAATTACAAATGGGTGCACTTCCTACAGGTGCCCTCGGGAACATTGTTCCCCTGACTTCCCACATTCTGCAGGTGGAGCATACCAGTGCTGTAACTGCCATCCCTACTGCAGTAGACCAGAGAAGAGTAACAAAAATGAAGACCATGTTTTATCTTGCCGCAACCCTCTGCTCAGCCTCCTGCCGCAGCCTCAAGCCAAACTGGCAACACTTACAATCAAACACAGCCTCTCCCAAAATGGTCAGTCCGCTGCCTTGCCTTCCTTTTATACACCACGAGGAGTTGTCACTCCCGGACACTAACGGCTGCTGTTTAAATGCTGCTGCTGCTCTTAGTTGCTGAAGCTAACCTGTAGACTTACGTTATAGTATATCCTCAAAGAACCATCTGTTTCAGACACTGCAGATTTAATCGCTCGCACTTTTCCTGGAGAGAGAAAAAAAGAAATAAGAGGTTATTGAATAGAATGTGGGCAAAGTGGGTGAAGTGTATGAAGATAATCATTTAAATTGTGCTTCGGGGTTTGGAATGATTGTCTAAATAAGTTATTGCATCCATTAGCAATTTAGCAATTCAGCAAATTAAGCTCAGTTTTCAGGAGTCATCAGTATTGACCATTTATAAATTAGCTTTATCTATCGATTCTTCTTAAGCATTTGCTCAAAGTCAAGGATGACAAATCTTATTTATATACTTTTATAGAAGAACATCTATACTCAGTGGAATTTCAATTGCTATTGGGAAAATGCTTATTAATTTTGCTAGTTAATTAACTATTAAAAGAAAATTCTAGAGGCTCAAACATTGACTACAGATATTCTGCATTTAGTTCTCCATCCTCTATAGACAATAGGTGCAGGAGTAGGCCATTTGGCCCTTTGAGCCAGCACCGCCATTCAATGTGATCATCCACAAACAGTACCCCGTTCCTGCCTTCTTCCCATATCCCTTGACTCCGCTATCTTTAAGAGCTCTATCTAACTCTCTCTTGAAAGCATCCAGAGAACCGGCCTCCACCGCCCGCCGAGGCAGAGAATTCCGCACACTCACAACTCTCCTCTAAATGTAATGATATTCAAAGCTACCGTGCTATCTTAACTCCATTAGTTCCCCAGTTGAGCAGCATATCAATTTTAAAGTTCTCAAATCTTTTAAAATCTATTTGAGCCCCTGCATTCCCCCCCCCCACCCCCCCCCCCCCCCCCCTCCCCATCCATCATTGCTGTCATTTTGCCTCGGATCTCTCCAAGGTGATGGCGCTGCTCAAATCATTGGATACCTTCCCTCCACATCTGAGACTTTCATCTCAGGAATTTCCACCTTAATGTCCATACCTCTCTTTCCTCCTTAATCTCTGTACTTTTGGGCTGTAAAATCGATTTCATTCAACAGTGCTTTTGGTCATTTGTCCCAGTATCAGTCTACGTAGCTCAGTGTCAACATTTATTTGATAATGGTGCTGTAAAGTGCTTGAGTATGTTGTGCTATGTTAAGATGCCTGCAAAAACACCGTTGCTAACTTCAATCTCAAATATATTGACCGTCGTGTTCTTTCCTCTGTCTCATGGAGCAGTTTGCTCTAAAGAAAATTGAACCACTTAGAGCAAAGCAAGTCATTGTCACCAATAACATTGCCCTACAGTTAATATATTTACACCACTCATTTTACTTCAGTTCGAATGTCCCAAAGGATTGTTGACAAGTATCAATTAGGTTGTTAATAAATTTAACTATATGCTTTCTCTATCACACTTGATGCACTCCTGCCTGAAAACTTGTTCATGCTGTAAGTAGATAACAAGTCTACTTGTAATTTTATTAATAATGTAGTATATTCTATGTCTGATGCCGAGTGGCAAACTCTGTAGGATAGCCAAAATGATGCCTGACCCAAGTGTTTCCAGTATTTTTTGTTTTAATTTATACATGTCGGTATCGCACAGTGGTAGAGTTGCTGTCTTACAACGCCAGAGAAGCACCCTGGCTACAGGTACGGAGTTTGTATGTTCTCCCCGTGACCAGCGAGATCTTTCTCCGGGATCTCTGGTTTCCTCCCATACTCCAAAGACGTGCAGGTTTGTAGGTTAATTGGCTTGGTATCAATGTAAAAATTGTCCCTAATGTGTGTAGGGTAGTGTTAACGTGTGGGGGTCGGTGCAGGCTCAATGAGCCGAGGAGCCTGTTTCCACACTGTACCTCTAAACTAAGCTAAATAAGTTGAACTTTCTCATCAGCTACGGTTAAGTACTTTAAACATGTCCAGGTTGAGTTGAGAAGTTGGGAACTGGAGTTTAGAAGGATGAGAGGGTATCTCATTGAAACATATAAGATTGTTAAGGGATTGGACACACTAGAGGCAGGAAACATGTTCCCGATGTTGGGGGAGTCCAGAACCAGGGGCCACAGTTTAAGAATAAGGAGTAAGCCATTTAGAACGGAGACGAGGAAACACTTTTTCTCACAGAGAGTGGTGAGTCTGTGGAATTCTCTGCCTCAGAGGGTGGTGGAGGCAGGTTCTCTGGATGCTTTCAAGAGACGGCTAGATAGGGCTCTTAAAAATAGCGGAGTCGGAGGATATGGGGAGAAGGCAGGAACGGGGTACTGATTGGGGATTATCAGCCATGATCACATTGAATGGCAGTGCTGGCTCGAAGGGCCGAATGGCCTACTCCTGCACCTATTGTCTATTGTCCATTGTCTATTGAATAACTTGTGTTAATGAAACTCATTTTCACATGCCATATGCTATTGAACAGCCATGAAACATTCAGCTTTATTTTGAATATCTTTTCTGATTTTACATTTTGAACTGGATGTATAATACTCAATAATATCTGCAAATGAGCAGTCCTTTGTTTTTGACATTATCGATAATACATTTGCTAAAGAAACAGCTTTCTGACAAGTTGCTCAATTCTTCCTTTTTCACTTTGTCTCGGTGTATCTCAGAATAGGATAATCAAACTAGCTTGGAAATTCTACATCCAAGTTTTAACCTTATCCTTCATTTATGACACAACTGCATCATTGTCTTTCTCTTCTCGCCTATCACCCTCATTGCTACTTTTGGCAGCATTATTGCAGCTTCCTGATAAGAAATGTTTTGGGAGAATCTTTTTTATACTGGTATATCTAACTTGGAAATCTTTGGTTATGTTCTATCCTTGTCTTTTGTTCATCTTCCCACCTAAAACGACTGTCAGTCATTCCAAATAAACTCAAAATAGTTTAAGATATGATAGATTCACTTGAACCAAATATCAGTTTACGGGATGTTAGCTTTCACATCTGGTGCTAGTTTAAAGTGCAGTGTCTTCAGAATAAGCAATAGAGGAGTGATTTTTGTTTTTTCCTGGTTGTAGCATTAATGATTTTTTAAAACACCAGTCAATAAGTTTCATTATGTTATCTGACCAAGAAGAACAACTCAGACTTTCTGCAACAGAGCACCTCTCATTGAAAAACTTCTGCTAACATGCCACTCTGCATGAATGTCTATTTTTAAAGTCTCCAACTCCTTAATGTTTCCCTAGGTGTATGTATTTTAGCTATTTGGTTTACTTTGTAAATTCCGAAGCCCATTCAATTGTATTATTAATCTTGAAACACTGTTGATTGTCTTCAGTAGTCTTGGATAAAAATACCATGTATATTTACATTTGGGACAAAGAAATAAATGGGATGTGTTGCATATATCAACATGGTACCCAGGAGGTAACTAATGTTCCTCAAAATAAATTTGAAGGCATGATATGCAATATTGCGAATGCAATACCAATCACTTGTCATGTTTGATTCACAATTCACAAAAAAACATTAACAATTGCAATTTTTCTTCTACTTTCAAATCTGTTCTGTAATTTAGAAATATGATTTCTGAAATACCAGAATAGAATTCGACCACTGTAACAGTCCCCTTTCTAGAATTGCTTTTAGCCCTGGGAAATTTTCTTCGATGAATTTATCAGCAAGGCAGAAGAAAGTACAATTCTGTTGAAGTCTCAATAATCGCTCGGCAAATGCTATGAATTAAAGACCATTTCATTTAACTTGGATTTGTAGTAAACACTTTCTACCCTAGAGAGGGACTGAACACTAGCAAAACTAGAACTTACATTTCCATAATAGTCTGGGTGTGAAACAAGATGTTAATTATTCATATGATAGCAGGGAATAAATGGATATGTTGGGGTGGGAGAAATACTAAAAGGCAATCTGAAGAAGGGTCTCGACCCGAAACGTCGCCCATTCCTTCTCTCCAGAGATGCTGCCTCACCCGCTGAGTTACTCCAGCTTTTTGTGTCTACCTTCAAGGTTATTGGGTATGATTTAGGCAGGAGCAGTCTGAACATTGAGGTTTGAGCAGCGACTGCTACCTAGATTAAATGTTATGGTAAAGCAGCTTGGATTGGAAATAGAGAAAAATATTGAGTGAATGTATGAGGTAAGAATAGTAAGTTTGCAAATGAGAAGTAGATTGAGAATGTTCTGGATATTGAGTATCACTAAGAGGCAGAAAACGCTGGTGGGTGTTGTGTACAGGCCACCTAGCAGTAGTAGTGAAGTTGGGGATGGCATCAAACAGGAAATTAGAAATGCGTGCGACAAAGGCAAAACAGTTATAATGGGTGACTTCAATCTACATATAGATTGGGTGAATCAAATTGGCAGGGGTGCTGAGGAAGAGGATTTCTTGGAATGTATGCGGGATAGTTATCTAAATCAACATGTAGAGGAACCAACGAGAGAGCAGGCTATTTTAGACTGGGTATTGAGTAATGAGGAAGGGTTAGTTAGCAGTCTTGTTGTACGTGCCCCCTTGGGCAAGAGTGACCATAATATGGTTGAGTTCTTCATTAGGATGGAGAGTGACATTGTTAATTCAGAAACAATGGTTCTGAACTTAAAGAAAGGTAACTTTGAGGGTATGAGACATGAATTGGCCATGATTGACTGGCAATTAATTCTAAAAGGGTTGACGGTGGACATGCAATGGAAAACATTTAAAGACTGCATGGATGAACTACAAAAATTGTTCATCCCAGTTTGGCAAAAGAATAAATCAGGGAAGGTAGTGCATCCGTGGATAACAAGGGAAATCAGGGATGGTATCAAAGCGAAAGATGATGCGTACAAATTAGCCAGAAAAAGCAGCATACCAGAGGACTGGGAGAAATTCAGAGACCAGCAGAGGAGGACAAAGGGCTTAATTAGGAAAGGAAAAATAGATTATGAAAGAAAACTGGCAGGGAACATAAAAACTGACTGCAAAAGTTTTTATAAATATGTAAAAAGAAAGAGATTAGTTAAAACAAATGTAGGTCCCTTGCAGTCAGAAACAGGTGAGTTGATCATGGGGAACAAGGATATGGCGGACCAATTGAATAACTACTTTGGTTCCGTCTTCACTAAGGAAGACATAAATAATCTGCCGGAAATAGCAGGGGACCGTGGGTCAAAGGAGTTGGAGGAATTGAGTGAAATCCAGGTTAGTCGGGAAGAGGTTTTGGGTAAATTGAATGGATTAAAGGCCGATAAATCCCCAGGGCCAGATAGGCTGCATCCCAGAGTACTTAAGGAAGTAGCTCCAGAAATAGTGGATGCATTAGTAATAATCTTTCAAAATTCTTTAGATTCTGGAGTAGTTCCTGAGGATTGGCGGGTAGCAAACGTAACCCCACTTTTTAAGAAGGGAGGGAGAGAGAAAACGGGGAATTACAGACCAGTTAGTCTAACATCGGTAGTGGGGAAACTGCTAGAGTCAGTTATTAAAGATGGGATAGCAGCACATTTGAAAGTGGTGAAATCATTGGACAAAGTCAGCATGGATTTACGAAAGGTAAATCATGTCTGACGAATCTTATAGAATTTTTCGAGGATGTAACTAGTAGCGTGGATAGGGGAGAACCAGTGGATGTGGTGTATCTGGACTTCCAGAAGGCTTTCGACAAGGTCCCACATAAGAGATTAGTATACAAACTTAAAGCACATGGCATTGGGGGTTCAGTATTGATGTGGATAGAGAACTGGCTGGCAAACAGGAAGCAAAGAGTAGGAGTAAACGGGTCCTTTTCACAATGGCAGGCAGTGACTAGTGGGGTACCGCAAGGCTCAGTGCTGGGACCCCAGCTATTTACAATATATATTAATGACCTGGATGAGGGAATTGAAGGCAATATCTCCCAAGTTTGCGGATGACACTAAGCTGGGGGGCAGTGTTAGCTGTGAGGAGGATGCTAGGAGACTGCAAGGTGACTTGGATAGGCTGGGTGAGTGGGCAAATGTTTGGCAGATGCAGTATAATGTGGATAAATGTGAGGTTATCCATTTTGGTGGCAAAAACAGGAAAGCAGACTATTTTCTAAATGGTGGCCGACTAGGAAAAGGGAGATGCAGCGAGACCTGGGTGTCATGGTACACCAGTCATTGAAAGTAGGCATGCAGGTGCAGCAGGCAGTGAAGAAAGCGAATGGTATGTTAGCTTTCATAGCAAAAGGATTTGAGTATAGGAGCAGGGAGGTTCTACTGCAGTTGTACAGGGTCTTGGTGAGACCACACCTGGAGTATTGCGTACAGTTTTGGTCTCCAAATCTGAGGAAGGACATTATTGCCATAGAGGGAGTGCAGAGGAAGGTTCACCAGACTGATTCCTGGGATGTCAGGACTGTCTTATGAAGAAAGACTGGATAGACTTGGTTTATACTCTCTAGAATTTAGGAGATTGAGAGGGGATCTTATAGAAACTTACAAAATTCTTAAGGGGTTGGACAGGCTAGATGCAGGAAGATTGCTCCCGATGTTGGGGAAGTCCAGGACAAGGGGTCACAGCTTAAGGATAAGGGGGAAATCCTTTAAAACCGAGATGAGAAGAACTTTTTTCACACAGAGAGTGGTGAATCTCTGGAACTCTCTGCCACAGAGGGTAGTCAAGGCCAGTTCATTGGCTCTATTTAAGAGGGAGCTAGATGTGGCCCTTGTGGCTAAAGGGATCAGAGGGTATGGAGAGAAGGCAGGTACGGGATACTGAGTTGGATGATCAGCCATGATCATATTGAATGGCGGTGCAGGCTCGAAGGGCCGAATAGCCTACTCCTGCACCTAATTTCTATGTTTCTATGTTTCTATGTTGCTCTTCAGCTGCAGAACAATATTGGTCAGTTGGTGTGATGGGCAGCAATAGAATTAATAAGTTCATAAGTTATAGTAGCAGAATTAGACCATTCAGCTCATCAAGTCTACTCTGCCATTCAATCACGGCTGATCTATCTTTCCCTTTCAACCCTGTTTTCCTGCCTTCTCCCCATAACCCCTGTACTAATCAATAATGCTTGAAAAGTTACTTTCCAGGCCAAGGGAGGCATGGATACTTTGGGCCCCAAAGGCCCTTTACTGTGCTGTGTTGTGCGACTGTTTTGGGAAGAGGGGTGGTACGCTGATGATTTTGTGATTGGGAAGTTTGAGGGATGAAGAGGAGTATTAACTTGGTTGCAGTCTAATGGGCGGACGATTAGAATTGTGACTGACCAGTTCTGCAGGGAGAGAAATATTTGGATGATATGCTATGTACCAGAATTTGTTAAAGGGAGAGGAAGTTTTGAAAAGGATGGGCTGCAATTGAGCATAGTGGTGGTGGGGTATTATGTAATGGGGAACAAAAATTAAGATTTGCAAAAATAGAGAACTCGATGGGGAATAAAAACAATACTTTAAACTAATACGTGTGCTGTCTTTGTGCTAGAATACTGTGTACAACTTTGCGACTCATTTAGGACAAGGTGAATCCATTGTATGCAGGGTTGGGTTGCTTTGGTACAGAAATACTACAGAAAGTGTTACACAAGTATCTCATTAGACCCGATGTATAATAGTGTGCTAGTAATGTCTCAGTACCAGTATGGACG
This sequence comes from Malacoraja senta, assembly GCA_038087875.1. NCBI lineage: Eukaryota > Metazoa > Chordata > Chondrichthyes > Rajiformes > Rajidae > Malacoraja > Malacoraja senta. Next base: position 214,510,815 of record CM075977.1, on the reverse strand, counting down.
GCTGTTCATCAAAGCATGAGGGATTGGGGTTGTGCAGAGTTGACAGACATCGAGTAACTTGATACATATTTTCATAATCTTGGAAGAGATCAATATCTAAATTAGTTTTACTTTTATTGCATTTCTAAACTTAATGGGAAAGTAATCCAGACGTAATTTACTCCATGAGTTATTAACATATAGAGTGCGTCCTAGACAAAAGGGGCTAGGGAAAATGGTTTGTACTTGAGACCATTTCTGTAATTCAAAATGGTAAAGAGAAATGGGGAAGCTGAAATTGATACTGCATTAAAATCAAGCTTGTGACAACCTGCATGTTTGTGTTCTCTGAAATTTCCCATGACCGAGGACCTTGTCAGACCGGTTACCATCAGAAATTCTATTGATTAAGCTACAGGAATATGGCTTGATGTTGCACGTTATAAAGATGGGCTTTTTTCGACAGGTTGAAGAGATGGTGCAGAATCACATGCAGTACTCTCTGCAGGATGTAGGTGGCGATGCTAATTGGCAATTGGTGGTGGAAGAGGGAGAAATGAAGGTGAGTACTCCTTAAAGTTCAATTTTGTAAAGAGTGGAATACATTTTTTGCTTTGTTTTCAATCTGTTTTTGAGATCTATCTAAGACTAGATCCATCCTTTATTCCCAACAGATGTACAATTGAAACGAATGCTTATTTTTGAAAAGGACACAAAGTGCTGGAGTAACTCTGGCACGCCTGACGAAGGGTCCCAACCCGAAACAT
>CM075977.1:214351704-214509869 GCA_038087875.1 Malacoraja senta | reverse complement strand
ATGTAACACCACTATGGTATCTGCCTCCAACATTGGCAGCATGTTCCAGGCACCCAGGCCAGTGAGTGTATAAAATAAATCTTGCCCCTTTCAGCTTAAAATTATACCCTCTAGTCTTAAACATTTCTACCCTGGGGAAAAAAGGCTCTGACTGTCTACTTCTAGTCCAGTCAGGGCCCAGTGTTCACTCTTCTGGAGCAACGCCCGATCCAGGCGAGCCCCAAGCTGTTGTCGGGCCTCCAGTTGTCGCCACCTTAGTTTAGTTAAGTTTATTGTCATGTGCACCGAGGTACAGTGAAAAGCTTTTGTTCCAGTCAGCAGAAAGACAATACATGATTACAATCGAGCCATTCACAGTGTACAGATACATGATAAAGGGATTTACGTGAATAACGTTTAGTGCAAGATAAAAGCCAGTAAAGTGAGATCAAAGATAGTCTGAGGGTCTCCAATACGGTAGGTAGTTGTTCAGGTCTGCTCTCCTGAACTACTTTCTATTTCATTGGGTTCTCTCAGACTACTTTCCTGATCGCCCAGCAAACAGTCGTCCCTCTCCTCCCCCAGCCACCTTTAGCCTGGGGACACTTCCCGCAGCCGACCTTGAGGGCGTGAAGGCAAGACCCCGGTTCACTCTTTTCGGGGATCATATTGAAATAAGAATAAGGGGTAGGCCATTTAGGACATAAGGGGGAGGACATTTAGGCAGAATATAGATTAGGATGGGCGATAATGAAATGGAACATAGTACAGTATATTTTTTAAAAATGTATTGTTAAATTCATATATTAAATTAAATTATATATGTCAGAAACAATTATTCTGTTTTATTATGAGCCTTATTAAAAATTCTTATTAATGTAGTGTGTTGAATCCAGTAATCACTGACCCAGTAACGTGTTAAGTAAAGTGTGAAGTTGTAGTTCTGTTATCTGTAGTGCAGTAATTTCTGCAGAAGGCATTGTTAAGTGAGCCTCACGTTGAAGTGGTGAGATCTGATGAAATACAAGGCTGTGTTGACTCTGCAGATGAAGTGACCACTTGTCCATTACAGGTGAGTGTTTTGGTATTCCAAAACTGCTTATTGCGCTTTAAAAAAAAAAAAGCCTGGCCGCCTTTAATAACTTACTGTATGACCATTTAATTACACAACCTCTAATTTTCTGTTTCAGACAGGATTTGGCTTTTATGTTTTTTATCAAAAGTCATAAGATCATAAGTGTTAAGGAAGAACTGCAGATGCTGGAAAAATCGAAGGTAGACAAAAAAATCCTGGAGAAACTCGGTGGGTGAGGCAACATCTATGGAGAGAAGGAATTGGTGACTTTTGGGGTCGAGACCCTTCTTCAGCCTGTCTCATAAGTGATAGCAGTAGAATTATGCCAATCGGCCCAAACCCCATTCTCCTGCCTTCTCCCCATAACCTCTGACAACCGTACTAATCAAATTTATATTTATTGGTGGCCTGTGATTTTTATTAAAATCTCAGCCACATACTAAAGGGCCTGTCCCACGGGCGTGCAACTCCATGCGGCAAGCGCGACCTAACCGCAAGCGGGGGCCGGTCCCACTTCGATCGCCGGAGCCGTATGGAGATGTGCGGAGCTGGTCCCGACATCGCGCGGGGCTCCGAAAAACGGACACTCAACGGCCATGCGCACCGCCTCACCGCCGTACGCACCGTCTTGACGTCACTCGACCTCTGCGCGGCCCCCGCTTGCGGTTAGGTCATGCTTGCCGCATGGAGTCGCATGCCCGTGGGACAGGCCCTTTAGTGGGTGGGTTTTGATTGATTGAACGATACAGCATGGTAACAGGCCCTTCAGCTCAACGAGTCCACGCCAACCATCGATCGCCCAGTGCTTGAAAAAAATTCAAAAAATGTCTTTCTCCCCCTAGAATCTTTCTTCCTCTTTGGCATGAAAAAAATCCTGCATCTTCCGAATTATTCCCCGAAATTCCTGCCATTGCTGCTCCACTGTCACCCCTGGTAGGGTCCCTTTCCAGTCAACTTTGGCCAGCTCCCTCATGCCTCGAGATGGGCTTCTGGCAAACACACTGCCAGAGAGAGAAAACGAAAGGGGAACCACTGAACACAGAGTGCAAGAAGGTCACGAGATCAGCATCAGGTTAGTAACCACATAAGAACATAACTCGTAGTTTTAAAGCCATGTGATTGTACCATGAGAAAAAGTGTGAAGAGACACTGTGTAATTAAAGACATTTTGATTGTATAAAATAAGAGTGAGTGCTAGGGTCATAGACAATAATAAATGAAAAATATTTCATGGACTGCTTTCAAGTGTCAATGTGTAAAAATGCTGCAGGACATAGCAACCTGTTAGTTTACTTTCATTTGTAGGAGAGAGAACAATAGAGAAATAATTGAATGCGCAGTTAGTAGTTCAGGGATATGATATAGTTGGAATTACGGAGACATGGCTCCAGGGTGACCAAGACTGGGAGCTAAACATGCAGGGGTATTCAATATTCAGGAGGGATAGACAGAAAGGAAGGAGGTGAGGTGGCATTGCTGGTTAAAGAGGAGATTAATGCAATAACAAGGAGAGACATTAGCTTGGATGCTGTAGAATCCGGTTGGGTAGAACTGTGAAATAGCCAAGGGCAGAAAACGCTTGTCAAAGTCAATTTTATTCGTCACATGCACATTAGCTGCAATTAAATGGATTTGCCAGCAGCGATACACTTAAAAGAACACACAATACACAATAAAATTGAACACAAACATCCACCACAGCATTCTTCACTGTGGTGGAGGCAACAAAGTTCAGCCAGTCCTCCTCCCTTGTTCACATAGAAACATAGAAAATAGGTGCAGGAGTAGGCCATTCGGCCCTTCGAGCCTGGACCGTCATTCAATATGATAATGGCTGATCATCCAACTCAGTATCCTGTACCTGCCTTCTCTCCATACCCCCTGATCCCTTTTAGCCACGAGGGCCACATCTAACTCCCTCTTAAATATAGCCAATGAACTGGCCTCAACTACCTTCTGTGGCAGAGAATTCCAGATATTCACCACTCTCTGTGTGAAAAATGTTTTTCTCATCTCGGTCCTAAAAGACTTCCCCCTTATCCTTAAACTGTGACCCCTTGTTCTGGACTTCCCCAACATCGGGAACAATCTTCCTGCATCTAGCCTGTCCAACCCCTTAAGAATTTTGTAAGTTTCTATAAGATCCCCTCACAATCCTCTAAATTCTAGCGAGTGGTCGGAGCCATAGATCCCTGTTGTCGCCGCTACAGACGGCCCTCGATGTACAGGCCCTCTTGTCGGGATGATCTAAATCCGACGACGGGACGGTCAAACACACTCTGCGGCTTGGAGGCCCCGAATCGGTATTTTCCTACCGGAGACCGCGGCTTCAGGATGTTATCGGCCGCGGCTAGAAGCTCCACAGACCACAGTCCCACGATGTCAACGACACCAGGCCAGCATTCGGAGCACTCCTCTCTGGCGACTCCCGGCAAGGGTTCTCCCACTCCGCGATGGAAAGTCCACACTGAGCATACTGCCGATGCTCCGGGCCCGACTCCGGGAAAGGCCACTCCAATCCATGATGTTAGGCCGCGAGGGAGGAGGAGGCGGCCGAAAGCGGTTTCCTCCTTTCCCCTCCCCCCCCCCCCCCCCCCCCACCCCTCACATAAGACTTACCAAGAGACACTCAGACTGACACCAGACACACAAAAAAAAACAAAAGAAGTAGAAATAATGAACACGCTGCTGGCAGGGCAGCCGTCTCGGAGCGCCCCCCCCCCACCGACCTAGTTAGTTAGCCTTACATCGGTAGTGGGGAAGATGCTCGTGTCGATTATTAAACATGTAATAGCGGCGCATTTGTGAAGCAGTGACAGGATCGGTCAAAGTCAGCATGGATTTATGAAGGGGAAATCATGCTTGACTAATCTTCTGAAATTTTTTGAGGATGTATTGGGGGTAGGGTATGTTTGTTGAATGTATACAGACCACCAAACAGCAGTAGGGAGGTTGGGGATAGCATCAAGCAGGAAATTAGGGATACGTGTAGCAAAGGTACAGCAGTTATCATGGGTGACTTTAATCTACATAGAGATTGGGCCAACCAAATTGGTAACAGCGCTGAGGAGGATTTTCTGGAATGGATACGGGATGGTTTTTTAAGTAAATATGTAGAGGAACCGACTAGAGGGCAGATCATCCTAGACTGGGTACTGTGTAATGAGGAAGGATTAGTTAGCAATCTTGTTGTGCAAGGCCCCTTGGGCAACAGTGACATTAGGATGGAGAGGGACACAGTTAATTCATAGACTAGAGTCCTGAACTTAAAGAAAGGAGACTTTGGAGGTATAGGATGGCAACTTATACTTAAAGGGTTGATGGTGGAGATGCAATGACAAAGATTTAAAGATCGCATGGATGAACTCCAAAAATTGTTCATCCCTGTCTGGCGAAAAAATAAAATGGGGAAGGTGGCTCAACTATGGCTAATGAGGGAAATCAAGGATGGTGTTAAATCGAAGGAAGAGGCATATAAATTGGCCAGAAGAAGCAGCAAGCAGGAGGACTGGGAGAAATTCAGAATTCGACAGAGAACAAATGGGTTAATTAAGAGGGAGGGAAAAGAGCATGACAGAAAGCTTGTGGGGAATATAAAAACTGACTGTAAAAGCTTCTTTAGATATGTAAAAAGAAAAAGATTAGTGAAGACAAATGTAGGTCCCTTACAAACAGATACAGGTGAATTTATAATGGGAAACAAGAAAATGGCAGAACAGTTAAACGAGTACTCTCTGTCTTCACTAAGGAAAACACAAACAATCTCCCAGAAATACTAGGGGACTGAGGATCTGGTGGGAGGGAGGAACTGAAGGGAATCCACATTAGTCAGGAAATGGTGTTTGGTAAACTGTTGGGACTAAAGGCAGATAAATCCCCAGGGCCTGATGGTCTGCAACCTAGAGTACTCAAGGAGGTGGCCCAAGAAATCGTGGATGCATTGGTGATCATTTTCCAATGTTCTCTCGACTCTGGATCAGTTCCTGTGGACTGGAGGGTAGCCAATGTAACTCCACATTTTAAGAAAGGAGGGAGAGAGAAAACGGGGAATTATAGACCAGTTAGCCTTACATCAGTAGTGGGGAATATGCTGGAGTCGATTATTAAAGATGTTATAGCAGTGCATTTGTAAAGCAGTGACAGGATCGGTCAAAGTCAGCATGGATTTATGAAGGCGAAATCATGCTTGACTAATCTTCTGGAATTTTTTGAAGGTATAACAAGTAGAATGGATAAGGGAGAGCCAGTGGATGTGGTGTATCTGGTCCTTTTGATAAGATTCCACACAAGAGATTAGTGTGCAAAATTAGAGCACATGGGGATAGGGTATTGACATGGATAGAGAACTGGTTGGCAGACAGGAAGCAAAGAGTAGGAATTAACAGGTCCTTTTCAGAATGGCAGGCAGTGACTAGTGGGGTGCTGCAAGGCTCGGTGCTGGAACCCCAGTTATTTACAATAATTACTAACAACTTAGACGAGGGAATTAAATGTAACATCGCCAAGTTTGCGGATGACAGAAAGCTGGGTGGCAGAGTGAGCTGCGTGGCAGAGTGAGCTGCGAGGAGTATGCCATTAGGCTGCAGGGTGACTTGGATAGGTTGGGTGACTGGGCATATGCATGGCAGATGCAGTATATTGTGGATAAATGTGAGGCAAGAACAGGAAGGCAGATTATTATCTGAATGGTGTCATATTAGGAAAAGGGGAGGTGCAACGAGACCTGGGTGTGCTTGTACATTAGTCACTGAAAGTAACCATGCAGGTACAGCAGGCAGTGAAGAAAGTCTTCATTGCTAGAGGATTTCAGTTTAGGAGCAAGGAGGTCCTACTGCAGTTGTTTAGGGCCCTGGTGAGACTGCACCTGGAGTATTTGTGCAATTTTGGTCTCCTAATTTGTGGAAGGACATTCTTGTTATTGAGGGAGTGCAGCGTAGGTTCACCAGATTAATTCCCAGGCGCGACTGACATGATGAAAGAATGTGTCAACTGAGCTTGTATTCATTGGAATTTAGAAGGATGAGAGTGGATCTTACAGAAACATATAAAATTCTTAAAGGATTGGACAGGCTAAATGCAGGAAAAATGTTCCCGATGTTGGGGGAGTCCAGAACCAGTTTAAGAATAAGGGGTAGGCCATTTAGGACTGAGATGAGGAAAAACTTTTTCACCCAGAGAGTTGTGAATCTGTGGAATTCTCAGCCACAGAAGGCAGTGGAGGCCAATTCACTGGATGTTTTCAAGAGAGAGTTAGATTTAGCTCTTAGGACTAACGGAATCAAGGGATATGGGGAAATAGCAGGAACGGGGTACTGATTTTAGATGATCAGCTATGATCATATTGAATGGCAGTGTTGGCTCGAATTGCCGAATGGCCTCCTCCTGCACCTATTTTTCTATATTTCTAAGGTGTGTGAGGGGAGTAAGTGAATGAAAACCTGTTTTGTTTGTTAAACCTGCTGTGGGAGTATGTTGACAATCCTGTGCTGCAGGATGCGACCAAATTAAATATTTTTCCTACTTTATGAAAAACACATATTTATAAAGAGATGGTGTCTCTTTAAGAAGTTGTGGGACTTGTGTGAGAGTTTGGGGAGCCTGCAACCTGAGAAGGAGCGACACAGTAAATGGCCCTGGTGAGTGCTGTTTAGTTTAGGTTAGAGATACAGTGCGGAAACAGGCTCTTCCGCCCAACCGAGTCCGCACCGACCAGCGATCCCCGCGCACCAACGCTATCCAACACACACAATGGATAATTCTACATTTACACCAAGCCAATTAACCTACAAAACTTGTACGTCGTTGGGGTGTGGGAGCAAACTGAAGATCTCGGGGGGAAAAAACCCCACGCAAGGCACAGGGGGGGAACGTACAAGCTCCGTACAGACATGCACCCAGAGTCGGGATCGAATTCGGGTCTCTGGCGCTGTAAGGCAGTGGCTCTACCGCTACGCCACCGTGCCCTCCATCTGTTGGTCAGAGATCCAAGCGTACAGGTATGAAGCTCTCTGAAAATGGTGAAGATTGTGTGAATGGTGAGGAATAGAAGATTGAGGGGGGATCTTATAGAAATTTACAAAATTCTTAAGGGGTTGGACAGGCTAGATGCAGGAAGATTGTTCCCGATGTTGGGGAAGTCCAGGACAAGGGGTCACAGTTTAAGGATAAGGGGGAAGTCTTTTAGGACCGAGATGAGAAAAACATTTTTCACACAGAGAGTGGTGAATCTGTGGAATTCTCTGCCACAGAAGGTAGTTGAGGCCAGTTCATTGGCTATATTTAAGAGGGAGTTAGATGTGGCCCTTGTGGCTAAAGGCATCAGGGGGTATGGAGAGAAGGCAGGTACAGGATACTGAGTTGGATGATCAGCCATGATCATATTGAATGGCGGTGCTGGCTCGAAGGACCGAATGGCCTACTCCTGCACCTATTTTCTATGTTTCTATGTAAGATGCTGTTTGGCACTTGCTTACACTATGGGTAATTTAAGAGTTGGGATATCATGCTGCAGCTGTATGGGATGTTGGTGAGACCATATATTTTTAATTTTTTATTATTATTTATCATTATACTTATGGGCGCCTTTCAAAGACTCTTAAGGACGCCTTGCAGATAAGCAGATTACAAAACATATAAGCAGAATAAAAAATTAAAAAATAGTAGGGACATCAACAACATCACAATACACAAATTAAGGACAGAATCCATTCTAAAGGCACAAAAAAGAAAATCAGAAACACAATTTGAGGCGAGAGCAGTGGCAGTGGCAACCATTATATGGTTATATGGTTAAACCGCGCCAGCGTCCACTCTCCCCTGCCGTTCTGGTCACACTTCAATGGGAACTCTGACGTTATCTACAAGGAATGAAGAAATAATTCACCAGGATGTTACCAGGTTCAAGTAATAAGGATAAGCTGCGTGACCTTATCGAGATATACAGTCTTGAGTGACGTAAGGTGAATGGTCAACCTCTAAAAAGAGAGTTTGTTCTGCTGGTTAACTCCAGACTCCATGTAAATTCTTTCTGTCTCCAACTTGCCGTGTTATTTTTTGTGACAGTACATGTCAGCACCTCTAGAAAGTTAAGCATTATAATTTTGTTTTCCGGCCTCATGACAAATATGTTTATTAAAGGCGTCTACTGGCATCCTTTTGCCTGCAAAAGAGCATTGACACTTGTACAAGGCAGATTTCTATTGTCAGACCATCAACATACCTGGACTATTCATCCCAACAATAACTAACGAGCAGTCCTGAGCTACTACCTATCTTATTGAAGACCCTTGGACTATCTTCCATCGGACTTTACTGGACTTGAACTAAGTGTTATTCACTTTTATCATGTATCCGTACATTGTGGATGGCTCAATTGTTATCATGTATTGCGATGGAAAATTTGGGTCTTTTACTTTTGAGGTTCTTCATAGATCAATAGAGTGATACAGTGTGGAAACAGGCCCTTCGGCCCAACTTGCCCACACCGGCCAACAATGTCCCAGCTGCACCAGTCTCACTTGCCTGTGCTTGGTCCATATCCGTCCAAACCTGTACTATCCATGTACCTTCTTCTTCTTGCGTTCGAGGCAGCAGAAGTTATGTAACGCCCTCCAGGCGCTAAAGCCAGTTCAATGTGCTGTTATTGAGGACTGTGAGGTCTACCCCTCCACCAAGGAGGTGGAGGACAGCGCAGTCCAAAATGATGTGCTGCGCTGTTTGCTGGTCTGCTCCACGCACGCCGGCTGCTGATGAACGCAGCCCCCAGCGATGCATGTTGGCGTTGAACCGGCCGACTCCTGTACGGAGCCGGTTCAGGGCGACCCACTCTAACTGTCTAACTGTTTCTTAAACGTTGGGATAGTCCCAACCTCAACTACCTCCTCTGGCAGCTTGTTCCATACACCCACCACCCTTTGTGTGAAAAAGTTACCCCTCGGATTCCTATGAAGTTTTTTCCCCTTCACCTTGAACCTACAGTATGTCCTCTGGTCCTCGATTCCCCGACTCTGGGCAAGAGACTCTGCGCATCTACCCGATCTATTCCTCTCATGATCTTATACACCTCTATAAGATCACCCCTCCTCCTGCGCTCCATGGAATAGAGAACCAGCCTACTCAACCCCTCCCTATAGCTCACACCCTCTAGTCCTGGCAACATCCTCGTAAATCTTTTCTGAACCCTTTCAAGCTTGACAATATCTTGCCCAGAACTGAACACAATATTCTAAATGCGGTCTCACCAATGTCTTATACAACCGCAACATGACCTCCCAACTTCTATACTCAATGCTCTGACTGATGAAGGCCAGTGCCTAATGCCTTTTTGACCACCTCATCTACCTGCGACTCGACCTTCAAGGAACCATGCACCTGTACTCCTAGATCCCCCTGGTCTACAACACTACCCAGAGGCCTACCATTTACTGTGTAGGTCCTGCCCTTGTTCGACGTCCCAAAATGCAACACCTCACACTTTTTCTGTATTAAATTCCATCAACCATTCCTCCGCCCACCTGGCCAATCGATCCAGATCCTGCTGCAATCTTTCACAAATCACAACCATCTTCACCATCTACAACCACTAACTTTTGTATCATCAGCAAACTTGCTAATCTTGCCCTGTATGTTCTCATCCAAATTATTGATGTAGATGACAAACAGTAACGGGCCCAGCACCGAACCCTGAGGCACACCACTAGTCACAGGCCTCCAGTCCGAGAAGCAACCTTCCACCATCACCCTCTGCTTCCTTCCATGGAGTCAATTTGCTATCCATTCAGCTATCTCCTTGGATCCCATGCGATCTAACATTCCAGAGCAGCCTAACAAGCGGAATCATGTTGAATGCCTTACTGAAATCCATGTACACATCTACAGCTCTGCCCTCATCGACCTTTTTGGTCACATCTTCAAAAATATCAATCAGATTTGTGAGACATGACCTCCCACGTACAAAACCATGCAGACTATCCCTAATCAGACCTTGCCCTTCCAAATGCCTATATAAACAATCCCTCAGAATACTCTCTAGTAACTTTCCAACTACAGATGTTAAGCTCACAGGCCTATAGTTACCAGCATTTTCCATGCAGCCCTTCTTGAAAAGAGGTACAACATTTGCGACCCTCCAGTCTTCCGGCACCTCTCCTGTATTTAAGGACGACTCATAAATTTCAACCAGGGCTCTCGCAATTTCCTCTCTAGTTTTCCGCAATATCCTCGGATATATCTGATCAGGCCCTGGAGATTTGTCTACCTTCATAAATGACAGTACCATCAGTGCTTCTTCGTCGGTAACACTGACTGCTCTCAAGACACTTTCATTGACTGCCTCAAGTTCCTCCGTCCTACTGTCTTTCTCCTCGGTAAAAATGTGCAGTTTAAACCAACCCTCCTTCCTCGCTCTCCGCCTTTCACCTGCCTATTCTGTCCACTAACCTTTCCCACACCCCCCTCCACATCAACTTCTAGCCTCTCACGTGCCTCTGTCCTGTATGAGATCCCACCCCCTTGCCAATCTAGTTTAAACCCTCCCGTGTAGCATTAGCAAACCTTCCCGCTAGGATGTTGGTCCCCCTCCAGTTAAGGTGCAACCCGCCCCTTTTGTACAGGTCACCCCTGCCCCAGAAAAGATCCCAATGATCCAGAAATGTAAATCCCTGCCCCCTGCACCAACTCCTCAGCCACACATTCATTTCCCCTATCTTCCTGTTCTTACCTTCACTAGCACGAGGTAATGGAAGCAATAGGGTCCTAGCACTAGTCTAAATCCTAACTTTCACATTGAAGCATAAGGTCATAAGGAATTGGAGTAGAATGAGGCCATTCAGCCCCTCAAGTCAACTCCGCCATTCAATCATGGCTGATCTATCTCTCCCTCCTAATCCTATTCTCCTGCTTTCTCCCCATAACCTCTGACAACTGTACTAATCAAGTCAATCTATCTTCCTTGGAAGCATGTGTGTTCCCTTGGCTCTATTTTTAGGCTCTATTTCAGATTCCCAGAGCCTGATTGTATTTTTTATTTTTGCTTTTCATTGCATTAATAGGTTTGGGTGGGAGACCACATTACATTTCAAAATACAAATGTCACGTGAGCTCAAGGTTATGTCAGGGCATGTTAAAGCTGTCCATATATATATATATATACATATATATATATATTGTCAAATTAAGAAATTAAAGCAACACATTTTTAAGAGACATCACTGATTTATACTAAAACAGCCATGTAACGTGTCCAGGTGTTTGAAGGCGAAATAATCAACAAAGCAACAGTAAAATCATCTATAATATACATTCTATATTGATTGGAGACATGAGGAACTGTAGATGCTGGTTTACAAATAAAACAAAGTGTTGGAGTAAAGGGGCTGTCCCACTTGGGCGACCTAATCCTCGAGTTCTGGCGAGTTTGCCCTCGACTCATACTCGCAGCATGGTCGACATAAGGTCGTAGGAGGTCTTCGTAACTCTCCTTCATGCTCGAGGGTGGTCTCTGCGTACTCGAGGCCTCAGCTGGGTCGCAGCGTTTTTTTCAATATGTTAAAAAATGCCCGCGAGTAAAAAAAGGTCGCCATTGAAAAAATCGATACTTTTTTTACTCGTATGTTTATTCGTAGTAGGTCGGCATGTTAGTCGTAGGTAATCGAGGGTAGTCGAAGGTAGTCGTAGATAGTCTTCAACACAGTCGAAGGAGGTCGTCTTCACTCTCCACTATTCGGTGTCCAATTTTCCCGAAGCTCATCGAAACTAGTCTTCAACATAGTCGAAGGAGGTCTTCAACATGTCATTTTTTCAAACTCTTCTAAACTCGCCAATTAGGTTGCCCAAGTGGGACAGCCCCTTAACTCAGTGGGTCAGGCAGCATCTCTGGAGAAAAAGGATGGGTGATGTTTCGGGTCAGAACCCATTTTCAGATTCTTCAGTCTGAAGAAGGGTCCCGACCCGAAATGTCACCCATCCTTTTTCTCCAGAGATGCTGCCTGACCCGCTGAATTACTCCAGTATGTTTTGTCTATCTTTGGTATAACTAGCATCTGCAGTTCCTCCCTGCACAAATTGTTGGAGTGACTCAGCAGATCAGGCAGCATCTCTGGAGGACATGGATAGGCATGAGAAGAGTCCCAACCTGAAATGTAACTGTTCCATGTCCTCCGTTCATTCATTGATAGTTTCCCATGGCCAATTTAAGCCGATAGTATTTGCTCAAAGTTACCCTCTCCCATCCCCAATGACTCTGTCTAAAAGCAAGACAACAGCATAGCTTAGCCTATTGTTCAGCATTCCAAGTCCCATCTGCTTTTAGATAACACAAAGTGCTGGAATAACTCGGCATCTTTGGACAAAAAGGATGGATGACGTTTTGGGTCGGAACCGTTCTTCAGACATGGAGTCTGAAGAAGGGTTCCGACTCGAGATGTCATCCATCTTTTTTCTCCAGAGGCACTGAGTTATTCCAGCACTTTGTGTCTACCTTCGGTATAAACCAGCATCTGCAGTTCCTCCCTACACATCTGTTTTCCCTTCACTGCTCTGCCTTGGGGAAGAACAATGGAGGACCCGGCATGGGAGGACCGCTGTTAGGGAGGTGGGGGGGGGGGGGGGGGGGGAGAACAATGGGGACCCGGCGTGGGGGAACTGTAGGGGAGGTGGGGGACAAAAGGAGGAGCTTTTGTAACTTTGCCAGCGCCATCGGTGGCCGCTATCTGTATACATTGTGTACGCAAGCAAAGAATTTCACAGTGCCTAGTCTCATGTGACAATAAAGTATTCCTATTCCTTATTCCCTCTCCCATCTTCTTTCAACTACATTGATTAAGCCATATCAGTGTCATGTATCACAGTGTAATTGTTTGCAGCTCCTGGTGATTTAGTTTATATCATGCAAGGCTGTGGCTTTGCGGATGAGTCTCTCAGTCATGGGGCAGTTTGGCCTAAGGGTATCCCGCTCCACCAGTAAGCACCTGTTGGTAGAAGGAAAACCTTTTAATTAAATTGTTTTTGTTCGAGTTGTATAAGACATTGGAGGGAATGCACTCCGTGTTGGTCACCCTTCTCCAGGAAAGGGTGACCTTTAAGGTGGAAAAGGTGCAAAGATTTACGAGGATGTTGCCAGGACTGGAGGGCCTGAGTTATTGGGAGAGATTGAGCCGGCTAGGAATTTATTCCTTGGCGAGCAGGAGGTTGAGGGGTGATCTTATAGAGGTGTATAAAATTCTGTGGGGAATAGATAGGGTGAATGGACACTCTTTTACCCCCAGAGTAGGGGAATCAAGAACTAGAGGCCATAGGTTTAAGGTGAGAGGGGAAAGATTTAATAGGAACCTTTAATAGGGTTAGGGTATAAGGAACGAGCTGCCTGAGAAAGTAGTTAAGGCAGGTACAATAATAATATTTAAAAGACATTTGGACAGGTACATATGTATGAGAGGTTTAGAAGGATATGGGCAAATGGGATTCGCTTGGATGTGGCATATCGGTTAGCATCGACAAGTTGGACCGAAGGGCCTGTTTCCGTTCTGTATATCTCTATAAACAAATTATACAACTCACAATCATGAAATCTGGTGGAAATCAGAAGGGATAAAAGTTCTAATTAATAGTGTAAAGAATTGAAATTACACGAATAATGTAGCATGTTCATCAAAACTGCATTACTGTAAAAGAGATTTGCAAATGCTTTCTTTAAGGTTGCTGCTACCTCCTTGTTTCAGCACACAATCACGCCCTGTATGTTTGATCTGCACCTTCAGTAGAATTAGATACATTTTCGAATGGATACAACTTTGATGTTAAATTCTGCTATTCACTGTAGATTCCACATTACATATCCAGCACCCAAATGGTCTGATTACAAAATCATTTAACAGCCACCAAACTAACAAAGTGCAAAACAGATAGACGCTCAAGTTTAAAATTGCTGAGAATTATGCAGTGGCAATTCTCCCACAGACACCCACAACTTGGTGTTTATTGTGATACGCTACACAATGGAAGCCTGCAGTGGTTCAGTGAGACCACACCTGGAAATGTGAACGCCAGGCCAAAGTTTGGTTGCATTCGACATGATGCAGCAAAGATCTGCAAGGTGGATGTGTGGAGTGAAGAGAAATTAATATTGGGCTATATTCACTTGAGCTTAGAAGAACAGGAGATGGTCTCAAGGATCTGAGAGGAATTGATATGACGTGAGAGGAATTTGGACTTCGGACTTGATAGAGACGGCGCGGAAACTTCCGCCCAACGAATCCGCGCCGACCAGCGATCACCCACCCGTACACTTAACACTATCCTACACACTAGGGACAATTTACAATTTGCATAAGCCAATTAACCTACAAACCTGTACGTCTTTGGAGTGTGAGAGGAAACCAGAACACCTGGGGAAAACCTACACGGTCACGGAGAAAGTACAAACTCTGTGCAGACAGTACCCACTGTCGGGATCGAACCCGGGTCTCTGCTGCTGTAAGGCAGCAACTTTACCCCTGCGCCAGGATGCTGCCTAACATTGATGGGATAGATATTGAAAGGCAATTCCTCTAGCTGGATGAGGATATTGGGAGGATGAAGCTCTGGTGTTTCTGACGAGTGACTGTTTGGGATCAGAGAGGGGAAGGTCAGAAGGGATGGTGACAAGAAAACAAAAGAAAACTAAAGGGAGAGATGAGATCATAGAGAAGTGAAGGGGGAGAAAGGTTTTGGCCTTCCAACCTCACTTTAGAAAGTTTATACTGAAACCAGTATTTCATTGTAATTCAAGAGAGCAGATGGTTCAAATTAACTGTTTGTGCTGTCTTTTGCCGTAGCTTTGAGTAACTTCTGAAAGCAATATCACGGTAAATCACAAAGCTTTTTTTAAATCTCTTTACTCGACGGAGATGCGTTTTTTTTCCGTACGGTATCTCCGTCCACACTGCGGCCTAACATCAAGGAGCTGGCGGCCTTCGCTGGGGACTGACTTCAGGGAGCTCCAACTGTGGGATCCTGCAGACTTATCATCGTGGAGCGGGCGATCCCAGTCGGGGATTGACTTCGGAGCTCCAACTGCAGGAGCCTGCGGACTTTAACATCGTGGAGCTCGCGGTCCCTGGTTAGAGACCGACTTCGGGAGCTTCGACCGCCCCGACGTGGCTGGTTTGACAGGCCCGACAGCGGGAGAATAAAAAGGAAGAAGATTGGACTTTATTGCCTTCCATCAGTGAGGAATATGGGGAGCCGCTGCGATCAACGTTTATGTTAACTTTTATGTAGGTGTGCGCAGGCACGGAAATCGCCATCAAAACATGCGGGGGACACAATTTCTTGACGACCCGCGCGAATGCGCACACACACACACACACGCGAGGCTTCAGCAGTTGGTCCTGTGGACGGGAACATCAGGAGCTGACCTGGTTGGTGACCGACTCCGAACTCCAGCAACAGCAGCTTCGTCCGCCCCGAATCGTGGGGCTTGAATCGGCCCGTTCATGGGGTCTTTCATCGGCTGGCAGGGCCTCGCGAACGGGCCGATTCAGCCCCTAGAAAGCGTCTGATAAAGTCCGGATTAAAAAACGGGGGGGGGGGGGGATTATCCCCCACCTCTCATGGCAGGGGGGGGGGGGGGGACGTGTGTCCCCCAGGATCTCTGCTCCTGGGTGTGCGTCTCGATGCTTTTTTTAGTATGGCTGTATGGCAATTCGAGTTTCACTGTACCTTAATTGGTACATGTGACAATAAACTGACCTTTGAACCTTTAGGGGATATGGTGAGAAGGCAGGAACGGGGTACTGAATGTGGGTGATCAGCCATGATCACAGTGAATAGCGGTGCTGGCTCAAAGGGCCGAATGGCCTACCCCTGCGCCTATTGTCTATTGAACCTTTGAATTTAATGCTTTGTTATACATCCAAAACAATTGCATCATTATAAATCTATGTTGCAACTTCATCTCCACCCTGCAAAAAAAAAATTTGCATACGCGAGCAAAGACATTCATACCTACCGAGCGAGTTTCTGATGAGATTTGCGGTCTGATTTTAAAGCAGCATGGATCAGCAAAAGGTTAAAAAGATCCACCTGTAAGAAACAGTGAAAGGGATGAGATTCCATGCAGGGAAATAAATGTTGCTCAAATCACATAACTTTGTCATGGAGTCATACAGCATGGAAACAGGCCCAACTTAGCAACACTGGGCAATATGTCCCATCTACCGTAGTAGTCCCACCTGCCTGCGTTTGGCCCATATCCTTCTAAATCTGTCTTATCCATGTACCTGTTTAAATGTTTCTTAAACGTTGCAATAGTCCCAGCCTCAACTACCTCCTCCGGCAGCTCGTTCCATACACCCACCACCCTATGTGTGATAAAGTTACCCCTCGGGTTTCCTATTAAATCTTCCCTTCCCCCCCCCCCTTCACCTTAAACCTATGTCCTCTGGTTCTTGATTCCCCGACTCGAGGCAAATCTGTGCATTTGGTGATCTATTCCTCATGATATTGTACATCTCTATAAGATCACCCCTCATCCTCCTGCACTCCAAGCAATAGAGTCCAAGCCTGCCCCTGGCAATTTCCTTGTAAATCTTCGCTGCACCTTTTCTAGCTTAACAATATCTTTCATATAATGTGGTGCCCAAAACTGAACACAATACTCTAAATGTGTCTTATACAATTGTAATGTGACCTGCCAACTTCTATACTCAATGCATTGACTAATGAAGGTCAAAGTGCCACAAGCCTTTTTGACCACCCTATGTACCTGAGATAATAATAATAATAATAATGGATTTTATTTACGGGCGCCTTATACCGAGGTCTCAAGGACACCATACAGAGATTTATAGAAAACATATAATCAGAATTTTAAAAAAAATAGGTTATAAAGACCAATACATAAATCAGGGACAGAATTCCTTCCAAAAACACAAAAAAAAGAAAATCAGAAGCACAACTTGAGGAGCCATACCTGCACTCCTAGATCCCTCCGCTCTATTACACTGCCCAGACCTCTACCATTCACTGTGTAGGTTCCGCCCCTTGGTCACTAGGGCTTGCTGACATTCTTATTTCCACACGAGTGTTTGTTGGAAACTGAGAAACAAAGCTAATTGTCCCCTCCCACTTCATGTTCCCCAGCAAAGGAAAATGTCACAGAATGTTAAGGTACAGAAGGAAGCTATTTGGCCTATCGTGTCCAAGCGGGCCAGAAATTGATCCATTTGGATTATGCCCACTTCCCAGATCTCAGTCCATGGCCTTGTAAGTTTTTGCTCTTGCTGAGCTTGTTCAAGTACCTTTGGGGGTGGCACAGTGGTGCAGCGCTAGAGTAACTGCTCTACAGCGCCAGAGACCCGGGTTCGATCCCGGGTGCTTGCCTGTACAGAGTTTGTACCTTCTCCCCATGACTGTGTGGGTTTTTCCTGGGTGCTCCGGTTTCCTCCCACACTCCAAAGATGCATACGTTTATAGGTTAATCGATAAAGATTGTAAATTGGCCTTAGTGTGTAGGATAGTGCAAGTGCATGGAGATCGCTGGTTGGCTTGGACTCAGTGGGCCGAAGGGCCTGTTTCCGTGCTGTATCTCTAAAATAAACCAAATACCTGTTAAATATCATGAGAGTTTCTGCCTATTGAGCAGTTACTTAAGACACCCATTCTTGTTGAGCTGAATAAAATTGTCCTCAATTATAATCTTATCCTTCTACGATTTAACTCAAATCTATGTCATCTGGTTATCCACAACTTTGGCAAAGGAAATAAATCATTACTGTTCACCTTATCTTGGCCTCAGAATTGTGTGCACTGCTGTGAAATCACCCACTACTCTCGTTTTACCCCAAGAAAGATGTACCCACATTCCAAAGACATACAGGTTTGTACGTCGATTGGCTTGGTAAAATTATCCCTAGTGTGTGTAGGATAGTGTTAGTGTGCAGGGTTCGTTGGTCAGTGCAGATTCACTGGGCCGAAGGGTCTGTTTCTGCGTTGTATAACTAAACTAAACTCAACTTAATATTAACACCAGCTGAGTGGAACTTTATCCTTCCTATGAATCTCCAGGACAAGCAATATCCTCCATGCACCCTCTTTAATGCTCTATCTTCCTTCATTCTGTGGCGATACTCTTGCCGAATGTGAATCTAGCTGCAAGTGTATAGAAATGATCAGGAACTCTGTGATGGAAACACAATCAATCAGCATTTTATAAAGGGATCAGAGAAGGACTAATTTCCAAGGCTATGGGGGAAAGAGCAGAAAATAACCTAATGAGATTGCTGCACTAACAACCTCATTTGTGCCGTAACAATGGCATGACATTGGGATTGACTCGTTTGGTTGCATTGCTGAGGAGATTGCAGAGTGGGGAGCGGGTGTCCAGCTATGTAAAATGTAAGGTGATGAGGTCGGATGAGGTGATAAGGTGAGTCTGTGAGGTCGGAGTTGGCAGAGTCCACGGCCGAGGTCAGAGGCCACACGTTGAGCCTGCGGCCAACGGCCCCAGGGTTGGCCGAGCCACGGAGGCGTCCGGAGAGGACCCGGCGGCGTTAGTGGAGAGGTCGGTGAGGCGGTCGATGATGGCGCCGACTGACGGACGAGGACGGACACGTGGAGTGAGGACACCGCTGCCAGGGGAAGGAACGAAGGAAGACCCGGTGTGGGGGGGACAGCCGTGAGGGAGGGGGCAGAACAACGGACAAAGGAGAACTCGGCGTGGGGGGACTGCTGTGAGGAGGGGGGGGGGGGGTGGAGAGAGAAAAAAGGGGGGCCTGGCGCAGATATTCTGTAACTTTGTCAGCACCCTTTATGGGCGACTATGTGAATACCTTGTGTATGTGCGCAGAGAATTTCACTGTGACTTGCCACATGTGACAAAGTATTCATTCATTAAAAAATAGAATGCTATTTTTACTTCACTGGTACTCCGTATACATGGCAGGATTGTTGATCCCAACCTTTCAAGCATGCCTTGCTAGAAAAGTATATTAATCTTAAAGAGGAATGAACCAGATAAACAAACAATTCACCCATAATAATAATAATGATAATAATAATGGATAACTAACTTTTGAACTTTAAAAAACCCAGAATTAAATGTTTTTAAATAGAGTTATAATGGTAGACAAGTAACCCCATACTTAAGCCATAAATAAGACATTCAGATGTATCATCTTCAGATTAGTAAAGTAGCCTAAATGGTATTAGGTACAGATTTCATCAAAAAATGCCAATTTGTTGAAGAATCTATTGAGCCACTCAGTTCATTGCTATTTCTTGAACAAACTATTGTCCAGACAATGGACTCAAACATCTGGAGTGACTCGGCGGGGCATGCAGCATATCTGGATAGAAGGAATGGGATATGTTTCGGGTCAAGACTCTTCTTCAGATGACATCGCCTCCCTGGTGCCACCCCCGCTGCTGCCGTCGACCTTCCTGTCATTGAAAGGCACGGCATTTCCTTCCATTGCTACGCAGACGATACACAACTCTATCTCCCCATGAAGCCCAAAAACCAATCAAATCTACTTAACCTTACCCGCTGCCTCGAGGATATAAAGTGTTGGATGGCCCAGAACTTCCTCCAACTAGACGAGAGTAAGTCTGAGGTCATCCTCCTCGGCCCCTTGGACTCAATCAAAATGATAGCAGGCAGCCTTGGAAGCCTTACCCCACTACTCAAACCTCACGTCAAAAACCTTGGCGTGATATTTGACTCAGCACTGAAATTTGACAAACAAGTGGTAAAAGCTAGCTTCTTTCAGCTTCGGACGATAGCTAAAATAAAACAATTCCTCCAGTTTGATGACCTCGAAAAGATCATCCACACATTCATCTCCTCCCGCCTAGATTACTGCAACTCCCTTTACACTGGCATCCGCCAATCTTCCCTGTCCCGCCTGCAACTGGTCCAAAACGTCGCAGCGAGACTCCTGACGGGCACCCGAAAAAGGGACCACATCACCCCGATCCTGGCCTCTCTCCACTGGCTCCCTGTGCGGTTCCGTATACATTTCAAGATCCTCTTCTATGTCTACAAAGCCTTCAATGGGCTTGCCCCCACCTACATTAAAAGTCTTCTCACCCACCACACCACCTCCAGGTCCCTCAGATCGTCCGACTTGGGGGTTACTGAACATCTAGGCATAAGCTCTGGGGCGACCGTGCCTTTGCGGTTGCAGCTCCTAGACTGTGGAACAGCATCCCCCTTCCCATCAGAACTGCCCCCTCCATCGACTCCTTTAAGTCAAGACTAAAAACTTATCTATACTCCCAAGCCTTTCTTGACGTCCTCTGAGCGAGGGCTATATGTATATATGTATGTAGTTTGTTTGTTTATACTATTCTTTTTTTTTTCTTTTTTTAATTTTATTTATTAGAAGTACATTACATTACAACCAATTACACTAGTACTCATCACATATATCTTATTACAATTAATGTACTCCATTTATTTTCTACACTAATAAAGGGAAAGGATGAGATTGAGAGAAAGAAGAAAGTGAAGTAAAAAAGTGAAAGTGTAAAAAACGTGACAACAAAAAACAAAAACAAAAAACAAAGACCCTATAAGAAAGAAATTAAAAACATAAAGAAAGAGTT
Source organism: Malacoraja senta (assembly GCA_038087875.1). Lineage (NCBI taxonomy): Eukaryota > Metazoa > Chordata > Chondrichthyes > Rajiformes > Rajidae > Malacoraja > Malacoraja senta. The sequence goes on along the minus strand of CM075977.1, from coordinate 214,489,231 downwards.
AAGAAATAGACCCTAAAAAAGAAGAAAAAAGAGAAAGAGGGAAAAGAGAAAAACAAATACTTTTTTGTAAGCATCACGCAAATGAGATATACCAACTCTCCAGCTTTCATCCCCCCTTACCTGACCTCAGTTGTTTTTTTTTACTTTTGCACCCTATACTTGTAATAATTCTATAAATGCAGACCACGTCAGGTGGAAGTGATCTGGTTTACCTGCCAGGAGGAGTCTTATCTCTTCTAGGTGTAATGTTTCGAACATATTTGAAATCCACATGTTTATAGTTGGTATTATACTATTCTAATAACAAATGTAAAGCACTTTGGCCAACAAGAGTTGATTTTTAAATGTGCTATATAAATAAATGTGACTTGACTTGACTTGAAGAATTAGGGCTTCCGACAACATATTGTCCAGACAACTGTCGGTCTGAACTTGGGTCATTGTGAATTGTCATCAGAGCATACCTGTGGCTTACTGCCTCCGATGCCTTGGATCTGATAGCGAATTGGATGTAGGAGGTCCACAGTGCGGCTGTAATTTCCATCTGCAAATTCTGTGATTGCCTGACAGAGGGGAAGGCTCAGGCGCTGAGCAAGCTGGAATTGATGGTTATCACCGGGAGATCTGTAAAATCAAAAATAACATGGTGTTCAAGAGTTTGAGGTATATTCCACACAGTACACAGTATAGTACTCAACTAAAAATGGATATTCGGTCCTAAGGAATAGGAGTGGAATGAGCCCATCAAGTCTACTCTGCCATTCAATCATGGCTGATCTATCTCTCCCTCCTAACCCCATTAGAAACATAGAAACATAGAAAGTAGGTGCGAGAGTAGACCACCAGGCCCATCGAGCCCGCACCGCCATTCGCTCATGGCTGAACACTAAACAGACACCCTTACCCACAAACAGTAGACACAAGACACAGAACACAAGACACTACCCTCCCCTTTATATCGCTATCACCCCTCTCCACCCCAAGAACCGCGTGATCTCCTGGGGGAGGCAAAAAACCGGATAAAAACCCAGGTCCAATTCGGGAAAAAAATCCGGGAAATTCCTCTCCGACCCCAATCCAGGCGATCGACACTTGTCCAGGAGATCACTCAGGTCTTACTATACTAACCATACCTAGGTCCATATCCCTGCCATTCTCCTGGCTTCTCCCCATAACCTCTTACACCCGTACTAATCAAGAATATAGCTGCCTTCATAAAATATTAATCTTCCTTAGAAATCAACCAAGGATTCATACAGATTTTCTCTTGTAAAATCAGAAAACTAACCTTCGTTTTCACCTTAGTATCATACAGCAGGGAAACAGGCCCTTTGGCCCAACTCATCAATGCCGACCAAGATCCCCATCTAAGCCATTTGTCCATGTTTTGCCCATATCCCAATAAACCATGTCCCATCCAAGTGCCTTTTAAATGTTGTTATAATACCTGCCTAAACGGTCGATCTCACTCTGAAACCTCTACAACCCACCTCTACCGGACGTACTCTTGCTCTCCATTCTCGCTGCTCAACTTCCGCTGCCGACTCTACATATCTAAGCCTTTTCCTTTCATAAGCCTCATCCACAAAGTTCTCCCAAGGCACCGTCGTCAGTTCAATAAAGTACACTATCCGCTGACCAACTGACCATAACACTAATCAGGCCTCAAACTAGTAGTAATTATTTCCTGCGGAACAAGTATATCATATAGCTAAGCTTCGACTTCCTGTTCTGAACCTGCAGATCAATGCAATAGTATGAGCAGGCAGAACAACAAGAATAACATTGTGCCTTTATTGGTAATGGTTATTACATGGCTAGGCAGTTGATGACGAGTTAGAGGGCGGGCGAGGACGGGTCCAGGGTGGGTGCCGGAGGTACCGCCGAGGACAATGGGGGACCCAGCTAAGGGGGGACCGCCGAGAGAGAGCATAAACCCGGCATGGGGGGGCCAACGAGAACTAAGGGGGATCACAAACGGTATACTTTGTGTCACAATGGAATACATTGCAACTTTGTCGGTGCTCTTTATGTGGCCACTCTTTGCATGCCTTAGGTACGCAAAACAAAGCATCTCACTGTGACATGTCACATGTGATGACAAATAGACAATAGACAGTAGGTGCAGGAGTAGGCCATTTGGCCCTTCGAGCCAGCACCGCCATTCAATGTGATCATGGCTGATCATCCACAATCAATACCCTGTTCCTGCCTTCTCCCCATATCCCCTGACTCCGCTATCTTTAAGAGCTCTGTCCACCTCTCTCTTGAAAGCATCCAGAGAACCGGCCTCCACCGCCCTCTGAGGCAGAGAATTCCACAGACTCACAACTCTCTGCGTGAAAAAGTGTTTCCTCATCTTCGTTCTAAATGGCTTACCCCTTATTCTTAAACTGTGGCCCCTGGTTCTGGACTCCCCCACCCAACATCAGAAACATGTTTCCTGCCTCTAGCGTGTCCAAACCCTTAATAATCTTATATGTTTCAATAAGTTCATTCATTTTTTTTTTAAATTTAATTTATTCCGATTATGTGTTTTTTTGTTTTGTTGTGATTCTATGCATTGTAAGGTGTCCTTGGGTTTTAGAAAGGCGCCAGTAAATAAAATGATGATTATTATTATTATTATTATTATTATTATTATTTATTATTATTATTATTTATTATTATTATTTATTATTATTATTATTATTATTATTATTAATTATTATTATTATTATTATTTATTATTATTATTATTATTTATTGTTATTATTATTATTATTATTATTATTATTATTATTATTATTATTAATTATTATTATTATTATTATTATTATTATTATTATTATTCATCCTTTGACAGAAGAGAGGCACAAAATGCTGGAGTAACTCAGCATGTCAGATAGCATCTCTGGAGAAAAGAAGTTAGTGACCTTTTTTGGGCCAGAATCCTTCTTTGGACATTCATGTATAAATTCATCCTGAGGGAGTAAGAAGTGAATGCTTACCGCGAGAGTTCTTGCAGTGACGTCATGAACCTATTTGCAGTCTCAGTTTCTTTAGCGGCAACCAGGGAAATCAATGTATGAACGTCACCGTAAACGACGGCGTGATCTTCAGCCTGTTTCTTGGTAACAGTGGACAGTTCCTTCCAACGATCGTCGACATTGATTCCTGCGGGAGAACGTGCTGTCAGCGCAAAGGGCAGAGTTTGGGCTGAAGGGCTTTACAGAGTGTGCTGTATGATTCTACTCCACTTTATCACAGGTGTTCCCACTATTACCTCCACCTCTCCTAGCAATGTTACAACATTTTGAGATTTAAAAAACCAAGTCTGCAATTTATCCCATCGGAGAAAGCATAAAAAGAAGTTTAATTTGACAACTAATTCACTTTCATATCTTCAGCATTAAAACACTTATGGCCATTTTCATACTCGAAAATTAGCATATTGTTCCCTATTGCTTTGCCATTGACTTAACACAAAAGCTGTGATCGAGGACAGTCAAAAGCCCATAACTTTCTTAAAAATTAAGAGAACTGAATGACATTTTCTGGTATTATAGATTGAAACATTCTGAAACAAATATAAAACATCTTACTTGGATGACCTGAAATTAAATCATATAATTAGTTAGTTGCCTAATTGTAGCTATTTACAAAATTGACCGTTGTGACGGAAATAGTAATAAACACCCAGACTGCCTTGATAATAAAAAAATGTGATATTCTCAAGATCAGAACTTTAATATTATTGTATTATATGCTGTAAGTCCGTAACAGACAGGTAAATAAATTACAATTTCTAGCAATAGACCAGGTCTTTATGGAGAAGATCAGTTGCTAGCTGGTACATTGGCATATCATAATCAGTAGCATCATCATACTCCTCAGATTGTAACCAATAAGCAACTCTGTACACCTTGTTTTTCCTCAACTTTTCAATTTTGGCATTGTAAACTACAAGTTTTTGCTCTTCAAACCACGCATGACATGCCTTTCTGCCCACTACTTTCCCATTAAGAATGTCCTGTAGATCATCACATATGGAGTAGTCCAAATTCGGATAATCTCTGCGAATGCTGTCTAAATCAGTCTCTTTTGCTGGGCATTTGGATTGACAATTTTGCATTTCTTCTTTGGAGACATCTGTTTAAAATGTAAAGGGAAAAAAACACTGAACAGAATTAACAGAAACAAGTTATTATTTGCAGGTTTAGAAAAAAGGTAGAAATTATAAAGTTAAAGGCTAAAACAAATAGTAAATACCCAACAAAAAATTCATCTTCATCAGTTTCATCAAATCAATTAAATTAATCTAATCAATTAAATTCATCTAAATTCAATTACTAGATCTAAATATCTACCCATTTCTTAAGAATTTTTTTTTTTTTTAATAGCCTAAGTATCCAAATAACAAACTAATCCCATTCACACAAGGATTCATAATATAACATGATTTTTAAATCTCAGTCATGAAAGTATATGCCAGATGGAAGGAATTTAATGTTTAATTCCCATAAATTAATCTAGAAACATCCACTCTCAATATAATCAAAATTATTATTTTTTGCACAATACATGTGGCTAAAACTGTTGTGGATATTTTGTATAAAAATGTTGAATATTGATAGACAATAAGACAAAATTTAGATGTTCTTATGACATGATTGTCCAAAAATAATTAGGATTGAAATCATCTTGCGAGTGGGTGTTTCTGGAATGCGATCGATTGGAACGTTGCCGTTGCCGTGAATTTAAACCCCATATCGGCAGGCAAAGACACGGCCGGTTCGTATGGGGCCTAAATAACATTTTCGCGTCGTAAAATTAAATTAAAGCCACCCCAAGAAGCAAGATTACATGTGAAATAGACGACTTACCTTTTGTTTTGTCCTGATATTACGATCCGTCACGTTGTAGGCGTTGAGGGCGTTCGCAGTCACTTTTTACTTTAATCCAACTATTAAATTGTCCAGCAATTTTTTAAAATAAAAAAAACGGGAACAGAAGTCCGATCGATTTTTCTTCATCGTTTGCAGCACGAGGAAATCCCTCTCCGACAAGCGATACAAACCTGCATTTTAATCCCGCCCCCCCCCCCTCAAAGGCGCCAAAGTCGCCCACACGGCCAGTGGCAAAACTGCAGCGCCGCTGAAGGTAGGTTTTGTAACATCGCTACCTCTCCCCCTTCTCTGCAACTTCACTTCTAATTTATCCGTGTTCCGATGAAAGGTTCTCAATCTTAGTTCAATTTAGAGATACAGCCTCCAATGAGACCTTCATCCCATTGAGCCTGCAGCAACCAATGATCCATGTCTGAAGAAGGGTCTCGACATGAAACATCACCTAGTTTCTCCAGAGACGCTGCCTGACCCGCTGAGTTACTCCATCCACGTACACTAGTTCTATATTATCCCAGTTTTGCATCCTACAAACAAGGGACAATTTATAACTAGAAGAACTTTGCGCCTTTATTTGTAATGATGCCAATTGACTTACAAACCTGCATGTTTTGGGAATGTGGGTGGAAACTGGAGCACCCGGAGAAAACCTCCACAATCACAGGAAGAATGTACAAACTCTGTGCAGACAGCACCCATAGCCAGGATTGAACCCAAATCTCTGGCGCAGTAAGGCAGCAACTCGACCGTTGTGCTGCCCTTAGTGATCTGAAGTGTTAGCTCTGTTTCTGCCCTCACAGACGCTGGCTGGCCTAAGAGACACAGGACATAGGAGCAGAATTACACCATTTAGCCCTTCAAGGCTGCTCTGTCGTTCAATCATGGCTGATCTATTTTTCCCTCCTAACCCCATTCTCCTGCCTTTTTCCTGTAGCCTTTGACACCCTCACTAATCAAGAATTCAGAGTATTCTATTTAAATGCCATTCTTCCTTAATCTGAACATAGATATTGGCATTTATTTATTTCTTCTCTGCCCCAAGCACACTTTTGTGCAGAAAGCACATACAAAATGGCTTTTGCACTAATTTAAACCCCCAACATATTCTGCAGCTGAACAATCCAAAAGCAGCCAAACTAGTCAAAGTTACGAGGAATAGTAAACCACTGTATGAACAGAGTTATGGGTTGGTAGAGCCTGAAGATATTACCGGAGCCTGAAGAGGAAACACCCTTATATATTTGAATAGAAGAATGCACATTTTGAATCTAAGGCATTAGATAAGGTAAGAACTTACCTTCCATTTGAAGTTGATATAACAAAGAGCATGTATCCACCATTTCTACCACTGATCCAGATTTGTAACAACTTTTGGCAATCTACATCAATATAACAGAGAAAGAGATAACAGAAGGAAGATATCGGGACGCATCACAGCTTGGTTTGGGAACAGGTCCGTCCAACGCAAGAAATTGCAGCGAATTATGGACGCGGCCCAGACCATCACACAAAGCAACCTCCATTTTGACTCCATTTATACCTCACGCCGCCTCGGCAAGTCCAGCAGCATAATCAAGGTCGGGTCGCACCCTGGCCACTCTCTCTTCTCTCCTCTCACATCAGGCAAAACATAGAGAAGTGTGAAAACGCACACATCCAAATTCAGGGACTGTTTCTTCCCAGCTGTTATCAGGCAACTGAATCATCCTACCACAACCAGAGAGCAGTCCTGAACTAATAGCGACGTCATTGGTGATGAGCGCACTACAGTATCTTTGATCGGACTTTGCTGGCTTTATCTTGCACTAAACGTTGTGCCCTTATCATGTATCTGTACACTGTGAATGGCTAGAATGTAACAATGATCCGCTGACTGGTTAACACACAACAAAAGTTTTTCACTGTACCTTGGTACACGTGACAATAAACGGAACTGACTGATTGAACTGATAAAGAAATCAACAACACCAAACAGATTTTCTAATGCTCTCTCTCCAAACATTAAAAAAAATAAGATAAGTCATTTAATCCATCATTTTCCCCTCTGTTGACACATGGATATGAAAGTTTATGAGCTTTTGGTTGGCTATTTACTTAAAATCAGAGGAAATGTAAATGCAGTAGAAACAGATAATTCTATCCTGCGGAGTTAGATCATGGCTGACTTCCGCAACAGCATTTCCCACATGGTTATAGGGGCATACAGCACAGAAACTGGCCCCTTGACCTAACGTCCCCATGGCAACCAACATGCCCCATCTGAGGAAGGACATTATTGCCATAGAGGGAGTGCAGAGAAGGTTCACCAGACTGATTCCTGGGATGTCAGGACTGTCTTATGAAGAAAGACTGGATAGACTTGGTTTATACTCTCTAGAATTTAGGAGATTGAGAGGGGATCTTATAGAAACTTACAAAATTCTTAAGGGGTTGGACAGGCTAGATGCAGGAAGATTGCTCCCGATGTTGGGGAAGTCCAGGACAAGGGTCACAGCTTAAGGATAAGGGGGAAATCCTTTAAAACCGAGATGAGAAGAACTTTTTTCACACAGAGAGTGGTGAATCTCTGGAACTCTCTGCCACAGAGGGTAGTCGAGGCCAGTTCATTGGCTATATTTAAGAGGGAGCTAGATGTGGCCCTTGTGGCTAAAGGGATCAGAGGGTATGGAGAGAAGGCAGGTACGGGATACTGAGTTGGATGATCAGCCATGATCATATTGAATGGCGGTGCAGGCTCGAAGGGCCGAATGGCCTACTCCTGCACCTAATTTCTATGTTTCTATGTTTCTATGTTTACACTAGTCTCACCTGCCCACGTCTGGCCCATATCCCTCCGAGCTATAAATTCATAAGTGATACCTCCCCTGGCAGCATGTTCCCCAGACACACTGTGTGGAAAAAGTTACACCTCAGGAACCTATTAAATCTTTCGCCTCTCACCTTAAACCTAAGCTGACAAGGGTGGCACAGTGGGGCAGCGGTAGAGTTGCTGCCTTACAGCACCAGAGACCTGGGTTTGATCCTAGCTACAGGTGCTTGTCTGTATGGAGTTTGTATATTCTCTCCATGACCTGCGTGGGTTTTCTTCGGGTGCTCCGGTTTTCTCCCACACTCCAAAGATTGTACAGGATTGGTTTTGGTAAAATTGTAAAATTGTCCCTAGTGTGTGTAGGGTAGTGTTAATGTGCAGGGATCGTTGGTTGGGGCAGACCTGGTGGGCCGAAGGGCTTGTTATTCCGTACTGTATCTCTAAACTAAACAATGTCTTCTGACTTTTGATTCCCCTCGATAGACACAAATCGCTGGAGTAACTCAGCAGTTCAGCTAGCATCTTTGGATAGTTGACATTTCTGGTTGGGATCCTTTTTCAGATTCCCCTTGATTCCCCTACTCTGGGTAAATGACAATTCCCCTCGTGATCTTACACACTTCTATCCCTCATTCTCCTGGACGCCAAGGAACAAAGTCCTAGCCTTCCCAACCTCTCCCTGTAGCTCAGACCCACAAGTCCTGGCGACATCCTCATAACTCTTCCCTGCACTCTTTCCAGCATAAAAACATTGTTTCTCCAGAGCATCAGGTTCAGCGTATTGCAGTGGCAGGGTTCAGGGTGTTGTGGGAGGTTTACATGGAGCCGCATCACACTGTGCCTGAGACTCCTGCAGGTTCTCTGGCTGAGCAGACGGCACCCCACATCATTACTACCCCAGCAATAAGCCTAGTCCAAGAAACTAGAGTGGACCTGACTGTACCCACTGAGCTCTGGTTGTTGCTGGAGGCATGAGCTCTTGCAAAACAAACTTGGTGAACAACTACAAGAAGACCAAAGGCAATGACCACAGAGGATCTTTAAAGAACACCGTATGTTCTTGGGCAACTTGCTGCTAAAATATTTGTGGACGACCTTCAGGGAGCTATATTTCCGAGTTATAGGGAGAGGTTGAGTAGGCTGGGTCTCTATTCCTTGGGGTGCAGGAGGATGAGGGGTGATCTTATAGAGGTGTATAAGATCATGAGAGGAATAAATCAAGTAGATGCACAGAGTCTCTTGCCCAGAGTAGGGGAATCGAGGACCAGAGGACATAGGTTCAAGGTGAAGGGGAAAAGATTTAATGGGAATCTGAGGGGTAACTTTTTCACACAAAGGGTGGTGGGTGTATGGAACAAGCTGCCAGAGTGAAAGAGCTAATAGTCAAATCAAATATAGTTTACAAAATGGAGTCGTTCTTCTATAAAAGCATGGTCTAGTAGAACAAAAGAATGGCTCGGTGCCAAGTCTGAATGACTTTGCAAATTATACGGAACACAATATGGAGGACAGGTTGTCTTTTTAATAAAGACATTAAGATGGAAACCTGCGTAATAACATGTGCTTCTTTTCAAGGCCATAAAGAAGCCAAGATTGAAAAAATAGCTGACGCTCCGGAGATAAGTAATAACTTGTTATTGGATGAGCTTGATTTGGACCCAGCTTTTCCTATATTCTGAAAGGCTATAGAATCTTTCAGTCATGCCATATTCAGACTTGGTAGGAGTGTTTTACTGATAAGAAAAATGTATAATTGTGCTAACTTTCCTTTGAACTGTGTGGGGCCCGAGAAGCACTGAGCAATGTTTGTGCTCATTGTAGATCTTGCCACTCCCCTGGCGAATCAATTAAAGATTGCTATGGTATACCTTTAACAATTTTGTTGCTATCTGCTTTTTAAGAAACAAACTTTGACAAGAGGAGGTAGTTCAGGCTGGGACTATCCCAATGTTTAAGAAACATTCAGACAAGTACATAGATAGGACAGGTTTGGAGCGATACCGGCCAATTGCGGGCAGGTGGGACTAGTGTAGCTGGGACATGTTGGCCAGTGAGGGCAAGTTGGGCCGAAGGGCCTGTTTCTGCGCTGTATCACTCTATGAATCTATAATCACTCTTTTATGTGACACAAATCAGTCACAAAGAAAAACAAGAGATACAAACATCTGAGAAACTAGAGGAGAATGTTTGTTTAATGTGACAAGTCAAAATCATAACCTTAAACTAATAACATATTCAGAAACCATCCACCCTAAACACTCTGAATATGAACTTCTGTTATGAAGTACTTACATGAGTGTCGAAGATGGTGAGTGCTGCTTCATATTCACCCTATATACAAAGAGAAATACATTTTATCCAAGATTAAAAGTGATGGATCAGTTGAACGCACTTTTTATGCAAATGAAAACTAAGGCCATGGAGAAGGCAGGCAGGAGAAATGAAAGGCAGGAGGCTACTCTATCATTCTGGTGCATCGTGGCTGCTCTGGTATTTCAAGTCCAATTTTCTCCCAGAGTCCCTGTAACTATCAGCCAAAATACTGTTGTCTGGTCATGGACACACTACTTTATAAATGGGAGGCATGAGTTGCCAACTCAGCAATCAGCTTAAGGAAAAGTACTGCCCCGAGCCAATAAGACACACATTGGATGGTTATCAAAGATTTTAACTCCCCTCACATTCCCACACTGACCTTTCCGACCTTGGTCTCCTCCACTGTCAGAACGAGGCCACACGCAAATTGGAGGAACAGCGCCTTATATTTCACTTGGGCAGCTTACAACCCAGCGGCATGAATATTGACCTCTAATTTCAAGTAACCCTTGCATCCCCTCTCTCTCCATCCCTCCCCCACCCTAGTCACCCTGCTAGTTTCGCTGTTCGTATCCCTTCATTGTCACCCGTTCCACAGCCAACAATGGACCATTGTGGGCTCCACCTTTCCTGGGTCATCAGTACCTGCTCTGATTTGTTCTGTACCTTTTCATTCCTCTAGTTTCTCTATCCCCTCACTCAGTCTGAATAAAGGTCTTGACCCGAGACGTCACCTATTCCTTTTCTCCAGAGATGCTGCCTATCCGGTTGAGTTACTCCAGCATTTTAGAAACATAGAAACATAGAAAATAGGTGCAGGAGGAGGCCATTCGGCCCTTCGAGCCAGCACCGCCATTCATTGTGATCATGGCTGATCACAAGACACAAGATTTTGTGTCTATCTTCAGTGTAAACCAAAATCTGCAGTTCCTTCCCACCCAATAAGTGTCATCTACCTACAGAATAACCAGCTACATTTAGGCTCAAGGACCTGAAACAACGTAGGGAACTAATGTGAAATTCTGCAGATGCTGGTTTAAACCGAAGATAGACACAAAATGCTGGAGTAACTTAGCGGGACAGGCAGCATCTCTGGATAGAAAGGTTGGATGACCCATTTAGGATGGAGACCCCCCCTTCAGACTGAAATTCTGTGGTGTGAAATTCTGATTATTTTCCCAATTCATTTTCTGTACTTTCATCTCAGCGCTTTGTGAATTGTACACCGGATACTAATATCACAATACATTTCACAGCTCTCCAATCTCCCAGCATTTCAGATTTGTTTTCAATTTTCCTACCAGAATGGACATTTTCACATTTTGCCAATTTATACTCCATTTGCCAGAGGTTTGCCAGTCCCATCAAATGTGCATGGATCACTTCTCAACTCACTAAACACTTCCTTTACCCTCACAATTTGTTTTGGTTAGATCATTTGTTTGCCTATCAATGGCAGCGTACAGAAGGCTTCCCCATGTGTGGAGCAAATCCTTGGAACAATTTATGTCCAGTTACTAGACATAGACAGTGGAATCTCTGCCTAGGGGCGGTGGAGGCCTGTTCTCTGGATACTTTCAAGAGAGAGCTAGATAGGGCTCTTAGAGATAGCAGAATCAGGGGATATGGGGAGATGGCAGGATCGGGGTACTGATTGGGGATGATCAGCCATAATCACATTGAATGGCGGTGCTGGCTCAAAGAGCCGAATGGCCTACTTCTGCACCTATTGTCTATTGTCTATTGACATAGGTTGTCTGTACAGAGTTTGTACATGCTCCCTGTTACCTAGTGGGTTTTCTCCGAGCTCTTTGTTTTCCTCCACACTCCAAAAACGTAAAGGTTTTTAGGTTAATTAACGTTGGTAAATTGTCCCTAGTGTGTAGGATAGTGCTAATGTACAGGGATCACTGGTTGACAAAGGCTCAGTGGATTGAAAGGCCTGTATCTCTAAACTAAACTAAACTACAAGAGAGTTGGTCTCTGCATATTTAGTTTTAGAGATACAGCATGGAAAGAGACCCTTCGGCCCACTGAGTCCATGCCAACCATTGACCACCCGCACACTAGTTCCATGTTATCCCACTTTCACACTAGTTCCATGTTATCCCGCTTTCACATCCTACACACTAGGGGGCAATCTACAGAAGCTAATTAACCTACAAACCTGCACGTCTTTGGAATGTGGGAGGAAACCAGAGCTCCTGGAGAAAACCCACACAGGTCAAAGGGACAACGTGCAAACACCACACAGACAGTCAGCGCCCATAGTCAGGATCAAACACGGGTCTCTGCCACTGTGAGGCAGCAACTCTACTGCCTCACCACCATTATGAAACATGATAATGAAACATTATCTTTAACATGTGGAAGTAAACTTAAGAAACAAGAAAGCAAAGTGTCCAAAGGACTCACAGACCTTTTCAATGTGGCAGAGTGCCCAGTGCCAGTAATTATGAACGGAACTCATGGCACAGTCCTGTGAAACATTGAAAAGATAAAAGATTATTCACATATTTCCATAATTTCAGCATCTTTTGCACCATTTCTTAGCAGTGAGAACAACAGAATAATCTGCGAGACAACATCTACCAACACTCAGAAGGGATTCTGAGCTACAGGATCAACCAACATTTGGAAAGCCAAAGACTGATTAGGGATAGTCTTTGTAGTTTTTTGTGTGTGGGAAGTCATATCTCACCAATTTGATTGAGTTTATTTTTAAGAGATGACCAAGAAGACTGGGAAGAGGCGGCACGGTGGCGCAGCAGTAGAGCCACTACAACACCAGAGACCAGGGTTCGATCCTGACTACGGGTGCTTGTCTGTACGGAGTTTGTACGTGCTCCCGTTAACCTGCGTGGGTTTTCTACGAGATCTTCGGCTTCCTCCCACACTCCAAAGACGTAAATGTTTGTAGGTTAATTGGCTTGGTATGAATGTAAAATTGTCCCTAGTGTGTGTAGGATAGTGTTAGTGTACGGGGTGATCGCGGGTCAGTGCGGACTTGGTGGGCCGAAGGGCCTGTTTCCGCGCTGTATCTCTAAACTAAAACTGATGAGGGCAGTACAGTAGCTGTTGTCTACACTCAGTTCTTTGTGGTCTAAATATCCATCTTTATGGACCTTCTTCTTCTTGCGTATGGCGTGCACAGCCTAAAGTTGTAGGACAACTTGTTCTATTTGATCTTATTTGATTGTGCACGGCAGGTTGATTGCATTCGTCGAAACAGGGCGGACCACGTGAAGGTTGCAATCTCCCATCCCTTTATGGACCTTAAATACACTGAACCTAACTGATATCTCAAAACCAAATGTAAAAGATTATTGCTCAATGCAACAAATCCTTTGACTATTTTATTCCCAGAATGACCCCAACAAAGGTAGGTTACCTGTTTTTCCAGTTTCTTTTCACCTGCTTTAGGCTACAGTATATAACCAAAACCCCAAAATGTTGGACCTGCTCCCTTCCTTGTGACAAGATCAAACAGAGAAACTTTCTGAAGGCAGACCAATGTCAGTACCCAACCTACTGTATCCAATTCCATTGTTATGGCAACGTGTGTTTTGATGTACCTTTTTGTTTCTCTAGTGACATAGATGACCACTTATCTTCAAAGGAAAAAGGCACAAAGTGCTGGAGTAACTCAGCCGGTCAGGCACTATCCCTGGAGAACATGGATAGGTCATAGATTCATAGACTCATACAGCGTGGAAACAGGCCCTTCGGCCCAACTTGCCTGCGCCGACCAGCATGCCCCATCTATACTAGTCCCAGTGATGTTTTGGATCGGGACCCTTCTTCAGATTTCTTAAGACCCCGCAGTACCTTGCCCGATCCTCCCTCCACCCCTTTCCCCTTCTCTGACCCCAACCCTCACCATAGTTGTGTTTTCACCACCCCCCCCCCTCCCTCCCCGACCTTCCTCCTTCAGATGTAGAATGGTCAGTCCTCAACAGAGGCCTTACCTTTTTTAGTTATTTTCAAAAGTCTGAAGACCCAAATTGTCACCTATCCATGTTCTTCGGGAATGCTGCCTGACCTGCCGAGTTACTCTAGCACTTTGTGTGTGTTTCTTTGTAAGCCAACATCTGCAGTTCCTGGTTTCTACCACTTCTCTCCACTTGTGCTTACTTTCCATTCGCCTTCCGTCTGCTTCATAAGTGTTATCCCGCCGTCGGCATCTGCACGCATGTAGTGCACGTGTGCGAGGCTGTGCATGGACCAGATGTCAGACGGGGCTGAAGCCAGGGCCTGCAGGAGGAGGAGAAGAAGAAGATAAGAACAAACGTTGACACTATTGGAGACAGTGCTGGAGTAACTCGGCGGGTCAGGCAGCATCTCTGGTGAAAAGGAATAGGTCCGTAGAGTCGGAGAGTGGGAGGAATCACGGAGGGGGTCCAGTGTTGCGAAACTCTCGTCGGAGAGAGGAGGAGAAACTTCTGCAAAGTAGGCATACCTCGAGGAGATTTTGCAGTGGAGCAGACAAAATGTGCAGGAAGGAACTATAGATGCTGATTTACACTGAAGATAGACACAAAACATTGGAGTAACTCAGCGGGTCAGGCAGCATCTTTTCTCCAGAAATGTTGCCTGACCCGCTGAGTTACGTGAGCATTTTGTGTTTACCTTCGGTGCAAACCAGCAGCTGCAGCACATCCTTCCTACACATATGGTTTACACTATTGATATCATTCATCTATTACTAAAGTTGTGTGGGATACTATGGCAGGTGTTAAGTCTGGATCTCCAATGCTCTCCAGTATATGTGGGGTCAATTAAATTGGAGACTCAAAGAACTGCAGATGCTGCAATTTTGAATAAAGCACCAAGTGTTAAAGTAACTCCCCCTTTTGTCTCCTTGACTCCTTATGTCCCTCGTTTGTTTCCCTTTTGTCTCCTTTTCACTTCTAGCCTTTGTCGCTTACTCCATCCATCTACCATTCAAACCCCCCTCCCTTGTATCCACCTATCACTCGATTTTAAACCCCACCCCTTTTTCAGCATTGTCCCCCCTACTGCGACCAATCAAAAAAAGGGTCCCGACCCGAAACGCCGCCTGTCCATGTCCTCCAGAGATGTTGCCAGACCCGTTCAGTTACTCCAGCACTTAAGGTAATCTGGAGTTGCCAGATTACTATCTAAATGGCGTCAAGTTGGGAAAACAGATTACTATCTAAATGGCGTCAAGTTGGGAAAAGGGGAAGTACAACGGGATCTGGGGGTCCTTGTACATCAGTCTATGAAAATCAGCATGCAGGTACAGCAGGCAGTGAAGAAAGCGAATGGCATGTTGGCCTTTATAACAAGAGGAATTGAATATAGGAGCAAAGAGGTCCTTCTGCAGTTGTACAGAGCCCTAGTGAGACCACACCTGGAGAATTGTGTACAGTTTTGGTCCCCTAATTTGAGGAAGGACATTTTTGCTATTGAGGGAGTGCAGCATAGGTTTACAAGGTTAATTCCCGGGATGGCGGGACTGTCATATGCTGAGAGAATGGAGCAGCTGGGCTTGTACACTCTGGAGTTTAGGATGAGCGGGGATCTCATTGAAACATATAAGATAGTTAAGGGTTTGGACACGCTAGAGGCAGGAAACATGTTCCCGATGTTGGGGGAATCCAGAACCAGGGGCCACAATTTAAGAATAAGGAGTAAGCCATTTAGAACGGAGACGAAGAAACACTTTTTCTCACAGAGAGTGGTGAGTCTGTGGAATTCTCTGCCCCAGAGGGCGGTGGAGGCGGGTTCTCTGGATGCTTTCAAGAGAGAGCCAAATAGGGCTCTTAAAAATAGTGGAGTCAGGGGATATGGGGAGTAGGCAGGAACGGGGTACTGATTGAGGATGATCAGCCATGATCACATTGAATGGCGGTGCTGGCTCGAAGGGCCGAATGGCCTACTCCTGCACCTATTGTCTATTGTCTATTGTCTATTGCCAGATTTACCATTTGTCAATACCTAACAGAGCAAACTGTGAATGCTGTTTTTATTGAAATATTCAACTAGAAAGATCAGAAATGTATCTTGTGGTCTCTACGTCACCACAAAAACACCTTGCCCCAGCAATAGCTGGAAACTACCTGCTGTGGATGGTGACAAGAAAGATGTTTGTCAGATCAGAACATGACTTAGTTTCCTGACCATCTTTGTCTTCTCATGTAAGGGGCCAAGTAAACCAGAATTTTACTGTAATGATTTCCAATATGCTTCTACTAAATCACATTTCAATGTGGTCTATCTTTATCTTTTTAGTTTAGTTTAATTTTCTTTTAGTTTAATGTTAGTTTAATTTACTTTTTATATTAGTTTACTTTAGAGATACAGCACAGAAACAGACCCTACAGCCCACCAAGTCCACGCCAATCAATGATCAGGCATACACTAGTTCTATCCTACACCCTAGGGACAATTTTATGAGGCCAATTAAGCTACAAACCTGCAGGTTCTTTGGAATGTGGAAGGAAACCGGAGCACCTGGAGAAAACCCACGCGGTCACAGGGAGAAAGTACAAACTCCGTACAGACGACACCCATAGTCAGGATCGAACCCGGGTCTCTGGCGCTGTAAGGCAGCAACTCTATTGCTGTGCCACTGTGCCGACCATTGCCACATCTGTGCTATTCTAATTGAAATTTGACTACGGCCCTGATATACCCTCACAATCCATCCTTGTCCAAACGCCGTGGTTCATTCTCTAAAAAAAAGTACCATTCCTTCTCTTGTGATCACTAAGAGCAAAACTACCATCTTGCCCATATCACTTACCTCCTTTGCTATTTTCTCTGCCCGATCACAAAAGTTTGTCTCCACCAGTGCAAACGAATACATCCCTTGCAAGTAACTGTTCAGGAGAAGACAATGTAAATCGTACAATTCAATGACTTTTGACTCTGATGTATCATCTCGCTAGTAATTCATAGAGACATTCAATATGGAACCAGGCCCTTCAGCCCATTATGCCCATGCTGACCAAAGTAGCTTTTTAACTGAATCCCAGTCAATATTGACTTTAATGATGGCAGATAGTGTTTAGTCAAAGCAAGGGTGAGGTGTTGCACATTAGGGGGTCAAATGTATATGGTTGATGGAAGACAAACAAATGTAAATGTATATGGTTGATGGAAGACAACAAACTCATCAGGAAGGCTGGCTCCGTCCTGGGGGCTGAGTTGGAATCACGGGAGGTGGTCTTGGAGGGGAGGATGCTCCTCAAACTGCGGAGCATCCTGGACAATACAGCTCATCCCCTCCATGACACACTGGTCAACCTGAGGAGCACCTTCAACAACAGACTGGTTCCACCAAGATGCAGGACAGAACGCCACAGGAGATCCTTCTTCCCTGTGGCTATCAAACTGTACAATTCCTCCCCCTTCTGTCATGGGGTAGATTGAGACTGACTCCCCCCCCCACCCCCCCCACAATCTTTGCATATCCCCAATCCATTCCACTCGTCACTTTAATTTCATGTTTCATGTATTTTGTGTTTTTGTGTCTTTATGACTGTTGGCAGATCAATTTCCCTCCTGGGATAAATAAAGTTCTATCGTATCATATATGCAGAGCGCTGTTGGCTGCACAGGTGTACAGAGTGGTAAAGAAGGCATATGGTATGTTTGCATTCATTGCTCGGGCCATTGAATATAAGAGTCAGGAAGTCCTGATACATCTCTTTCACACCCTGGTTAGGCCATGTTTAGTGTATTGCGTGCAGTTCTGGTCACCACATTACAGGATGGATATGAGTGTCAGTGCGGGTGTCGGGGGTTATGGGGAGAAGGCAGGAGAATGTGGTTGAGAGTGAAAGATAGATCAGCCATGATTGAATAGCGGAGTAGACTTGCTGAGCCGAATGTCCTAACTCTGCTCCTATCACATGACCTTATGAAGGTTTTGGAGAGGGTGCAGAAGAGGTTTACCAGAATGCTGTCTGGATTAGGTAGTATTAGCTACAAGAAGAGGTTGGACCAACTTGGATTGGTTTCTTTGGAACATTGGAGATTGAGGAGAGACCTGAAAGACGTATATAAAATGATGAGAAGAATAGATTGGGTAAAGAGTCAGAACTTTTTCCCCAGGGCAGAAATGCCAATGATTAGAAACATAGAAACATAGAAAAATAGGTGCAGGATTAGGCCGTTCGAGCCAGCACCGCCATTCAATATGATCATGGCTGATCATCTAAAATCAGTGAATTGGCCTTCTGTGGCAGAGAGATCCACAGATTCACAACTCTCTGGGTGAAAACATTTTTCCTCAGATTCCAGAGGGTCCAGCTTTATGAGGGAAAAAGTTTAAAGGAGATGCGCAGTGCAAGATTTTATTTTCACACAGAGGATGGTGGGTGCCTGAAACGTGCCACAATTGGTATGTGGATCATATGAAGGCAAATGTGATTAGTTTATCTCAGTATCATGTTTGGCACAAACATTGTGAGCCAAAACCTGTTCTTGTGCTGTTCTACAGGTAGAGACAGAGGGAAGAGTTGAGTGAAAATAACATTTACTGATCTTTCCTCAGAAAGTTCCTCAGGCAAATTTTAATACAAACTGGAAAGGCAGGTTATGTCTAGGTTATGTCCAGAGCCTTCTCCAGGGCAGCTCCCAGGCTCTGGAACTCCCTCCCACAATTGATTCGAAATTCTGAGTCCCTCACCATCCTCCAGTCCCGCCTCAAGTCCCATCTCTTCACCTCTGCATACCCTTAGTCCCATGTCCCCCTCCCCTTTGCATCTCTGTCTTACTGCTCTATTTTGTTTTGTTCTTGACTCTCCATGTAAAGCAACTTTGAGTCCTTGAAAAGCGCTATACAAATAAAATGTATTATTATTATTATTATTATCTGAAATTGTTGAATTCATTATTGCTTTTTAAAGATTAAAATATGCCTTGTCAAATTATCTACAACTTTTCCTCAAGCTCCTGTGTAGTTTCTGCTTAGCTTAGTTTAGCTTAGAGTTTAGTTCAGAGATACAGCATGGAAACAGGCCCTTCAGCCCACTGCGTCCACGATGACCATCAATCACCCATTCACATCAACTTTTCTTTTTCAGTTTCTTACCTTGCCGGAGACGCAATGTTTCCCGGGTCACTCTGCGGCCTACTGGAGCTGGAGGCCTCCTCGGACTGGAATTGGAGCACCTCCGCGGGTTGTGGACTTAACATCGGAGTCGATCCCTTGCCTGGGATTGCTCCAACCATGGCCTGTGGACTTACCAGACTTACTGCGGAGCTCGCAGTCAGGAGAGGCTAGTCGGAAGCTCCAACTAACGCAGAGGCTCGACCAGCCCCAACATGGGGTTCGATCGCCCAGCGCGGGGGAGCTGACATCCCACCGATGCAGGAGCTGATCACCTCGTCGCGGAGGGCCCAAAACGCCGCCGGCTACGGGAGTCAAGATCGTCCCGTCAACGGAGGGCTCGAGGCCCCCGACCGCGGGAGAGCAAAGGGAGGAGATTGAACTTTTTTCGCCTTCCATCCATCACAGTGAGGAATGTGGAGGAGTCACTGTGATGGATGTTTATGTTAAAATGTGTTTTGTGTGTTCTGTTGCTTTTTATTTGTATGACTGACTTGGCAAATTATATTCCTCATATATTGCAAAACATACTTGGCTAATAAAGTATTATTGTGATTGTGATTGTGAAATTGGGCTGAAGGGCCTCTTTCTGTAGTCTATGGCTCCATTTATTAGTATTAATTGATATTAAGATGTATTTACCCATATAATGGAATTTGTGGTGTCCAGTGGGGAAGGATTCGGGCGACAGAGTCTCTTAATTCTGCGCTCTTGCCCAGAAAAAAGTAGGACTCGAACAATAACTTCATTGCCAGGATATCGGTTGGATTATACAAAAGGATGTCTTCCCAGACTTCACATGCTTTTGGAAGAGACCTAAAAATAATTCAGAAGAATATCAATGCAAGCCCCATTCTACGTGCATGAATCAGTTTTGCCATTTAATTCTAAATCTTAAATGCATTATACAGCAGTTTTATCTATTTAGTTTCGTTTAGTTCATTGTCACGTGTACCGAGGTACAGTGAACAGCTTTTTGTTGTGTGCTAACCAGTCAGCGGATAGACAATGCATTAGTCAATACAAAGACTGAGTAGCTCAGCAGGTCGGTCAGGCGGCATCTCTGGAGAACATGGATGGGTGACGTTTCGGGTTGGGACAGTTTCAGTCTGAAGAAGTGTCCCGATCCGAAATATCACCTATCCGTTCTCCAGAAATGCCGCCTGACCTGTTGTGTTAATCCAGCACTTTTTGTCTTCAAAGTTATGGCAATAGATATAGAAACATTCCCAGCGTGGATAATTACCAATCTACAGATTTGTCCATCTAAGTTCACAATTCCACAAGTTATAGGAGTAGAATTAGGCCATTCGGCCCATCGAGTATACTCCGCCATTTATTCATGGCTGATCTCTGCCTCCTAATCCCATTTTCCTGCTTTCTCCCCATGACCCTTGATGCCCATTCTAATCAGGAACTTGTCTATCTCTGCCTTAAAAATATCCAATGATTTAGCCTCCACAGCCCTCTGTGGCAATGAGTTCCACAGATTAACTACCCTCGAACAAAAGAAGTTCCTCCTCACCTCCTTTCTAAAAGAGCGCCCTTTAATTCTGAGGCTATGACCTCTGGTCCGTCCTCTCCCACCAGTGGAAACATCCTTTCCACATCCACGCTATCTATGCCTTTCATTATTCTGTAAGTTTCAATGAGGGGTCTCCCCTCAACCTTCTAAACTCCAGCGGGTAGAAGCCCAGTGCTGTCAAGCGCTCATCATATGCTAACCCACTCATTCCTGGATCATTCTTGTAAACTTCCTTGGACCCCATCCAGAGCCAGCACATCCTTCCTCAGATCTGGGGCCCAAATTTGCTCACAGATTCTTGATCGGTACAGCTGTCAGGGTTTATGGGGAGAAGGCAGGAGAATGGGGTTAGGAGGGAGAGATAAATCAGCCATAATTGAACGGCGGAGTAAACTTGATGGGCCTGAAGAGCTTAGTACTCCCGCACCAAAACCGTATTTCACATGAAGTTGATCAGTTGATTTGAATGATTCAAAACCTGATTATCAACAGCTCCAAAACAAAAGCGACACTTCAACTGGAGAAGAAAGGTTATCCAGCGAGTTCACTTACCCTTTTCCAAACAAGTCCAGTGCCTCCACATGGAGTCGTTCACGCTCAGTGATGTCACGTGCCTTTGAAAGTCTAACCATGTTCTTGACAGCAGAGTCAAGATGTTTATCGATCAACACAGAGCGGCCTGTGCCAAGCAGGTCTAGTCCGTTCATTATTACATGTCCCATCACTGAGAAAGAAAAGCATATGGGCATAATGGACAAGCAAAGGTCATGAACAACTCTCTATGCGCTTGCGTAATGAGATAAATGAATATTGCAAACACGCCCATCATGACAAGATGTCTCATTTAAATGTACATGCAATGTATGATCTGGGAGGCACCAGGGGCGGTACCTGTAGAGTGTGCACCTCAGTGCTCTGATTTGAAAAGAGCCCGAAGGGGAGGAATAAATGTAACAAATGTAAAATGATGTGAATAAAAGCGAGTGAATTCCCCTCTCTCGGTGTGTCTTGGCAGGGGAGACACCCGACTCTGCAGACTTGCTAATAAATAAACTTGTTTCTCTAAATTCTCTAAGCATCGTGATTGTTATTTCACTATTTTGCACCTGACAGCCTGGGGGCTCGTATCGGGATTGCCACTCCGGCCAGCTGGCGACGATATATGGGAGGAGGGACGGTGCACCCCGCTGATTCAGCGGCCCTAAGACCCCTTGCTTGCCGTCAGCGGTTTGGGCGAGTGATATCCAGGACCAGAGATTAGAGAAACAAGTGGGAGTAGATGGAAATCGCGAGGAGACAAATCGAGTGATTCTTGTGCACAAGACCCGGGTAAGAAAACTGACTATTAAGTACTACTCGGGCGATTAAATAGATCGGGGGGAAATAGATCGGGGGGAATTCCGATCGGGAGGATGGGTAATGAAAACGGAAAGCCCAAAAGGGAGGGGAAGGGCGGTAAGCCCGACCCCCGCATTCTGCCTGATAGTCCGTTGGGGCGAATGCTGAGCCTCTGGGGGCAGAGAAATACCCAGGGATTGGAGAAGACAAAAATGATTTGATTCTGTTATTTTGAGTTTTAATACATATAAAAGATGTTGCATTTATTTGAAGTAAGAATGGAACGAATGTGATTTGTGTGTAAAAACCGGTTTGGAATGAAAGAGGAAGATTATATATGTGATAATTATTTTGTTTATTGTATTTGTAGACCACATTGTAAGAGTAAGTAAGTAAGTAAGTTTTATTAGAATCAAAAATGTCCACTGTATGTTCCTTTAAATAAATTAGGTCATGGTGAAAGGCGACGAACAGCTGTAAGATAACGATTAATTGTATGTATCCTCGTAACCTAGAAGGGGAAATTGTAAAATCAGCTTTTTGTTTTTCTGATGTTCTTTTAGATTTCTAGTCAGAAAAGATAATTTGGAAAATTGTTACTAGTGCTAGGAATTGGACATTTAAAATGGTGGTGAATATGATTGAAATAATTGGAAATAAGTTAATTGGTAAACATTAAAGTTTAGAAAGAAAGGAGAGAGAGGCAGTTAGAAGATAACAGAAGTAGAAAAACGACAGGCGTGAAAGTAATAAAGCAGGTGGAGTCAGTGGAAGATTTTAAAAAAGAAAGGTGAATGAATTTGCAAGAAGGCTAGAATATTTGAGAAGCAAGAAATTGAGTTTAGAATAAGAAAGAAGGCATACCAGAAAGGATTAAAATTGGAAGCATTGGGATAAAGTGATGAGACTGCTTTAAAGAGAAAAGAGAAGGACAGACACGGATTATCCCTTGGGGCACCCATAAACCGAGAGGGCTAAAAAAATACCTCACCCTATATCCCTGATGGGGGAGGAAATGGATTAGGGCTTTGGAGGAGGAGAACGTGGGACGATTATTGATCATGGAAGATTTGAAGGCACTGTTGGTAAAAGTGATGGGAACCACTAAAGTGACAGAACTACTGAAGATGGATGGTATAAACTGATGCGAACAATGTAACAAGCAATGGCATACTGTTTGACACAGTCAGGCAGAGGGTATGGCAGGCCCTCAGACAATGTCACCCACTTAAGAGGAACCCCAAGGAACAAAGGGGAGATACACAAGGAAAGGCAAATAGCCTATCTGGAAAACCAGCTGAAAAGGTGGAGAGTTGATTGATGAACTCTCCACCTTATGAACTACTGTGGTGGATGTCATTCTTCTTAAAGTCAAGCAGATTCAGCAAACAGTTGGTCTCTGCGGTCGAGAAATATCGCAAAGATAGGAAAAAGACTTGCAAACCAGCAAGAGGAGCTGTTGTCAATAAATAATGGACCTAAGTGAGTCCTATGACGGAACCAAGCAGGGCCAGAGAATTACATGCCAATAATGAATGTCTTTGGGGAACGTTTCCTCAAAAAGTCCTATCAGGAGTGAAATTAATCTGGATATAAGCCCTAACAGGACTGGGGTCCCCAAGAGAGAAAGGGATTTAAAGGAGGATTTGTTGGTATTGTTCCATAAGTGAAAAACGATGTAAGAGAGAGAGAGAGAGAGAGATTAAAAAAAAAAAAAAAGTCAGAATGTAGGACAGAGGATGATAACCTTGGGAAAAGGCAGGATATAATTCAGACTAGATTAGGTATAAGCCCTGTAGTGTCATTTATGATGAATAAGGTAATTAAGAGGTTTGGTAGACCTACAGAAATCAGCTTTGACAACGGATTGTTTTCATTTAGGGAGTAGCTAAGTTGGCGATAGAGACCCTTAGAGTAAAATACACATTTGGGTATGTAACACCTGCAGTCACAGGCATGGTGGAAAGAATAAATGGAACATTGAAGGTTAATATAAATAAGATTTGTTTAATTACAAAGTTGAATTGGATCGATGCCCTGCCATTGGCACTGAAGAGATGTTGCATGCAAACTAACCGAGCAGGTGGCACAATGGAGAGGTCCCTACAAGAGACCGAGTTTGGAACAGTTAAAGATAGAATTTTAACAGTATATGAAACAGTTAATTATGATATACAAGTCTATTTATGAACAGGTAAAGTAAAAGCTGTTGGAGGTGGACCAGGAGGAAGGACCCTTTAAACCTGAAGACAAGGTGTATGTATGAGTTTTCTAAACTACCGACCGATGTTCAGGTAGAAGGTTGATATACCTGGTACCATTTCAATAATTACATGAGGGCTGTCCCGCAGGTATGAATAGATAATAGCCCTGAGATAAGTGAACAGGAGGACAAAGATGTGAGAAAAGAGTAGTTTTAACAAGAACGTTGTTTGACATCAGTGGTGGGCAAAATAATGGAAAGGATACTTAAGACAATATATAAGAATTTGGATAAATAGGGTAGGATTAGGAAGAATTAGCATGGATTTGTGATTGTGATGTTTGACTAATCTTGAATTTTTTGAAAAGGTTATTAGGGAAATTGATGAGGGTAAAGTGGTGGATGTTGTCTAGATGAACTTCAGTAAGGCCTTTGACAAGGTTCAATAAGGAAATAAGGTTGGTTAAGAAGGGTTAGTAAGGAATAGCAAGATGGATTAAAAAAGTGGCTGTATGGGAGATGTCAGAGAGCAATGGTGGATGGATGTTTGTCAGGTTGGAGGTCAGTGACTAGAAGGGTACCTCGGGGATGTGTGTTGGGTCCACTGTTGTTTGTCATGTGAATCAATAATCTGCATGTTGGTGTGGTAAAATAGATTAATAAGTATGTAGATGATACTAAGATAGGTGGTATTGTGAATAATGAAGTAGATTTTAAAAGTGTACAGAGAGATTTAGGTCATTTGGAAGAGTGGGTTGAAACATGACAGATGGGTTTAATGTTGATAAGTGTGAGATGATACATCTTGGCAGGACAAATAAAAATATGGTAAATGATTGGGAATTGAGGAATGAAGTTGAACAGAGGGATCTAGGAATAACTGTGCATAGTTCCCTGAAGGTGGAATCTCATGAAGATAGGATGGTAAAGAAAGATTTTGGTGTGTTGGCCTTTATAAATCAGAGCATTGTGTATAGAAGTTGGGTTGTAATGTTAAATTGTACAAGGTATTGGTGAGGTCAATTGTGGAGTATGGTGTATAATTTTGGTAGATATAATTATAGGAAAAAGGTCAACAAAATAGAGAGAGTACAGAGGAGATCAATTGGAATGTTGACTGGGTTTAAGCAACGAAGACACAGAGAAAGGTTGAACAAGTTAGGTCTTTATTATTTAGGAAAGATAGAAGGAGTCCCAACAATGCAAGGGAACGATGTGTTCCTGAGGAACTATTTACTGGCAGTATCCCAATCTCTTGCAGAACTAAAAATTAAAGAATTGCTGGCCCAGAGCCCACCACTGGACTTCCCGATTCACTCAGTCAAGGCTGGAGGCTGGGTATTAATAAAAACGTGGAAAGAAGAAAATTTCTGGATCATTGGGACCTCTTTTGTGGAAGGTTCGACCTGTACAAAAAGGATGGGTTGCACTTGAACCTGAGGGGAACCGATATCCTGGCGGGGAGATCTGCAAAGGCTACTGGGGAGACTTTAAACTAGAATGGTTGGGGGGAGGGACTCAAATAGAGAATGCTATTAGACAGTGTGTGAGGCAGGAGGCAGAGAAGGAAAGCACTCAGACCCAACATGTAGGGGGGAAAGAAGAAAACAATAATAAACGGAGAATAAGAGGTGGTGGGGTTCTTAAATGGGTGAGCAGAGAAACAGAGGGGTGTAAAATGCGGGCGGAAGCAATAGGTAGCAAGGTGAAAAGTAAAAGTGGCAGGCAGACAAATCCAGGGCAAAAATCAAAAAGGGACACTTTTCAACATAATTGTATAAGGGGTAAGAGCGTTGTAAAAACAAGCCTGAAGGCTTTGTGTCTCAATGCAAGGAGCATTCGTAATAAGGTGGATGAGTTGAACGTGCAGATAGCAATTAATGATTATGATATAGTTGGGATCACGGAGACATGGCTCCAGGGTGACCAAGGCTGGGAGCTGAACATCCAGGTATATTCAATATTCAGGAGGGATAGAGAGAAAGGAAAAGGAGGTGGGGTAGCGTTGCTGGTTAGAGAGGAGATTAACGCAGTGGAAAGGAAGGACATTAGCTTGGAGTATGTGGAATCGGTATGGGTAGAGCTGCGAAACCCTAAGGGGCAGAAAACGCTGGTGGGTGTTGTGTACAGGCCACCTAGCAGTAGTAGTGAAGTTGGGGATGGCATCAAACAGGAAATTAGAAATGCGTGCAACAAAGGCAAAACAGTTATAATGGGTGACTTCAATCTACATATAGATTGGGTGAATCAAATTGGCAGGGGTGCTGAGGAAGAGGATTTCTTGGAATGTATGCGGGATAGTTATCTAAACCAACATGTAGAGGAACCAACGAGAGAGCAGGCTATTCTAGACTGGGTATTGAGTAATGAGGAAGGGTTAGTTAGCAGTCTTGTTGTGCGTGCCCCCTAGGGCAAGAGTGACCATAATATGGTTGAGTTCTTCATTAGGATGGAGAGTGACATTGTTAATTCAGAAACAACGGTTCTGAACTTAAAGAAAGGTAACTTTGAGGGTATGAGACGTGAATTGGCCAAGATTGACTGGCAAGTAGTTCTAAAAGGGTTGACGGTGGATATGCAATGGAAGGCATTTAAAGACTGCATGGATGAACTACAAAAATTGTTCATCCCAGTTTGGCAAAAGAATAAATCAGGGAAGGTAGTGCATCCGTGGATAACAAGGGAAATCAGGGATAGTATCAAAGCAAAAGATGATGCGTACAAATTAGCCAGAAAAAGCAGCATACCAGAGGACTGGGAGAAATTCAGAGACCAGCCGAGGAGGACAAAGGGCTTAATTAGGAAAGGGAAAATAGATTATGAAAGGAAACTGGCAGGGAACATAAAAACTGACTGCAAAAGTTTTTATAGATATGTGAAGAGAAAGAGATTAGTTAAAACAAATGTAGGTCCCTTGCAGTCAGAAACAGGTGAATTGATCATGGGGAACAAGGATATGGCGGACCAATTGAATAACTACTTTGGTTCCGTCTTCACTAAGGAAGACATAAATAATCTGCTGGAAATAGCAGGGGGCCGCGGGTCAAAGGAGATGGAGGAACTGAGTGAAATCCAGGTTAGTCGGGAAGTGGTGTTGGGTAAATTGAATGGATTAAAGGCCGATAAATCACCAGGGCCAGATAGGCTGCATCCCAGAGTACTTAAGGAAGTAGCTCCAGAAATAGTGGATGCATTAGTGATAATTTTTCAAAACTCTTTAGATTCTGGAGTAGTTCCTGAGGATTGGAGGGTAGCAAACGTAACCCCACTTTTTAAGAAGGGAGGGAGAGAGAAAACGGGGAATTACAGACCAGTTAGTCTAACATCGGTAGTGGGGAAACTGCCAGAGTCAGTTATTAAAGATGGGATAGCCGCACATTTGGAAAGTGGTGAAATCATTGGACAAAGTCAGCATGGATTTACGAAAGGTAAATCATGTCTTACGAATCTTATAGAATTTTTCGAGGATGTAACTAGTAGAGTGGATAGGGGAGAACCAGTGGATGTGTTGTATCTGGACTTTCAGAAGGCTTTCGACAAGGTACCACATAAGAGATTAGTATACAAACTTAAAGCACATGGTATTGGGGGTTCAGTATTGATGTGGATAGAAAACTGGCTGGCAAACAGGAAGCAAAGAGTAGGAGTAAACGGGTCCTTTTCACAATGGCAGGCAGTGACTAGTGGGGTACCGCAAGGCTCACTGCTGGGACCCCAGCTATTTACAATTTATATTAATGAACTGGATGAGGGAATTGAAGGCAACATCTCCAAGTTTGCGGATGACACTAAGCTGGGGGGCAGTGTTAGCTGTGAGGATGCTAGGAGACTGCAAGGTGACTTGGATAGGCTGGGTGAGTGGGCAAATGTTTGGCAGATGCAGTATAATGTGGATAAATGTGATGTTATCCACTTTGGTGGCAAAAACAGGAAAGCAGACTATTATCTAAATGGTGGCCGATTAGGAAATGGGGAGATGCAGCGAGACCTGGGTGTCATGGTACACCAGTCATTGAAAGTAGGCATGCAGGTGCAGCAGGCAGTGAAGAAAGCGAATGGTATGTTAGCTTTCATAGCAAAAGGATTTGAGTATAGGAGCAGGGAGGTTCTACTGCAGTTGTACAGGGTCTTGGTGAGACCACACCTGGAGTATTGCGTACAGTTTTGGTCTCCAAATCTGAGGAAGGACATTATAGCCATAGAGGGAAAGCAGAGAAGGTTCACCAGACTGATTCCTGGGATGTCAGGACTTTCATATGAAGAAAGACTGGATAGACTTGGCTTATACTCGCTAGAATTTAGGAGATTGAGAGGGGATCTTATAGAAACGTACAAAATTCTTATGGGGTTGGACAGGCTAGATGTAGGAAGATTGTTCCCGATGTTGGGGAAGTCCAGGACAAGGGGTCACAGCTTAAGGATAAGGGGGAAATCATTTAAGACCAAGATGAGGAAAAACTTTTTCACACAGAGAGTGGTGAATCTCTGGAACTCTCTGCCACAGAGGGTAGTTGAGGCCAGTTCATTGGCTATATTTAAGAGGGAGTTAGATGTGGCCCTTGTGGTTAAGGGGATCATGGGGTATGGAGAGAAGGCAGGAACGGGATACTGAGTTGGATGATCAGCCATGATCATATTGAATGGCGGTGCAGGCTCGAAGGGCCGAATGGCCTACTCCTGCACCTATTTTCTATGTATCCATGTATCTAAGTGGACTGGACCCTACCTGGTGTTACTGACCACGGAAACAGCAGTGCGGACAAAAGAAAAAGGGTGGACATATGCAAGTCGAGTTAAGGGTCCTGTGGAGGCCCCACCAGACAATATCAGCCCGTGGACCGTGCGCAAAGGAGAGGAACCATTGACTTTAATATTTACCAAGAACCCGCGGGAAAAATGAAGATTTCGTGTTGGTGGGTCGTGTGTTGGGTGGTTACCCAACTCGTGAGTAATATAACATGCATAAAAATCACAATACCACAGAATAGAAGGTCCACCACCATCCCATTTGATGTATGTAAAGGAAAATGGTGGTGCGGCTATAGAATGTATGTATGCACCCATCCCTGTAAAGATTGGCACGCGGTGTTTACTTCATCAAGATATGGGTGGCATCGAACCACCTTTCAAACTGATAGGTGGAAAGTATATCAAAACCCGAATGAGGGATTGCCAGGATGCGTATATGTAAGCATACAGAGTGTTCAAATGCAGGAAAGTGATAGGTATTGGATATGTGCAGATAGAACAGGGAGAATGAGTCTAAGGATTTGAAGATAATGATAGTTGCAGGAGAAACAGAATTAAGGCAATTATATGAGGAGGGAATACCTACAGGAGGAAAGGGAGCCAACACCTGGCTTGCCTGGATGATGTACACGGCCAGGAGTATGCAACACACCAATTGCTACGCCTGCGCCGGAGCTAAGCCTCAGCTGGTTCCAGTACCATTTCCCTTGAATTGGGATAGGACACCTGGGGCTATGTCATGTATACTACAGCTATTCACGAATCCCATCCTACCAAAGGATGCGACCTGCCAGAGTTATCATTACCTATTCCCGGCTAGCAACAACAATACAAAGGGCCGAAGGACAGACCCTCGACCTCCTCCATTTAGCACTCCCCTTGGGGAGGAGTGATTTGAGTGCTATACCAGATATAACCCAGATGGACAGGAAATGGGGGAGGTGCTCAACTGCAATCAGATGTATAACATAACGGCTGAGGGACAGGGGCCGCTGTTCAAAAGCTCCTGGCTGAGAAAGCAGATAGTCAGTAGAGCTGATGTCTGGTGGTGGTGCGGGGAGAATACCCTGTGGCCCCGGTTACCGGGGTCATGGACGGCAACCTGTACCCTCACACAACTGATGATGCCCTTCACCATAGCAGTAGAACATGCTGTAGAACTCAATGAAGGAAGCCGACGACAAAAGAGAGGGGTGAGAGGATCATTCGACACACACATATATATAGATGCGATAGGGGTGCCAAGAGGGGTACCCGATGAATTCAAAGCCAGAAACCAGATAGCTGCGGGCTTTGAGTCCATACTCTTCTGGTGGTCCACAATTAATAAAAATGTGGACTGGATCAACTACCTATACTACAATCAACAACGCTTTATAAATTACACTCGAGATGCGGTTGAAGGATTAGCGGAACAACTGACAGATACCAGCCTAATGGCCTGGCAAAATCGCATGGCCTTAGATATGCTACTGGCTGAGAAGGGAGGGGTGTGTGTAATGTTTGGGGAACAATGTTGCACCTTCATCCCCAACAACACTGCTCCTGATGGGTCAGTATCGAGAGCCCTAGCAGGTCTCACCTCCCTGTCTATCGAATTGGCCGAGAACTCCGGAGTAGGCACCTCCTGGACCGGGTTTCTAGACTCCTGGTAAGGGAAATGGAAGCACATCTTTACATCAGCCCTAACATCGGTGGTAGTTATGATGGGGTTGCTGTGCCTATTTGGATGTTGTATCATTCCCTGCGTACGGGGGCTGTCTCAGCGATTGATAGAGACAGCCCTGACCAAGAATGACGCCATGATGGCCTTTAGAACACAGTATGACCAGCGAGAGGAAGATAGGGAGGCGAAGATTCTGCTGTTAGCATTAGAGAAGGGGGAGATAGTATAAATCAAAGGTTGCAGTAGCAAAAGTAAAAGTGTGGATTGTGAGGAAGGGGTTAATAGGTATAAGTTGATTTAGACTAAGAACCCTTTGTATAGTAGGGAGGAGATGCGTGAGTACAGATGGTGACTTTTCAAGGATGAGAAGAAAGGAGATAAGAAGACAGTCCGGGTAGAATTGGGATAAAGGTCATGAACAACTCTCTATGCGCTTGCGTAATGAGATAAATGAATATTGCAAACACGCCCATCATGACAAGATGCCTCATTTAAATGTACATGCGATGTATGTTCTGGGAGGCACCAGGGGCGGTACCTGTAGAGTGTGCACCTCAGTGCTCTGATTTGAAAAGAGCCCGAAGGGGAGGAATAAATGTAACAAATGTAAAATGATGTGAATAAAAGAGAGTGAATTCCCCTCTCTCGGTGTGTCTTGACAGGGGAGACACCCGACTCTGCAGACTTGCTAATAAATAAATTTGTTTCTCTAAATTCTCTAAGCATCGTGATTGTTATTTCACTATTTTGCACCTGACAAGTATTATGCCATTGGTTGGTCGGTTGTGGGTGCTACCAGTCGGCTGCCCTGCCAGCAGCGTGTTCGTTATTTCTACTTATTTTGTTTTTTTAATGTGTCCAAGTGTTTGATTTAGTGTCTCTCGGTATGTTTTGTGAGGGGGTGGTGGGGGGAAAAGGGGGAAACAGTTCTTCAGTCACTTCCTGGACGGAAAGGCGATTATTTTCATGTCGCTTCTCCGACTCCCTCGTGGGCCTAACAGCTTGGATTGGAGCGGCCTTTCCCGGGGTCGGGCCCAGAGCTTCGGCAACGGTCACAGCGTGGACTTTTCCATCACGGGGGGGGGGGGGTGAACCCTTGCCGGGGATTGCCAGAAAGGACTGCGTGAGCTTCTAGCCGCGGGCGTGGCGTGTACTGACCTTCCGGAGCCTGGGATCCCTTGCCGGGGATCGCCAGAGAAGAGCTCCGTCCGCCAGCATGAAGCCTATATCATCCTAAAGCCACAGTCTCCAGTAGGAAAGTGCCGATTCGGGCACTCCAAGCTGTGGAGTGTGTTCGACCGTCCCGATGTCGGAGTTTTGATCACCCCGACGAGAGGGCCGGTACATCCGGCCGTCCGTAGCGGCGACTATGGAGGGTTCATGGCCCCGACCACGGATGAACAGGGGAGGAGGACTGCCTGAACTTTGTTGCCTTCCACCACAGTGAGGAATGCTGTGGTGGATGTTTGTGTAGAACTCTATTGTGTATTGTGTGTTCTTTTTTTAAGTGTATCGCTGCTGGCAAATTCATTTCACTGTGCATGTGTTGGTGCATAAGACGAATAAATTTGACTTTGACTTTGACCTGTTTGTGCTGGATAAGAAATATTAATTAATAAATGTTCTGCCTTTATCCAATACAACTATATTGTAGCTTGCTGCGAGAACATTTTATGCAAACCAAATGGGACTTTTGTCTAACAAATGACACCAGCTATTATTCAGACTCACAATATAACAAATGGGTTTTAATATGTTTTCACAGAAGCAGTTTGAAAGGAGCATCATAAAATGAAACACAGAAATATAGAAACATAGAAAAATAGGTGCAGGAGTAGACCATTCAGCCCTTTGAGCAAGCACCGCCATTCAATATGGTCATGGCTGATCATCTAAAATCATTACCCCGTTCCTGCTTTTTCCCCATATCCCTTGATTCCTTTAGCCCTAAGAGGTTGTCTTTTCTTATATGACCATTTCCAGGTTTTTACCCATCCAAGAATTGTAACACCTTTAAATAGAAGTGATAAGCTGTGAGACCTTTAGTGTAATGTTGTGCCCTGATACCAAGGTCCATCTGACAGGTAGCCCAACCCTGCACAGGAACTCAAACTAGAGTCATAGTGATACCGTGTGGAAACAGGCCCTTCAGCCCAACGCTGGCCCAACATGTCCCAGCTACACCGGTCCCACCTGCCTGCATTGGCCCATATCAATAGACAATAGACAATAGACAATCGACAATAGGTGCAGGAGTAGGCCATTCGGCTACGATGTTCTGGATTCCCCCAACATCGGGAACATGTTTCCTGCCTGTAGCGTGTCCAATCTCTTAATAATCTTATATGTTTCAATAAGATACCCTCTCATCCTTCTAAATTCCATAGGATACAAGCCCAGCCGCTCCATTCCATCAACATATGACAGTCCCGCCATCCCGGGAATTAACTTTGTGAACCTACGCTGCACTCCCTCAACAGCAAGAATGTCCTTCCTCAAATTTGGAGACCAAAACTGCACACAATACTCCAGGTGTGGTCTTACTAGGGCCCTGAACAACGACAGAAGAAACTCTTTGCTCCTATAATATATCCCTCCAAACCTGTCCTATCCATGTACCTGTCTAACGGTTTCTTAAATGTTGGGATAGTCCCAACCTCAATTACCTCCTCTGGCACCTCATTCCATATACCCACCACCCTTTTTGTGTGGAAAAAGTTACCCCTCGGATTCCTATTAAATCTTTTCCCCTTCATCTCAAACCTATGTCCTCTGGTCCTCGATTCCCCCACTCTGGGCAAGAGACTCTGTGCGTCAATCTATTCCTCTCATGATTTAATACACCTTTATAAGATCACTCCCCATCCTCCTGCGCTCCAAGGAATAAAGTCTCAGCCTACTCAACCTCTCCCTCAATTACTTAATTAGTTTAGTTTCAGTTAGTTTAGTTTCATTTTGTTTGCTTTAGTTTAGTTTAGTTTAGTTTAGAGATACAGCATGGAAACAAGCCCTTTAGCCCACTGAGTCCATTGATCATTTGTTCACAATGGCTCTATGTTATCCCACTTTCTCACCCACTCCCTACACGCTGGCAATTTATCTACAAGGACCAAGAATGTCTTTCTTGCTTGCAGCAACAGCACGTCAGGTTTGTAACACAGTACTCAAACCTTTGTGAAATCTGCCAAAACTGGTTCAAATTGAATTGAATTTCTTCAATATTCAGGCCTTTAAAGCCAATTACAATTTCCTTTATCCTTTATTCGTTTTCTTTCAGAATTTTTTATGCTTTCCAATTACGATTGCAGCATTGATATTTGATCTACTTGCTATCATTTAATGTTTGCAGGCAATTTCTTATTTCACGGCCTCAACCTTTCAAAATGTTGGGGCATCAGCCGATAAATGAACTTCCTACTCACCAAAGTCTGGATCTGCAGCTTGTAGTTTAGACCTGCAACCCTCAATTCCTCCGAGACTTGGAATATTCTTCGATTTGATCCACTGTGGAATAAGCAGTGAATTAAAAAGGTGTTTCAGTGTCAAGATGGTTAGAACGGGGCTCCCTTCTCATGGAACACCGCATAGCTATGACAAATATTAACAAAAATAGACATAATTTATACATAAAATTCTAAAACACCGCAAAAAACAAGACATTAGTGCAAAAACATAATTAGGAAAAAGAAAACAATGCAGTGCAAGAGGTGAGCCATGATATTCCATTGTCGAGGTACGATTAGTGTTGTGTAGGTTGGATCATGAACCTGATGGTTGTAGGAAAGTCGCCATTCCTACAATACAATACAATACAATACCGTTTATTGTCATTTGAACCTCAAATGAAGTTCAAACGAAATTTGGTTTCTGCAGTCATACAAACAAGTAAAAAGAACCAAGACACAACACAATTTACACAAACATCCATCACAGTGAATCTCCTCCTCACTGTGATGGAAGGCAAAGTCTTATCCCTCCCCCGCACTCCACATTCTCCTCCCGATGTCAAAGTCAAAGCCCCCGGCTGGCGATGGTAAATATGTCCCGCAGCCATTAAAGCCGCGCCGGGCGATGCAAGGCCACGCTCCAGGTCTTGTTGTTGGAGCCCCCGGCGGGCGCTAGCAAGTCCAGCGGCCATTTAAAGCCGCGCCGGGCGATGTAAGACCCCGCTCCAGGTCATTTTCAACCTCGCAACTCGGGCGGGAGAAGTCGCCGTTGCGGGAGCTCCGAAAAGCGGTCTTCCACCAGGGACCCGCGAGCTCCCGATGTTACCGTCCACCAGACCTGCGGCTGGAGCCTCCGAATCTCCGGGGTCGGGTCGCAGCCGCGCGCCACCACAGCTCTCCACGCTCCGAACTCGGCCAGCTCCGCGATGGTGAGTAGTCCGCGACTGGAGCCCCAGGTCGTTCCGGTTGGAGGCCGCTCCACGGTGCTAGGCCCCAACGACAACGGAGACCCGACTGAGAAAGGTCTGGTCTCCCGTGCAGGGAAAAGATTTTAAAAGTTTCCCCCACCCTGCCCCCCCCGCCCCCCACACATACCCAGTTAAAAAAAACACTATAAACAAAACTCAAACGAAAAAAATATATTAAAAAGACAGACGGACTGCAGACGCCGCTGCGACGTGAGTCGCGCCGCCCACCCTGAACCTGGGTTAAGTTTAGTTGTGAGATAGTATGGGAACAAGCCCTTCAGCCTGCCAGATCCATGCCAACCATCGGCCCACTATCCTGAACCTGGTGGCGTGGGACTTCACGCTTCTGTACCTCCTTCTCGGAGGTAGCAGTGAAAAGAGGCCAAGGCCTGGATGATGGGGATCCTTGATGATAGATGCCGCCTTCTTGAGGCAGAGCCTCATGTAGAGGCTTTCGATGGAGAGGAGGGCTGTGCCCGCTGAGACCACCACTCCGTCAACCAGTGATCAGCCTCTCCACCAGCACTATTCTACACGCAAGGGACAATCTACAATTTGCAGAAGCCAATTAACGTACAAACCGGCACGTCTTTGGAGTGTGGGAGAAAACCAGAGCAGCTGGAGAAAACCCACGCGGTCACAGGGAGAACGTACAAACTCCGTACAGACAGCACCCGTAGTCAGGATAGAACCCGGGTCTCTACCGCTGTAAGGCAGCAACTCTACACCATCATTATCCTTGGCCTCCAATCCACTTTGGGTAGTTTTTAATGTGCGTTGATTCTCAGTCCCTTCTCCAAAAGATGGCAGGGTAGCCATGATGGCCCGAATGGCCTAATTCCACTTCTTTAACTTATGAAAAGATATCTATATTTTCCTTCATTGGGCTCTTTCTACATTTCATTATTCTTTGCAAACCTATCAAAATTTCCTCTTTCCCCAGTCTTCCTCCTTCTTTCACAGCCTACAGAGCCCACCCGTTTCACAGCCTACAGAGCCCACCCTACAGAGCCCACCCGTTTCAACATAAATTGTCCATAGTATAAAATCTCAATCACTGCAAGATGCGACGAGGAGGATTTTCAGCAAAAGGAGATGGAGGGAATATTAATGTCACCACCAAAGAGATGGGCTGAATGACCTGTTTCTAAGCTGTACATTTGAATGCAATTCTCAATATAACGATGTGCGTCGAAAGGAACTGCAGATGCTGGTTTAACCCGAAAATAGACACAAAAAGAAGAAACGTCACCTATTCCTTTTCTCCAGAGATGCTGTCTGACCCGTCGAGTTACTCCAGCTTTTTGTGTCTATCCTCAATATAACGATGATGGCTCAAAGGTTCTGTATAATAAATTATTATCAAGCATACCAAGGTATACTGAAATTATTCTCTTTGCGTAAAGATCAGTAAGATTATTGCCGTACATACGTACAATCCCTGATTAAGTACAGAATGTATAGATACAGTCCACTGAGTCCATGTGCAAGGGTCACCAGGTTTTAGCGCCATTTTCAAAGTCCCAGCTGCAGCTGGCCATAAAGGCCCCTTGCAGCCGTCGTCTCCTCTGGATCGCCAGCGAACCGTCGTCCCTCTCCTCGCACGGCCGCCTTCAGCCTTCGTTCCCCCAGGGCCACCTCCGACAGTCAACCTTGAGGGCGCGGAAGGTAAGACCCCCCCCGGTTCCTTTTCACCAGCCCTTTGTCCAGCGTCCGTCGACCAACTCCCTCCACACTTGGGGGCGGGCTGGAGACGAGCCAAGCCGCGCCTTGTACGAGACTCCCACGCCAGGCCGGTTCCCGGTTCCATGGCAGGCAAGCCAAGCCCGCTGCCGGGGTATGGCCTTCAGGGAGCTTCTGCCCTGTGCAACCCTCAGGGAGTTTACAATGTTCAGGAAATGGGGAATACTAGAATTAACGGACAACACTTCCAAGATGGCACCCAAACCAGGCGACTATTTGCATGCTAGCCACAGCAGCAGATCTACAATCACATTTTACAATCACTCCATACTTTTAAATCACTACTCCTACAGCAACATTTCTGACTATCGGGCTTTGCTGGCTTTACCTTGCACTAAAGGTTATTTGTTTACCACGTATCTACACACCGTAAATGGCTCGATCGTAACCATGTATTGTCTTTCCACTGACTGGTCAGCACGCAACAAAAGCTTTTCACTGTACCTCGGTACGCGTGACAATAAACTAAACTGATAAACTGATAATTAATTTCAGAAGTATAGAAGCCTTACCTGCGTCAGAAGAGCATCATACATTTTGCAGGCTTCATTGCTGGTAGTGGACAGAGGAAGACCAATATCCCGCCAAGCCTGGAGAGGAATACAATACAATACAATACAATACCGTTTATTGTCATTTGAACCTCAAATGAAGTTCAAACGGAATTTGGTTTCTGCAGTCATACAAACTGTGAGGAAGGGGTTAATAGGTATAAGTTGATTTAGACAAGAACCCTTTGTATAGTAGGGAGTATAGTAGGGAGGATAGGGGGAGTGAAGAACGAGTACAGATGGTGACTTCTTCAAGGATGAGAACAGAGAAGATAGCAACAGCCCAGCAAAGAACTAGGGTAAGAGTCTGGACAAACACTCTGTGCGCATGGGCAATGAACTTACATGAATATGTACACACACCCACTATGACAAGATGTCTCATTTAAATGCACATGCGATGCATGATATGGGAGGTGTCTTTGACGTCGGGTGGACGTTCCAGGACGTTCTCGTGGGAATGTGGGCTTTATGTTATGATTGGAAGAAGCACAATGGGGAGGGATGAGGGTGTGACAATGATACCCATGAAATGTATAAAGATAGAAGACATCCCGATCCTCGGTGTGCCTCTAGGGGACATCAGAGGAGAGGCACCTATTCTGCAGAATATGATTTAAATAAAAAGCTTCTTTGCCGACTTCGTCTCTAAAAGCGTTTGTGATTTTGAATCTCACAATTTTTGGGGGCTCGTCCGGGATCCCCACTCCGGCTGGATGACGACGGTATACGGAAGGAGGGACGGTGCACCCCGTTGATTTCAGCGGTCCCAGACCCCTAGATTGTCGTCAGCGGTTTGGGCGAGTGGTATCCCTGAACAGAGACTCAGCAAAGAAGTGGGAGTAGTTGGAAATCCGATC
Organism: Malacoraja senta; assembly: GCA_038087875.1. Lineage (NCBI taxonomy): Eukaryota > Metazoa > Chordata > Chondrichthyes > Rajiformes > Rajidae > Malacoraja > Malacoraja senta. The sequence goes on along the minus strand of CM075977.1, from coordinate 214,451,089 downwards.
GGGAGGATCGGATGGAAAATTCGCGAAGGAGCCAAATCGAGTGATTGTTGTGCACAGGACCCGGGTAAGAAAACTGACTATTAAGTACTACTCGGGCGATTGGGATAAGACCTTGTGGATACCGCCCTGAAGAATTCAGGGGTCTGTACGGGCAAGGCAGGAAAATGGCAGGAAAATAGATCGGGGGGAAATTCCGATCGGGAGGATGGGCAATGAAAACGGAGAGCCCAAAAGGGAGGGGAAGGGCGGTAAGCCCGACCCCCGCATTCTGCCTGATAGTCCGTTGGGGCGAATGCTGAGCCTCTGGGGGCAGGGAACTACCCAGGGAATTGGAGAAGACAAAAATGATTTGATTCTGTTATTTTGAGTTTTAATACATGTAAAAGATGTTGCATTTATTTGAAGTAAGAATGGAACGAATGTGATTTGTGTGTAAAAAACGGTTTGGAATGAAAGAGGAAGTTTATATATGTGATAATTATTTTGTTTATTGTATTTGTAGACCACATTGTAAGAGTAAGTAAGTAAGTTTTATTAAAATCAAAAATGTTCACTGTAGGTAGGTGTATGTTCCTTTAAATAAATCAGGTCATGGTGAAAGGCGACGAACAGCTGTAAGATAACGATTAATTGTTTGTTGGCCTTAACCTAGAAGGGGAAGTTGTGAAACCAGCTTTTGGTTTTTCTGATGTTCTTTTAGATTTCTAGTCAGTAAAGATAATTTGGAAAATTGTTACTAGTGCTAGGAATTGGACATTTAAAATAGTGGTGAATATGGATTGAAATAATTGGAAATAAGTTAATTGGTAAACATTCAAGTTTAGAAAGAAAGGAGAGAGAGGCAGTTAGAAGATAACAGAAGTAGAAAAACGACAGGCGTGAAAGTAATAAAACAGGAGGAGTCAGTGGAAGATTTTTGCAAGGAGGCTAGAATATTTGAGAAGCAAGAAATTGAGTTTAGAATAAGAAAGAAGGCATACCAGAAAGGATTAAAGTTGGAAGCATGAGGGTAAAGTGATGGATGTTGTCTAGATGAACTTCAGTAAGGCCTTTGACAAGGTTCAATAAGGAAATAAGGTTGGTTAAGAAGGGTAAGTAAGGAATAGCAAGATGGATTAAAAAGTGGCTGTATGGGAGATGTCAGAGAGCAATGGTGGATGGATGTTTGTCAGGTTGGAGGTCAGTGACTAGAGGGGTACCTCGGGGATGTGTGTTGGGTCCACTGTTGTTTGTCATGTGAATCAATAATCTGGATGTTGGTGTGGTAAAATAGATTAATAAGTATGTAGATGATACTAAGATAGGTGGTGTTGTGAATAATGAAGTAGATTTTAAAAAGTGTACAGAGAGATTTAGGTCATTTGGAAGAATGGGTTGAAACATGACAGATAGGTTTAATGTTGATAAGTGTGATTTGATACATCTTGGCAGGACAAATCAAAATTGAATGGTAAATGATTGTGAATTGAGGAATGAAGTTGAATAGAGGGATCTAGGAATAACTGTACATAGTTCCCTGAAGGTGGAATTTTATGAACATAGGATGGTAAAGAAAGATTTTGGTGTGATGGCCTTTATAAATCAGAGCATTGTGTATAGGTTAGGTTGTAATGTTAAATTGTACAAGGTATTGGTGAGGTCAATTGTGGAGTATGGTGTATAATTTTGGTAGGCATAATTATAGGAAAAAGGTCAACAAAATAGAGAGAGTACAGAGGAGATCAATTAGAATGTTGACTGGGTTTCAGCAACTAAGACACAGAGAAAGGTTGAACAAGTTAGGTCTTTATTATTTAGGAAAGATAGAAGGGGTCCCAACAAATACAAGGGAATGATGTATTCCTAAGGAACTATTTACTGGCAGTATCTCGTTCTATTACAGAATTAAGAACCAAGGGGCTGCTGGCACAGAGTCCCCATCTCGACTTTCCAATCCATTCTGTGAAAGCGGGGGACTGGGATCTTGTAACATCATGGAAGGAAGAAAAGCTGCAACCTAAGTGGACTGGACCCTACCTGGTGTTACTAATCACCGAGACAGCAGTACGAACAAAAGAAAAAGGGTGGACACACGCAAGCCGATTTAAGGGTCCTGTGGAGGCCCCACCAAACAATATCAGCCCATGGACTGTGCGCAAAGGAGAGGAACCATTGACTTTAATATTTAACAAGAACCCGCGGGGAAAAATGAAGATTTTGTGTTGGTGGGTCGTGTGTTGGGTGGTTACCCAACTATGTAAGCATACAGAGTGTTCAAATGCAGGAAAGTGGAAGGATGTGCAGATAGAACAGGGAGAATGAGCCTAAGGATTTGAAGATAATGATAGTAGCAGGAGAAACAGAATTAAGGCAATTATATGAGGAGGGAATACCTACAGGAGGGAAGGGAGCCAACACCTGGCTTGCCTGGATGATGTACACGGCCAGGAGTATGCAACACACCAATTGCTACGCCTGCGCCGGAGCTAAGCCTCAGCTGGTTCCAGAACCATTTCCCTTGAATTGGGATAGGACACCTGGGGCTATGCCATGTATACTACAGCTATTCACGAATCCCATCCTACCAAAGGATGCAACCTGCCAGAGTTATCATTACCTATTCCCGGCTAGCAACAACAATACAAAGGGCCGAAGGACAGACCCTTCGACACACACATATATATAGATGCGATAGGGGTGCCAAAAGGGGTACCCGATGAATTCAAAGCCAGAAACCAGATAGCTGCGGGCTTTGAGTCCATACTCTTCTGGTGGTCCACACTTAATAAAAATGTGGACTGGATCAACTACCTATACTACAATCAACAACGCTTTATAAATTACACTCGAGATGCGGTTGAAGGATTAGCGGAACAACTGACAGATACCAGCCTAATGGCCTGGCAAAATCGCATGGCCTTAGACATGCTACTGGCTGAGAAGGGAGGGGTGTGTGTAATGTTTGGGGAACAATGTTGCACCTTCATCCCCAACAACACTGCTCCTGATGGGTCAATATCGAGAGCCCTAGCAGGTCTCACCTCCCTGTCTATCGAATTGGCCGAGAACTCCGGAGTAGACACCTCCTGGACCGGGTTTCTAGACTCCTGGTTTGGGAAATGGAAGCACATCTTTACATCAGCCCTAACATCAGTGGTAGTTATGATGGGGTTGCTGTGCCTATTTAAAACACAGTATGACCAGCGAGAGGAAGATAAGGAGGCGAAGATTCTGCTGCTAGCATTAGAGAAGGGGCAGATAGTCGAAATCAAAGATTGCAGTAGCAAAAGTAAATGTGTGGATTGTGAGGAAGGGGTTAATAGGTATAAGTTGATTTAGACAAGAACCCTTTGTATAGTAGGGAGTATAGTAGGGAGGATAGGGGGAGTGAAGAACGAGTACAGATGGTGACTTTTTCAAGGATGAGAACCGAGAAGATAGCAACAGCCCAGCAAAGAACTAGGGTAAGAGTCAGGAGAAACACTCTGTGCGCATGGGCAATGAACTTACATGAATATGTACACACACCCACTATGACAAGATGTCTCATTTAAATGCACATGCGATGCATGATATGGGAGGTGTCTTTGACGTCGGGTGGACGTTCCAGGACGTTCTCGTGGGAATGTGGGCTTTATGTTATGATTGGAAGAAGCACAATGGGGAGGGATGAGGGTGTGACAATGATACCCATGAAATGTATAAAGATAGAAGACATCCCGATCCTCGGTGTGCCTCTAGGGGACATCAGAGGAGAGGCACCTATTCTGCAGAATATGATTTAAATAAAAAGCTTCTTTGCCGACTTTGTCTCTAAAAGCGTTTGTGATTTTGAATCACACACAAACAAATAAAAAGAACCAAGACACAACACAATTTACACAAACATCCATCACAGTGAATCTCCTCCTCACTGTGATGGAAGGCAAAGTCTTATCTCTCCCCTGCACTCCACATTCTCCTCCCGATGTCAAAGTCAAAGCCGCGCCGGGCGATCCAAGGCCGCGCTTGATGTTGGAGCCCCCGGCGGGCGCTAGCAAGTCCAGTGGCCATTTAAAGCCGCGCCGGGCGATGTAAGACCCCGCTCCAGGTCATCTTCAACCCCGCAACTCGGGCGGGAGAAGTCGCCGTTGCGAGAGTCCTGAAAAGCGGTCTTCCACCAGGGACCCGCGAGCTCCCGATGTCACCGTCCACCGGGCCGGCGGCTGGAGCCTCCGAATCTCCGGGGTCGGGCCGCAGCAGCGCGCCACCACAGCTCCTCCCGTTCCGAACTTGGCCAGCTCCACGATGGTGAGTAGTCCGCCGGCTCCGCGACTGGAGCCCCAGGTTGTTCCGGTTGGAGGCCGCTCCACGGTGCTAGGCCCCAACGACAACGGAGACCCGACTGAGAAAGGTCTGGTCTCCCGTGCAGGGAAAAGGTTTTAAAAGTTCCCCCCGCCCCCCACACATACCCAGTTAAAAAAACACTATAAACAAAACTCAAACGAAACAAAAAAAAATAAAAAAAGACAGACGGACTGCAGAGGCATTTCTGATATCTTAAAGCTCACTGAGATGACCAGAGTTAACTCCCATCCCTGGCGCCCAGCGGGAAGGTGCAAGTGCAAGGATGCCTCCGTCACCTACTGCGGTCCTGATGGTGATAGGTGTATGAAGGAAATGTAGATGCTGGTTTAAACCAGGGTCTCTGGTGCTGGGAGGCAGCAACTCTACCACAGCTCCACCATGACGCCCAAACCTATCCTATCTATAAGACAGACATGAGAATATGTAGAATTGGGGATATTTTAGGACTAAGGTCTAAGTATTCTGAGTTAAGTTTTAATTTCTTTATTTTGACATAATTTAGTTAAGTTTCATTATAAAAGCATGCAGGTACAGCAGGCAGTGAAGAAAGCGAATGGCATGTTGGCCTTTTTTTTACAGAGAATTGTGAGTCTGTGGAATTCTCTGCCTCAGAGGGCGGTGGAGGCTGGTTCTCTGGATACTTTCAAGAGAGAGCTAGATAGGGCTCTTAAAGATAGCGGAGTCAGGGGATATGGGTAGAAGGCAGGAATGGGGTACTGATTGGGGATGATCAGCCATGATTACATTGAATGGCGGTGCTGGCTCGAAGGGCCGAATGGCCTGCTCCTGCACCTATTGTCTGTTGTCTATTGTCTTGCTGTGACATTGTTTTTCCTAGAAAACATGTGATGTTTATGTGATGTTTAATGCTATTGTAATTGACTAAGATGTATTATGCTGTGTATGATTGTAATTGGGTAGAAAGATTGTCCCCACCTGTATAACCATGTGATACTGTAGTTATTGGTCTAGAATCACCACCCTTTGTAAGTGATGACCAATGATACCTCCCACTGTATTAACCATATATATATGCTAATTCCTGTTTGAGCACATGTGTTTCTCCGTGATCCACTGGGAGAGCTTCCCAGGGCAGTGCAGAGAAACCTGGTCACCATGGTGAAATAAAGGATGATTTAAAGTATTCTAATCGGTGTTTTCATTGAACGGCCTAAGGGATATAAATACAGGAATTATCAGACACAAAATGCTGGAGTAACTCAGCGGGACAGGCAGCATCTCTGGAGAGAAGGAATGGGTGACATTTCGGGTCGAGACCCATCTTCTGTCTGAAACGTCACCCATTCCTTCTCTCCAGAGATGCTGCCTGTCCTGATGGTGATAGACTGGGAGGAAGATAAAATGAAAAACAGGCCTGAGAAATATCAAACTGGAGTTTAGAAAGATGAGGGGGGCCCTCATTGAAACTTACCGGATCGTGAAAGGCATAGATAGAGTGGATGTGGAGAGGATGTTTCCACTAGTGCGAGAGTCTAGGACTAGAGGTCATGGCCTCAGATTTAAAGAACGTTCTTCAGGAAGGAGATGAGAAGAATTTTTTTTAGTCAGAGGGTGGTGAGTCTGTGGAGTTCTTTGCCACAGAAGGCTGTGGAGGCCAAGTCAGTAGATATATTTAAGGCAGAGATAGATAGTTTTTTGATTAGTATGGGGGTCAGAGGCTTTGGGGAGAAAGCAGGAGAATGGGGTTAGGAGGGAGAGATAGATCAGCAATGATTGAATGGTGGAGTAGACTTGATGGGCCGAATGGCCTAATTCTGCTCCTATCGCATGACCTTATGACCATATGAATTGTTTACTTTGGACATTAAACATACAGCGTGGAAACGGGCCCTTCAGTCCTCCGAGTCTTTGCCGACCAGCGATCACTCAGTGCACCCGCACTATCCTACACACAATTTACAATTTTACAGAAGCCAATAAACCTACAAACCTGCACATCTTTGGAGTGTGGGAGTAAACCGGAGCACCCGGAGAAAACCCACGTGGTCACTAGGAGAACGTACAAACTCCGTACAGACAGCACTCGTAGTCATGATCAAACCCTGGTCTCTGGCGCTGTGAGGCAACAACTCTACCGCTGCACCACTGTGCCGCCCTACCTCTGTTGGGGGTGTATAATTGAAGCCCTATCTCTTGATGAGCAGAAACTGGGAACAGCAGGGAGAGGCCAGGCATTCTAAAAATACCTGTATTCTTTTCCAACAAACAATGCACGCTTTATGTTGTATGACACAGACTCCGTTATTTATCAGGGGCGAACGTCAGGAGAATTTGGATCCAAAAAGCATTCGGAGGAGCCTCCCTCTCAATAGACAATAGGTGCAGGAGTTTTCAATACGTGGCACCTTTCCAATATGTGGCACAGCGATAGAGTCGTTGCCTTACAGCACCAGAGACACGGGTTCAATCCTGACTACGGGTGCTGTCTGTACGGCGTTTGTACGTTCTCCCTGTGACTACGTGGGTTTTCTCTGCGTGCTCCGGTTTTATCCCACGTTCTCAAAACGTGCAGGTTTGTAGGTTAATTGGCTTCTATAAATTTGCCCTAGTGTGTAGAATAGAAGTTGTACATGGGGTGATCGCTGGTCGGCACAGACTCAGAGGGCCGAAGGGCCTGTGTCCATGCTGTATCTCTAAACTAAATATTTCAGGCTCTGGGTGTAAATTGCATTCCATCTCTTCTCTCTACCCCTTTCTTCTCACATACTCTGGCCCTCTCGTAATTTAAAGTCTCACCTCAGCCTTCTCTGTTTCAAGAAAACCACGTTTCTTCATGTCAAATCAATTCCAGTCCTGTCAACATCCTCATAAATCTCATCTGCACCCTCTCTGATGCAATTAAATGTTCATGAGCAGCTGTTCATTTAATTTATGATGCGATCAGTAACCCTGGGGAATTCAATAATTGCTGCAGTGGATAAAGTTTTAAACAAAATAGTTTTAAAAGGGTAGTGATTGATTTGCAATTGGGAGGTAGTTTACAAATTTAAAAGGGTAAGAACAGAATAGATGCAGAGTCTCTTAGATGTCCAGAGTAGATGAATTGAGGACCAGAGGACAAACATGTAGATTTAAGGCGAAGGGGAAAAGATTTAGGAACATAGAAACATAGAAAAAACAAGTGCAGTAGGCCATTCGGCCCTTTGAGCCAGCACCGCCATTCAATATGATCATGGCTGATCATCCAAAATTAGAACCCCGTTCCTGCTTTTTCCCCATATCCCTTGATTCTGTTAGCCCTCAGAGCTAAATCTAACTATCTCTTGAAAATATCCAGTGAATTGGCCTCCACTGCCTTCTGTGGCAGAGAATTCCACAGATTCACAACTCTCTGGGTGAATTTTTTTTCCCTCATCTCAGTCCTAAATGGCCAACCCCTTATTCTTAAACTGTGACCCCCTGGTTCTGGACTACCCCAACATGGTGAACATTTTTCATGCATCTAGCCTGTCCAACCCCTTAAGAATTTTATATATTTCTATGATCCTCTCTCATCCTAAATTTATTTATTTATTTATCTATTTATTTATTTATTTATTTATTCCGAACAAGTAAAGACATTAAAAACATTAATATTAACAAAATCGAAATTATCAAACAATTGGACATTACAATCAATATTTACAAAGCAATGAGAAAATGATTTAAAATGATTCATGTTTGTGCATTGCTTCAATTCCCCGTTCAATTTATTCCACACTCCTACTCCACAAACCGAAATACAAAAGGTTTTTCTAGTCGTACGGACTTTTTGTTTCTTAAAGTTAAATATTCCTCTTAAATTGTAACCCCCCACACGCTCGTTAAATAATTTTTGAATGTTTCCAGGTAAATTTTTATTTTTGGCCCTAAACATTATCTGAGCTGTTTTGAATGTAACCAAATCTTCTAATTTTAATAATTTTGACTCTAAAAATAATGGATTCGTATGACCCAGATACTTAGCATTATGGATAATACGAATTGCTCTTTTTTGCATCATGGTTAATGAGTGTATCGAATTTTTATAATTATTACCCCAGACTTCTGCACAATAATTTAAGTAGGGTAAAATTAATGAACAATAAAGAATACGGAGTGATTTGTAATCCAGAGCTTGCTTGGCTTTGTATAATACAGATACTTTTTGACAATTTTAATTTTACATGTTTAATATGTGATTTCCAGTGAATACAAGCCCAGTCGACCCATTCTTTCTTCATATGTCAGTCCCGCCATCCCGGGAATTTACCTCGTGAACCTATGCTGCACTCCCTCAATAGTAAGAATATCCTTCCCCAAATTGGGAGACCAAAACCGCACACAATACTCCAGGTGCGGTCTCACCAGGCCCCTGTACAACTGCAATAGGACCACCTTGCTCCTAAACTCAAATCCTCTCGTTATGAAGGCCAACATGCTATTAGCTTTCTTCACTGCCTGCTGTACCTGCATGCTTACTTTCAGACACTGATGTACAAGGACATCTGGGTCTCGTTGAACCTCCCCTTTTCCTAATCTGACACCATTCCGATAATAATCTGCCTTCCTGTTCTTGCCACCAAAGTGGATAACTTCACATTTATCCACATTATACTGCATCTGCCATGCATCTGCCCACTCACCCAACCTAACCAAGTCATCCTGCAGCCTCATAGCATCCACTTCGCAGCTGACACTGCCACCCAGCTTTGTGTCATCCGTAAACGCGGAGATGTAACGTCTAAATCGTTAATATTTATTGTAAATAACTGGGGTCCCAGCACTGAACTTGTGGCACCCCACTAGTCACTGCCTGTCATTGTGAAAAGGACCCGTTAATTCCTACTCTTTGCTTCCTGTCTGCCAACCAGTTCTCTATCCATGTCAATACCCTACCCCCAATACCATGTGCTCTAATTTTGCACACTAATCTCTTGTGTGGGAACTTATCAAAGGCTTTTTGAAATGGGAATCCGATGAGTAACTTTTTCACACAAAGGGTGGTGGGTGTATGGAACAAGCTGCCAGAGGAGGTAGTTGAGGCAGAGAGTACCCCAACATTTAAGAAAAAGGCGAGCACATGGATAGGACAGGTTTGGAGGGATATGGACCAAACACGGGCAGGTGGGACTAGTGTAGCGGGAACATGTTGGCCGGTGTGGGCAAGTTGGGCCAAAGGGCCTGGTTCCATGCTGTCTCACTCTATGACTCTATGACTATAACTACAAAGTATTCTGACAAAAGGATCTTAGTCCTGAAACATTAACTCTTTTTCTCTTTCCACAAATGCTGCCTAACCTGCTGAGTGGGTTTCCTCCCACATTTCAAAGACATGCAGGCTTGTAGGTTAATAGACCTCTGTAAATTGTCCCTAAAGTGTAGGATAGGTCTCGTGCACGTCGGTGCAGACCCATTTCCACGCTGTATTCTTTAACCTATCCGTAAACTAAACAAACTCAGCCATCTCTCAACATAGTGGTGCATGAGTAACTATCTACCTGATCCTTCGTGATGCTACATACTTTACTATCTATCTCTGCACCTGTCGGATCATTTTGCTTCTTACCTCACAGTCCTGTAAATTGGAGTGCAGCATCCCTCTGTCTGTCTCTTTGTTCCCAATTTCTTCAGCTTCTTGAGAAACCTTCAGTCAGTTCACCAGCAGAGCAGGCTAGAACACTTACTGAGCATGAAACTGGAATGGTGTAAATCAGCCTAGAAATTCTGTCTGATAACCACCCACTATATAAATACTGAAAACTCATTGGGCAATGAGTTTTCAGTATGTTTAAAACTTTTGACAGACGTTTAAAACTTTTGACAGACACAAAAAGCTGGAGTAACTCAGTGGGTCACGCAGCATCTGTGCAGAAAAGGAATTGGTGACGTTTTGTTCAGAGACCCTTCTTCAGACTTAGATTAGAAAACTTTATTTTAATTCATCGTATGTCAACATCACTGGGTTATATGTTGCAAACTTCTTTTAAAAACACCTCAGCTCAGGCAACAACCAGGTCGTGTGGCTCGTGGCAGCACGGTGGCGCAGCAGTAGAGCTGCTGCCTTAGCGCCAGAGAACCAAGTTCGATCCTAACTGCGGGTGCTGTCTGTACGGAGTTTGTACGTTCTCCCTGTAACCGCATAGGTTTCCTCCCGCGAGCTGGTTTGTTGGCTAATTGGCTTCACTAAAAATTGGCCCAAATGTGTGTAGGATTGTGTTAGTATACAGCAGGGGTCGGGCAACCTTGTTCTGCATAGGGGCCGGACGCATGTCTGTGAGCGGATGGCGGGCCACATCTGTCACATGTACACATGGATCCTGCCCCCACATCTGTCACTTGTACACATGGATCCTGCCCCCCCATCCCACCCCGGATGGCAGGCATCAAATTACGTGTCATATAGATCCCGCCCCATTCGAGGACGCCACCCGGAGCACCGGCCAAAGATCATAGAGCGGAGCAGGATACTCCACCATGCAGTATATGCACAATGCAAAATATGCAGTATCAACAATGCCAACCATTTGCGCAGGTTAGTAACTGAAGGTGCTGGATACAAAGGCAAGGAGGTTGTGTTGAACTTCGTTAAAACATTGGTTTCATTAAGGCTGGGATATTGGGCACTGCACTGTACAGCGCGAAAGCACGGCAGAGAGCGCAGACAAGATTTACTAGACCAGTGTAGGAAGGAACTGCAGATGCTGGTTTACATCAAAGGTAGACGCAAATGGCTGGAGTAATTCAGCAGGACAGGCAGCATCTCTAGAGAGAAGGAATGGGTGACGTTTCAGATCGAGCCCCTTCTTCGGTTTTAAATACATAAACAATGGCAGTAAATCGACTGCTCTTACTGAAAGCATATGGACAGCAGACACTCCACCTCTCCCATCCCACCAAACCAGTTATATAATTCCATACAATTCTCTAACTGCCCCATCAGCCCTCTGGTTGTCTCCTCCCCTCCCCCAGCCCTCGGGCTCCTCCTCTGCCTTTTTCCTTTTTTCCTTTCTTCTCCCCACCCCCTATCAGTCTGAAGAAGGGTTTCGGCCCGAAACGTTGCCTATTTCCTTCGCTCCATAGATGCTGCTGCACCCGCTGAGTTTCTCCAGCATTTTTCTGTACCTTCGATTTTCTAGCATCTGCAGTTCCTTCTTTAACACTTTGTCTACTCCACTGCGAAATCTCGTCAAGGTATGCCTACTTTGAAGAAGATCTCCTCCTCTCTCCGGAGACTGTTCCACAACCAACTCTCTAACTGCCCCATCAGCCCTCTGGTTGTCTCCTCCCCTCCCCCAGCCCTCGGGCTCCTCCTCCGCCTTTTTCCTTTTTTCCTTTCTTCTCCCCACCCCCTATCAGTCTGAAGAAGGGTTTCGGCACAAAACGTTGCCTATTTCCTTCGCTCCATAGATGCTGCTGCACCCGCTGAGTTTCTCCAGCATTTTTGTGTACCTTCGATTTTCCAGCATCTGCAGTTCCTTCTTTAACACATATAATTCCATACAACGCCTCCACGGGGTCTAGATTCCACAGAGATACAAAGAGCACTTGTGAATAGACACAAAATGCTGGAGTAACTCAGCGGGACAGGCAGCGTCTCTGGAGAGAAGGAATGGGTGACGTTTCGGGGTCGAGACTCTTCTCCAGACTGAACTGAACTCTCGTCGGTGGGAGTACTTGTGGTTGTTGGAAGAAGGGTCTCTACCCGAAACGCCACCCATTCCTTCTATCCAGTGGTGCTGCCTTTCCCGCTGAGTCACTCCAGCATTTTGTGTCTATCTTTGGTGTAAACCAGCATCTGCAGTTCCTTCCCACACAAGAGTACTCATGACTTGCAGCTGAATGTCTGGGTACTTTACAATTTGAGTCTCGTGATAAATTACTGTCCGAATACACAATCGGGTGCTCCGGGACCGTTTCTTCAGGAGACCCATTCATTTCATGTATATGAATATTGGATGCATATCGGCAGTACATTCCATATGATTCATTATTAAAGCCGGCTTCCGTCAGTTAATGGCTAGTGTTTCATTGCGCTTTGAGTCCATTTCGTAATACCCCTGATAATGAGACCAAACAACTAACGTCCAGTTTACAAAATAATGTGGAGATTTATACATCAACTGGTCAGAAGGACTGGGGCGTACATTTATTATTTTTTTTAAATGTCTTTCGTTGAGTTGTTCGTTGCTTGCGGATTCCCTCAAGGATTTTATGTGGATTTGTAGCAAGTTGCATCGTTTCAGATTTCACATTTGGAACTTATTTTGGAGCTGGGATCAGCTGGGGATGCACGGAAGTTGGAAGAATTCTGCTTACTGGGTATAAAGACCAGAGGCAGAGCAGCGCGAACACTTCCCGTCTCTCGGGCCTGCACGCTGGCACTAACTCACACCAATTCACACTTGCTCACACACACACACACACACGCGGACATACGCAGGAGTGATCGAATTTTATGCATGGGCAACGCATAATGCTGAAGAAGGGTCTCGACACGAAACGTCACCGTTCCTTCTCTCCAGAGATGCTGCCTGTCTCGCTGAGTTACTCCAGCATTTTGTGTCTATCTTCAAGTTCAGAGTCAAATAAAAAACGCAGAGTGCTGGAGGAACTCAGCGCCCACCAATCCAAGACAGGTGAGGGGAAAAAATACGCCTGCTGGCCGGAATGGTTCCGGGGCGCGCTGAGCAGCGGGCACCGCAGCCGCTGCAAGTACACTTTTAGATGCGGGGGAAAAACAAATTACGACCGTGGGCCGGATGAATGTGGAAAAAATGTGGAATCATCCACCTGCAGGCCGGATGATTTCGGGTTACGGGCCGCTTTCGGCCCGAGGGCTGTAGGTTGCTAACCCCTGTATACGGGGTGATCGCTGGTCGGCACAGAGTCGGTGGGCTGAAAGGCCTTACGTGCTGTATCTCTAAAATCTAAAGTAAAGACTAATATAAATGAGAAAGATAGTCAGTGGTTACCAACATCTCTGTTAGTCAGTGGGGCATGAGAAAGAGGCTAGATACTAACCTGTATCCACAACATGTCAGGACAAATGTAAATAGGTAAAAAACAGGGCTGCCAACATTGGGTGAGAGTTGGAGTGAGACATTGTGAGAGACCAAGCCCGAGGGAGCCTAGCGACGTCCCCTCTCCCATTGGTACGGAACTTTTGCATTTTTCAGCTTGAAATTGTGCAATCTGGTGCATACTGTAGTGAGTCTTTTAACCTACACTTGAATGCAATATTTATGCTTTAAAATTGGATTAGCTATGAATAAGGTTAGACTAAATTACATTCTAATTACATTCCACAGTAGAACCCAGGCTCTGATCAACACGGCAGCACATGAATGATCTTAGTGTATTCATGTATGGAAATCAGATTATAATCAAACACTTGGCCCATGTTGACCAACCTGGGTCTCACTGCACACCTGGTACTACTCCTGACCCTGACTCCAGTTGCATACCTTCTCTCATTCCTGTCCCTCTGTCCAGCCTTACACATGGCCCCCTATATTCTACCCTGATCATAGCTGCTTACCTGCTTAGGTTCCCAGTGCTGAACACTCCCCTGGTCCCAGCTTTGACTGCACACCTAGTACTATTCCAGACCTTGACACTGGATGCACACTTGGCCTTGCTCCTAGCCCCTCTGCACTGACAATATATCTGGCCCACACATAAAGCCCCATATCTGACCTTCTGGACTGAACTATTACGTTCAAACCCACAGGTGCTCATCTAATGCAGTAATCCTTTATGGGGCACTTCACAGACCAAATTATGGATAACAAAAATTTGCTACATTCATTGGCTTCCTTGTTATCTAACATGCTAGTTACTTTGTCAAATAATCCATCAATTGGTTGAACACAATTTCTCATCCATAAAATTATACTCACTCAGCTGTATAAGTATTCTGTTACCATTTCTTTCATTTTCGTACAAACTGTCCTGAAGTCCTTTTCACCCCCAATATTTTCAGTATTTTGCTGTCTTCCTCTCAGCTGGGCCTTTTCCGAAATGCAAAGTCCAATAACTATATATTTAAGCAATATTATTCTATTAAATGTGATCTTGAGAGTACATAATATTTTCTGTGGTATTCATAACACAGCAATGATAAAAAGATCTTTGTTTTGATTGCACCTACCAACATGCATACATTATTATATTACAGTTAATATGTACCGAGAGCAAATTTTTGTTCCAAGCTCCCCATTCCCAATTACTTTTACATTGAAGTGATTGAAATCCAAGTGAAATTTAAATGGCATCATAAAAGTAAACCTCAGGAATGGATGATATTCATTCCGTGGTTGGTTGGGGTCAGTATCAGCACAATTACAATATTAAACTTTGAATCTTCAGATGTCCTGGTCAAGCTAAAACTAAAGACAAATAATAACCTCCTCACACATTCCCCTGCAAGTATCTCTGTCACTCCTTTAAAATATGCCCCTTCTTTGAACAAGCTCTTAAATATCGTATCTGAATCAGTTTCCATCAGACTACATTCCTTGAGGATGTTCATCTATGTGTTCAATTAATAAAACAACGAGATTGGGGACATTTCTATCAACCTGTCAAAGGAATTGGGGAGGGGGGTGTTTAGAAATAGTCAGTGAGGTAAACAAACATAATAGTTGAGTGGCAAATGACAATAGTGCTACCTTCCAATATTTAACTGTAAGAAATAATGGGTTATCAGGCTGTATGTTGTGACAGACAGCCTGACACCTTGCATGTCATTTTAATATTACACTTATCTCATCCCCCTGGATATTCCGGATTAATAAATTAAGGTTTTGTCAACTAATTACAAATCAGGCTAATTACAAATCAATAACATTAGCCAACTCCGAAACATGAAGGTGCTGAGTATTGGGATCCAGACATCACGGACAACTGGCCTCACTACCCCGCTCACATCTGGCAGTGCTCTCCGTCTGAACCAGGGGCTGCGGAGCGTTTTTGAAAGTGGGGAGACTGAGCGATCACTGATCACTGGCCTTGGGGGTACCCGGCGAGGGAGTGGAGCAACCGAGTGGGGAGAGGGTGTGAAGTGGGGTGTTCACCCTCCCAGGGTAGGGAAATTTGATGTATTAAAATCATCTTTTAGTGCATTGTAGAAACATAGAAAAATAGAAACATAGAAACATAGAAAATAGGTGCAGGAGGAGGCCATTCGGCCTTCGAGCCAGCACCGCCATTCATTGTGATCATGGCTGATCTCGTCCCCTATCAATAACCCGTGCCTGCCTTCTCCCCATATCCTTCACTCCACTAGCCCCTAGAGCTCTATCTAACCCTCTCTTAAATCCATCCAGTGACTTGGCCTCCACTGCCCTCTGTGGCAGGGAATCCATAAATTCACAACTCTCTGGGTGAAGTATGATTTCAATGTTTTTTGTATGAAGTATTTTTAAGAGGTAACTTTTCAAGGGGTAACTTTTTACACACAAAGGGTGGTGGGTGTATGGAACAAGCTGCCAGAGGAGGTAGTTGAGGCAGGGACCATCCCAACATTTAAGAAACAGTTAGACTGATACATGGATAGGACAGGTTTGGAGGTATGGACCAAAAGCAGGTAGCGTAGCTGGGACATGTTGGCGGGTGTGGGCAAGTTGCGCTGAAGGGCCTGTTTTCACACTGTATCACTCTATGACTACATTATACCTCCACCATGCATGAATGCTTCAAAATCAAGTGATCGAGTTTTATTGCCATATACTCAAGCATAGAAACATAGAAAATAGGTGCAGGAATAGGCCCATCGGCCCTTCGAGCCAGCAACTGCCATTCAATATGATCATGGCTATTCATCTAAAATCAGTACCTCTTTCCTGTTTTTTCCCCATATCCCTTGATTTCGTTAGCCCCAAGAACTAAATGTAACTCTCTCTTGAAAACATCCAGTGAATTGGCCTCCACTGCCTTCTGTGGCAGAATTCCACAGATTCACAACTCTCTACATGAAGAAAGTTTGTCCTCATCCTCAGTCCTAACTGGCCCCCCCTTTATTCTTAAACTGTGGCCCCTGGTTCTGAAATCCCCCAACATCGGGAACATTTTTCCTGCAGTTACAGTAAGTGAAAATCTAGCAGGCAAGCAGGATGCTTTCTCCAACCACTCCCATTTGAAGTCCACTATCTTCCACCGTTTCTACCCAGTGCTTGGTACTTACTTCCAGCAGCCACTGGTTGTCCTCCAGGATGCACAGAACCGCAGCCTGATCCATTGCCGGTCACCTGGGCGAATTTTGCACAGAGACTCTCACGGCAGCGGCGCAACGCGTCCGACGCCTCCGATGGCCCGGACTCTTGCACTGAGGCTGCTCCATGGCCGGAGTTGCAGTGAGCGACTCGCCAGCCCGGCAAACACTCACCAGCCCCGCTCCCCGTCCGAATCTGTCCCCGCCACTGCTTCTGCTTCCAACACCCATGGCCCATGCAGCTGATATGAGTTTTGACATTTTCGTTGATCACAGAATTTCTCACGACAGAGCGTGAGAAATTTGTGATCAGCATGAGAATTTGGCGAAATGCGTGATTCTCACGCAATGCATGGGAGTTGGCAGCCCTGCCTCTCTATCCCCCTCTCTCCCCCTCTCTCTCTCTCTCTCTCCCCTCTCTCTCCCCCCTCTCTCCCCTCTCTCTCCCCCTCTCTCTCCCCCCCTCTCTCTCCCCCTCTCTCTCTCCCCCTCTCTCTCTCCCCCTCTCTCTCTCCCCCTCTCTCTCCCCCTCTCTCTCTCCCCCTCTCTCTCCCCCTCTCCCTCTCCCCCTCTCTCTACCTCTCTGTCCCCCTCTCTCTCCCTCTCTCTCTCTCCCCCTCTCTCTGCTCTCTCTCCACCTCTCTTTCTCTCCCCTCTCTCTCCCTCCCACCTCACTCCTCCCTCTCTCTCTCTCCCCTCTCTTCTGCTCTCTCTCCTCTCACCCCCTCTCTCTCTCTCCCCTCCCACTCTCTCTCCCTCTGTCTCTCCCTCTCTCCTCTCACCCCCCTCTCTCCCCTGTCTCTCCCCTCTCTCTCCCCTTCCCTCTCTCTCCCCTTCCCTCTCTCTTTTCTCTCCCCCCTCTCTCTCTCTCTCTTCCCCTCTCTCTCTCCCCCTTCCTCTCATCCCCCCTCTCTTTCCCCTCTTTCCCCTCCCACCACACTCTCCCCCTCTCTCTCATCCCCTCTCTCTCATCCCCTCTCTCCTCTCTCTCACTCCCCTCTCTTTCCCCCAACTCTCTCTCCCCTCTCTCTTCCTCTCTTCTCTCCCCTCTCCCCTCCCCTCTCTCTTTTATCTCTCTCTTTTATCTCCCCCCTCTCTCTCCCCTTCCTCCCCCCCCTCTCCCCCCCCCTCTCTCTCCCCCTTCCTCTCTCCCTCCTCTCTCTCCCCTCTCCCTCCCCTCTCTTTCTTCCCCCCTCTACCTCACTCTCCCCTCTCTCTCCCTCCTCTCTCCTCCCTCTCTCCCCTCCTCTCTCCTCTCTCACTCCCCCTCCCCCTCTCTCCTCAGTCTCCCCTCTCTTTCCCCTAACTCTCTCCCCTCTCTTTCCCCCAACTCTCTCTCTCCCCTCTCCCTCCCTCTCTCTTTCCTCCTCTTTCTTCTCTCTCCCTCCTCTCTTCCCCCTCTCCTCCCTCCCCTTCTCTCTTCTCACTCCCTCTCTATCTCCACACTCTCCTCCCTCTCTCCTCTCTCGTCTCTCTCTCCCCCTCTCTCCCCTCTCTCTCTCTCTCTTTCCCCCGTTTCTCTCTTTCCCCCCCTTCCCCCTCTCTCTTTTACCACCCCCTCTCTCTCCCATTCTCTCCTATCCTCTCCTCCCCTCTCCCTCTTCTCTCTCCCCTTTCTCTCCCTCTCTGTCTCTTCCCCCTCTGTCTCCTCTCACCCCCTGTCTCCTTCCCCTCTCTCTCTCCACCTCCATTTGAGAGTCTCTGTCCCTTCGGCACAAAGACTCTCACGGCAGCGGCGCAACACTTCCGACGCCTCCGACGGCCCGGGACTCTTGCACTGAGGCTGCCTCCATGGCCGGAGCTGCAGCGAGCGACTCGCCAGCCCCCACAAACACACGCCAGCCCGGCAAACACTCGCCAGCCCTGCAAACACTCACCAGCCCGGCAAACACTCGCCAGCCCGGCAAACACTCGCCAGCCCGGCAAACACTCGCCAGCCCGGCAAACACTCGCCAGCCCCGGCAAACACTCGCCAGCCCGGCAAACACTCGCCAGCCCGGCAAACACACCCCAGCCCGGCAAACACTCGCCAGCCCCGGCTCTCCAACACCCGCGGCCCATGCAGTTATCTGAGTTTTGACATTTTCATTGATCACAGAATTTCTCACGACAGAGCGTGAGAAATTTGTGATCAGCGTGAGAATTTGTTCAAATGAGTGATTCTCACGCTCAAAGCGTGAGAGTTGGCAGCCCTGGTAAAAAACAGGACGCGGTCCTACAAAGCGAATTTAGGGAGTTAGGAGATAAATTAAAAAGCAGGACCTCAAAAGTAATAAAACCTGGATTACTACCAGTGTCACGTGCTGGTAAGGATTATCTGTGACTGGATATTTTGGATGAATAATACGTGGCATGAGAGATGGTGCAAGGGAGGGATTCATATGCCTGGGACATTGGAACCGGTTCTGGGAGAGGTGAAATGAGTACAAACTGGGCTGAACTGGAACTGATGTCCTCGAGGGAGTGTCTGCTGGTGCTGTTGTGAAGAGTTTAAACTAATATGGCAGGGGGATAGGAACCAATGCATGGAGACAGAGGGCTGTAAAATGAGGGCAGAAGCAAAAGATAGAAGGGGAGAAAAGTAAAAAGTCGAAGGCAGAGAGATCAATGATCCGTCCGTCCGTCCGTCCGTCCGTCCGTCCATCCATCCATCCATCCATGCATCCATCGTCTGCAGAGCTCACTGTCAGCACAGGATCACCACAAGGCTGCTGTCTCAGTCCCAAACTTTTCACCTGTACACACACGACTGTGTCTCCACCCAGGAAAATACCATCATTATTAAGTATGCGGATGACACCACCATCCTGGGCCTCATCAAGGGGGGGGACGAGTCGGGCTACAGGAATCTGGTGAATGACATTCTTGCCTATGGTGAGGTGAACGACCTAAGCCTCAACACAGACAAGACAAGAGAAATAATAAGGACTTCAGAAAAAATCCACCCCCCCTGCAGCCCCTCATCATCAAGGGGACTGTGGTGGAGAGGCTAACAGTTACAGATACCTGGGATTACAAGTAACATCAGATCTGAACTGGACTTTGAACCACTGCCGCAACAGTCCCAGCAGAGACTGTACTTCATCAGGCTGCTCAGAAAAGCTGGTCTGCACTGTTGCCCTCTCACCCAGGTCTACAAAGGACTGATAGAGAGCATCCTCACCACAGGCATTACGGTGTGGTATGGAAACACTACACAGACAGAGAGGAAGGCTCTGCAAAGAGTCATAAAGACTGCAGAGAGGATTATCAGAACGGAACTTCCCTCCATGGAAACAATCTACACACAGCGCTGTCAAAAAAGAGCAGAGAGAATCATCAGAGACACACTACATCCCAGCTCACTCCCTGCTCAAACACAAAAACTGCACATACAACCTCAGGCACAGATGTGTTTTTCTGTGTGTCTTTTTAACTTGACTTGACTTGACTCTCTGAACAACCGCACAAGAATTCCTATGTGTGTAAGCACAAATGGCAAATAAAGTTTTTGATTTGATTTGATTTGATTCTATCTATCTATCTATCTATCTATCTATCTATCTATCTATCTATCTGTCTATCTATCTATCTATCTATCTATCTATCTATCTATCTATCTATCTATCTATCTATCTATCTATCTATCTATCTATCTGTCTCAAAAACTCTGATCTTGTGCTCTTCCGGTTTACGCAAAAATGGTACGCGATAGCACTACGATTTTTCATCAGCTCACTCACCGTTGTCTGTGCTGCGAGTGCAACAAGTTTCTTTCCGAACGGTGGTCTAATCGAATGATCAGCCATGATCACATTGAATGGCGGTGCTGGCTCGAAAGTTGCTGCTGTCTATTGTCTATTGCAAAAGTGAGCGAGGTTTAAAAATCGTGAAAAACCGCGCATGCGCAGATCAATCTCCCCTCCTGTCAGTCAGCGCCTTGCGGATTGGTCTCTTCTCCTGTCACTCGGGACGGTCCGCACCTTCCTGCGCCATCGCGTCTTTACTGGCGCTGAGGTGCGCTGTAAGTGGCCGGCAGAGGTTTCCAATTTTCTCCAGAGGACACAATTTTCGGAGGGCCCGGCCCGGCCCGGCGTCGGAGATGTCGCCAAACGGGAAGCGGAGAGTCCGATCCCGGTGAGGAGAGCGGCCAGCGCCCACTGTAAGTCCCAAACGCACCACCATCGCAACGCCCAGCTCCAACCACTTCCCTTCTAGTCCCCCTCGCTGGCTCCTGCCCCCTCCCCTGTGATACCCCCCTGTCCCCATGGCTCTTCCCCCATCTTTTCTCCGAGTCCTCCCCCCACCCCCGCCGCCCACACGGCCGTAGCTCCTGGTGCTTCCGGGCCAATCCATAGAAACATAGAAACATAGAAAATAGGTGCAGGAGGAGGCCATTTGGCCCTTCGGGCCAGCACCGCCATTCATTGTGATCATGGCTGATCGTCCCCTATCAATAACCCGTGCCTGCCTTCTCCCCATATCCCTTGACTCCACTAGCCCCTAGAGCTCTACCTTAAATCCATCCAGTGATTTGGCCTCCACTTCCCTCTATGGCATGGAATTCCATAAATTCATAACTCTCTGGGTGAAAAAAGTTTTTTCTCACCTCAGTCTTAAATGACCTCCCCTTTATTCTAAGACTGTGGCCCCTGGTTCTGGACTCGCCCAAAATTGGGAACATTTTACCTGCATCTTAGCTTGTCCAGTCCTTTTATAATTGTGTATGTTTCTATAAGATTCCCCCTCATCCTTCTAAACTCCAGTGAATACAAGCCTAGTCTTTTCAATCTTTCCTCATATGACAGTCCCGCCATCCCAGGGATCAATCTCGTGAACCTACGCTGCACTGCCTCAATCATAAGGATGTCCTTCCTCAAATTAGGAGACCAAAACTGTACACAATACTCCAAATGTGGTCTTACCAGAGCCCTATACAACTGCAGAAGAACCTCTTTACTCCTATACTGAAATCCTCTTGTTATGAAGGCCAACATTCCATTAGCTTTCTTCACTGCCTGCTGTACCTGCACGCCAACTTTCAGTGACCGGTGTACAAGGACACCCAGGTCTCGCTGTACCTCCCCCTTACCTAACCTAACCCCATTGAGATAATAATCTGCCCCCTTGTTTTTGCCGCCAAAGTGGATAACCTCACATTTATCTATATTATACTGCATCTGCCACGCATCTGCCCACTCACTCAACCTGTCCAGGTCACCCTGCAACCTCCTAACATCCTCTTCACAGTTCACACTGCCACCCAGCTTTGTGTCATCCGCAAACTTGCTAGTAATGCTCCTAATTCCCTCTTCCAAATCATTGATATATATGGTAAACAGTTGCGGCCCCAACACCGAGCCTTGCGGCACTCCACTCGCCACTGCCTGCCATTCTGAAAAGGACCCGTTCACTCCTACTCTTTGCTTCTGGTCTGCCAACCAATTTTCTATCCATGTCAACACCCTACCCCCAATACCATGTGCTCTAATTTTAGTCACCAGTCTCCCGTGCAGGACCTTATCAAAGGCTTTCTGAAAGTCTAGATACACTACATCCATGGCACCCCTTCATCCATTTCACTTGTCACATCCTCAAAAAATTCCAGAAGATTAGTCAAGCATGATTTCCCTTTCATAAATCCATGTTGACTTGACTAATCCTTTTACTGCTATCCAAATGCCCCATTATTACCTCTTTAATAATTGACTCCAGCATCTTTCCCACCACCGAAGTCAGGCTAACTGGTCTGCAATTCACCGTTTTCTCTCTCGCTCCTTTCTTGAAAAGTGGGATTACATTAGCTATCCTCCAATCCACAGGAACTGATCCTGAATCTTTTTTATTTTTTATTTTTTATTTTTATTTTATTAGAAGTAAGTACAATTGTATACAATCATATTTTCATAATACATTTTATGTACAGCTTCTTATTTGTTTATTATAATAAAGAGGAAAAAGAAGAAGAAATTAGATAGTAAAGTATAGAAAAATGTGAGATATATAGTGTGTGGAGAAGAAAAATAGAGAGTGAAAGAGGAAAGTTAAAGAGTAGAAAATAGGAAAAAGAGAATAAAAGAAAAAAAAGAAAGAAAAAGAAAAAAGAAGTAAGGAGATCTTATTTATAATCTTGACCATCCCTCACCCAGTCACGAGTTAGCTTCTACAATTGTGTTGCACCATATGATTCCAAAAAGACGACAAATGGAGGCCAACTCGTTGTGAATTGGTCAAATTTATCTATTAGGAGGAATCGCATTTCCTCAAGATGTGCGGTGTCCAGCATGCTTGCAATCCACATTTTGAGCGTTGGTATTGGTGTATTTTTCCAAAATTTAAGTATTATTTTTTTTGCTATTATTAAACCATAATTAAAAAATAATTTTTGAGATGGATTCAATTTATTCCCATCTTCCATTACCCCAAATATAATCAATTCATTATTAGGTTCCATTTTTATCATAAATAATTTTGTGAATATTTTGAAAATATCACTCCAGAATCTATAAAGTTTTATACAGGAAACAAAAGAGTGTGTTGTAGTTGCGTTTTGGGTTAAACATTTATCGCAAGTGGGGGATATATTTGGATAGAATTTATTTAATCTTGTTTTTGAATAATATAATCTATGTAAAAGTTTAAGTTGAATTAGATTATGTCTTGCATTAATCGAACATTTATGAATGTATGTCAAATACTTTTCCCATGTAACCTTCGTAATTTTTATCATTAATTCCCGTTCCCACTCTTCTCTAAGTACCTCTGTCGATGGTAGGTCTATATTTAAAATACTATTATATAAATATGATATTAATTTTTGTGCATCAGTTCATTGCTTCTTCCAATAAATCAGGAGTTATTTTTTGATATCCTTGTATGTATGTCTTCAAGAAATCGCAAATCTGAATATATTTAAAATTATGATTATTTTTCAATTTACATTTTAATTGTAATTGTTGAAATGATTATAAATCTCCCATTTCATACATATCCCCGATCCTTTTAATTCCTAAACTTTCCCATTGATTATATATTTTGTCCATAAGAGATGGTTTAAATAAAGGATTATTCGCTATTGGTGTTAACAATGATAGGTTTCTTAATTTTAAGGATCATTTTATTTGTTTCCATATTCTTATTGTATCCTGTATAATTGGGTTCTTCTTATATATTGTATTGTTCCGTTTTTTCGGGGAGAAGAGGATCGTTCCTATATTACAAGAAAACAATCCTCTTTCTCCATTTTTATCCATTCTGTCTGTTGGGTAGAACTATCCAACCAGTAAATTATATTCTTAATATGTATTGCCCAATAATAATACAGAAAATTCGGGAGTGAAAGTCCCCCGACATCTTTTGGTTTACATAAGTGTTCTTTTTTAATTCTAAGTGATTTATAATCCCAAACAAAATTAGTAATATTAGAGTTTAATTTTTAAAAAAAATGTTGGTACATATACTGGTATAGATTGAAATAGGTATAATAACTGTGGTAGAAAGATCATTTTTATAGCATTTATTCTACCTATTAATGATAAAGGAAGTGTTTTCCAAAATTTAATCAGTATATTATGTTTGTTTATTAAAGGTATAAAATTGGCATTGAATTCCTCTATGTTTTCTAGTAATCTGAATACCCAAATATTTAAATTTTTCTGTTGCTATTTTAAAGGGGAACTTCAGTAAGTGTGTAGATTCTTGAGGTTTTAATGTCATGATTTCACTTTTATTCCAATTTATTCTATATCCAGAAAAGGACCCAAATTCCTCTATTAAGTTTAATAAATTTGGTATGCTCGTTTGTGAGTTTGTTATATATAACAGAATATCGTCTGCATATAATGAAATTTTATTATTTGAGTCCCTAGTATTATAACCCTGAATATTTGGATGACTTCTTATACTTTCAGCCAAAGGTTCTATCATAAGGGCGAATAGTAGGGGTGATAACGCACATCCCTGCCTATTACCCCTTGATAATTGAAATTTTTGAGATAACATATTATTAGTTAATATTCTTGCCATTGGTTTATCATATAATAATTTCACCCATATAATAAAATTCTCTCCCATATTAAATTTTTGTAATACTTTGTATAAATACTGCCATTCTACCTGATCAAATGCTTTCTCTGCGTCCAAAGAAATAATTGATATATCTTCTTCCTCCACTTTATGTGAGTACATTATATTAAACAAGCGTCTCAGATTATTAAATGAATATTAGGTATAAACCCCGTTTGATCAGGGTTTATCAATTTACTAATATATTTGCTTAGTCTTCTGGCTAAAGTCTTTGCTAAAATTTACTGATCTGTATTTAAAAGTGATATAGCTCTATATGAGCCCAGATCCTCTAGATCTTTATCTTTTTTGGAATAAGCGTAATAGTTGATTCTGCTAATGTTTCAGGTAGTTTATTTTCTTTAAAAGCGTGAGTATATAAATTAAATAAATAAGGAGTCGTTATCTCATGAAATTTTTTATAAAATTCATTACTAAAACCGTCTGGTCCCGAACTGATCCTGAATCTATTGAACATTGGAAAATTATCACCAATGCGTCCACTATTTCTAGAGCCACCTCCCTGAGGACCCTGGGATGCAGACCATCAGGCCCAGGGGATTTATCATCCTTCAGTCCCATTAGCCTACTCAATACTATTTCTCGCCTAATGAAAATTTCTTTCAGTTCCTCTACCCCCTTAGATCCTCTGTCCTCCAGTACATCTGGGAGATTGTTTGTGTCTTCCTTAGTGACCCGAGGATCACTGAGGGGAAATCCGAGACCTGGCTCTAAAGGCGCCGATGGCTGTTGCTCCTCTGGGGCACACAAGAAGGGAGAGGAGCGTCAACCTCAAGATCCTGGGGAGGGAGAGTGGGGGAGGAGAGGGGATAGAGGGAGAGAAGGGGAGTAGGGAAGGGAGAGCAGTTATGGAGGGAATGAGGGAGTGACTGAGGGTAGGGGAAAGGAGAGGTGAGGGAGGGATTGGGGGAGGGGAGGAGGATAGGGAAAAGAAGAGGGAGGAGGTTAGGAGGGAGAGTGGGGAGGAGGTGGAATAGAGGGAGAGGAGGGGGAGAAGAGGAGGGAGGAGTGGGGGAGGTAGGGAGTGGGGAATAGAAGGAGAGGAGGACAGTGGGGGAGGTGTGGAGGGATAGTGGGGGGGATAGGGGGGGAGGTGGGGGTTAGAGGGATAGGAGGGGAGATGAGTTATGGAGGGAGGGAGGGAGTGACTGAGGGTAGGGGAAAGGAGAGGGAGAGAGAGGTGAGGGAGGGATTGGAGAGGGGAAAGAAGAGGGAGGGTGAAGAGGAGGGGGAGAGAGCGCTAGGGATAAGGGGAAGTGAGCTGTGACTGTGCAGTTGGGGGCTATGGGTGAGTGGTGGAATATTGTGTTGGGGGACCAAGCCTCCTGTGTGACAGGGACCCAATGGGTCCCACTTAATCTATTACATCATAATTCTATAAGGGCGCCGGGGAGATGGCTGCCCTGCCGGCAGTCTGTTCGTTTTTCATCTTAAAATTTTTTTTTTTAGCGTTTGTTGAAAGTGTGTTTTAATGTTGCTTGGATTGTTTTGTGTGGGGGGAGGGGGGAGGGGATCAGGGGAACGTTTTTTTCAGGTTCCTACCTTCCCGGAGATGTGATTATTTTTCGGATCACATTCTCCGGGCTCTGCGGCCTTTGATCGATGGAGCTGGAAGCCTCCTCGGACTGTCGCGAGCCCCACCGCGGGGCGCGGACTTACCATCGGAGCTGATCCCTTGCCTGGGATCGCTCCAACAACGACCAGGTGAGGCTAGTCGGGAGCTCCAACGCCGCAGAAGGTTCGTCCAGCCCCGACGCGAGGTTCGATCGCCCGGCGCGGGGGAACTGACATCCCCTCGATGCAGGAGCGGAATGCCTGGATGCGGAGGGCCTGGACGCGGAGGGCCCGAACGCCACCGGCTACGGTAGTCAAGACCGTCCCGTCAACGGGGGCTCGAGGCCCACGACCGAGGAAGAACTAAAGAACTAAGGGAAAGGACTTGAACTTTATTTCACCTTCCATCACAGTGAGGAATGTGTAGGAGTCACTGTGGTGGATGTTCATGTTAAAATGTGTTTTTGAGTCTGTTGCTTTTAATTGTATGACTGACGTGGCCAGTGAAATTCCTCGTATGTTGTAAAACATACTTGGCGAATAAAATCTGATTCTGATTCTGATTCTGATGTTGAAGCATACCTGAAAGTTTGTCGCGAATGCACTCCAGGAAATCCTCTTCCTCAGCGCTGTTACCAATTTGATTGGCTCACTCTATATGTAGATTAAAGTCACCCTTGATAACTGCTGTAGCTTTGCTTCACACATCCCTAATTTCCTGTTTGATGGTTTCCCAACCTCCCTACTGATGTTTGGTGGTCTGTACATAACCCCAACAAGCGTTTTCTGCCCTTGGCTATTTTGGAGTTCTACCCATACCGATTCTACAATTAGAGCACATGCTATTGGTGGGTAGGGTATTGACATGGTTAGAGACAGGCAGCAAAGAGTAGGAATTAATGGGTTATTTTCAGAATGGCAGGCAGGGCCCTGGTAAGACCACACCTGGAGCATTGTGTGCCATTTTGGTCTCCTAATTTGAGGAAAGACATTCTTGCTATTGAGGGAGTTCAGCGTAGGTTCACAAGGTTAATTCCCGGGATGGCGGGACTGACATATGATGAAAGAATGGATCGACTGGGCTTATGGAAATTAGGATGAGAGGGGATCTTATAGAAACATATAAAATTGAGTTGTAGCTCTACACATTAACCAAAAATCTGTAGCCTCCTTTTGCTCTGGTATTTTATTTAATTCACATGTTTAATCAATAATGTTTTATTATTAATGTTTAATGTTTTATGTATCATTCTTAACTGTCACTGTATATCATGTTGTCACTTGTGGGTGGAGCACCAAGGAAAATTCCTTGTATGTGAATACTTGGCCAATAAACTTATTCATTCATTCATTCTTAAGGGATTGGACCGGCTAGATGCAGGAAAAATGTTCCCCATGTTGAGGGAGTCAAGAACCAAGGGTCAAAGTTTAAGAATAAGGGGTAGGCCATTTAAGACTGAGATGAGGAAAAACTTTTTTACCCAGAGAGTTGTGAATCTGTGAAATTCTCTGCCACAGAAGGCAGGAGAGGCGAATTCACTGGATGTGTTCAAAAGAGAGTTAGATATAGCTCTTAGGGCTAATGGAATCAAGGGATATGAGGAGAAAGCAGGAACGGGATACTGATTTTGGATGATCAGCCATGATCATATTGAATGGTGGTGCTGGCTCAATGGGCTGAATGGCCTACTCCTGCACCTATTTTCTATGTTTCTATGAGTGGTGGACCCTACTGTGTTTCACCATCTCTGCTGCAACTGTTGGCTGCCTGAGGAAGTTTGACTCAAAGTTGATGACAGAAAATCCAAACCTCAGACGTTCCACCATGGGGGGGGGGGGGGATGTGAGATACATAGGAACCAAATGTTCCTGCAGGCAGTCACATTCTTCAGATTTACAACCCTCAATCTTCAGATCAAGAACCTTCAACAACTTCCACAGATGCGCCGTAGAAAGCATTTTATCGGGATGCATCACAGTATGGTATCAGAACGGCTCCATCCATGACCGCAAGAATTGCAGAGAGTCGTGGACGCAGCCCGTACCATCACACAAACCAACCTCCCTTCCATTGACTCCATTTATACCTCACGCTGCCTCGGCAAGGCCAGCAGCATAATCAAGGACCATCCAGGTCACTCCTTCTTCTCCCCTTTCCCATCGGACAAGAGTAAGTAAGTAAGTAAGTAAGTAAGTTTATTGGCCAAGTATTCACATACAAGGAATTTGCCTTGGTGCTCCGCCCACAAGTAACAACATGACATACAGTGACAGTTACGAATGACTCAGAAAACACTAAACATTAATAATAATAAAACATTAATGATAAAACACCATTGATCAAGCATGTGAACCAACAAAATATCAGATCAAAGGGAAGCTACAGATTTTTGGCTGTTGAGTAGAGCAACTACTCGTGGATAAAAAGTTTTTATGTCTGGCTGTGGCAGCTTTGACAATCCGGAGTCGCCTTCCAGAGGGAAGTGATTCAAAGAGTTTGTGGCCAGGGTGAGAGGGGTCAGAGATGATCTTGCCCGCTCGCTTCCTGGCCCTTGCAGTGTACAGTTCATCAATGGAGGAACAGAACTTGGAAAGCACACACCACCAGATTCAGGAATAGTTTCTTCCCAGCTGTTATCAGGCAACTGAATTGTCCTCTCACATTCAAGAGCGGACCTGACCTCCCATCTACCTCATCTGAGACCTTTGAACTATCTTATATCAGACTGGACTTTACCTTGCAACTAAACATTATAGCCTTTATCCTGTATCTGTATACTGTGGATGGCTTGATTATAATCATGTATTGCCTTTTCTCTGACTGGATAGCATGCAACAAAACACTACCTCAACACACTGACAATAATTAACTAAATTAAACTAAACTAATTACATCAAATTTGATCAGTTGTCAGGGGAGGAATGGCGTGATTGAAAAAGAGGTAGTCAGAGGGATCCAGGAAGGGCAAATCACATAACGAGTTGATCATGGAGTTTTACACTTCATAAATCAAAACTAAAGGGCATGCACAGAGGTGTATCTGTTAGAGCTGCTGCTTCATAGCACCAGAGACCCAGGTTTGTTCCTGACCTCAGGTGCTGTCTATGTGGAGTTTGCACATTCTTCCTGTGACCGCGGGGGATTCCTCCGGGTGCTCTGGGTTCCACCCACGTCTCAAAGATGTACACTGTTGCAGGCTAATTGGCCTCTGCAAATTAACCCTAGTGTGTAACGAATCAATGTAAAAATGGGATAACTTAGAACTAGTCATAGAGTGATACAGTATGGAAACAGGCACTTCAGCCAAACCTGCCCAACATGTCCCAGCTACACTAGTCCCACCTGCCCACGTTTGGTCCACACCCCTCCAAGCCTGTCCTATACATGCACCTGTCTACCCGTCTTAAACCTTGCGATAAAATAATGTTATTTGGTAATTGTAGAATAAATACACTAGTAAGCATAAAGATAAATGGGGTGGAAGTTGAAAGAGTGCATGAAAATAAATTTCTTGGGGTTATAATTGACGATAAAATAAGCTGGAAATCACATATTAAACATGTAAAATTAAAATTGTCAAAAAGTATCTCTGTATTATACAAAGCCAAGCAAGCTCTGGATTACAAATCACTCCGTATTCTTTATTGTTCATTAATTTTACCCTACTTAAATTATTGTGCAGAAGTCTGGGGTAATAATTATAAAAATTCGATACACTCATTAACCATGATGCAAAAAAGAGCAATTCGTATTATCCATAATGCTAAGTATCTGGGTCATACGAATCCATTATTTTTAGAGTCAAAATTATTAAAATTAGAGGATTTGGTTACATTCAAAACAGCTCAGATAATGTTTAGGGCCAAAAATAAAAATTTACCTGGAAACATTCAAAAATTATTTAACGAGCGTGTGGGGGGTTACAATTTAAGAGGAATATTTAACTTTAAGAAACAAAAAGTCCGTACGACTAGAAAAACCTTTTGTATTTCGGTTTGTGGAGTAGGAATGTGGAATAAATTGAACGGGGAATTGAAGCAATGCACAAACATGAATCATTTTAAAATGATATATAAAAAAATAATTCTCAAGGGGTACAGGGATGGAGGGGATGGTTGACAAGTGGGGGTTGATGTTTATCTTGCTTTACTATTGTTTACTTATGTTTGGGTACTTCAGATATGAAGTTTGTATGTACATAATAGTTGTATGTATATATATGTCTGTAGGTATTATGGGAAATTGCCTAGGGTAGTATTATTATTAGTAATGAATTGATTTTTAAATATGGTAGAAGTGTTGGGGAAAAGGGGTGAGATTTAATAAGTTATTCTTCTTCTCACTCCTTTTCGAGCTTGTACAGACACAGAGTTGGACATTGGAACTTTGATTTTGTTCTTCTCGTTGCTTTGTAAATATTGATTGTAATGTCCAATTGTTTGATAATTTTGATTTTGTTAATATTAATGTCTTTAATGTCTTTACTTGTTCGGAATAAATAAATAAATAATAATAATAATAATAGTCCCTGCCTTAACTACCTCCTACAAATCTGTACGACTTCTCTTAGAAAATGCCACGCAGGTTACGGGGAGAACATAGAAACTCCGTACAGCCAGCACCCGTAGGCGGGGTTGAACCCGGGACTCCGGTGCTGTACCATACACCCACCACCCTTTGAGTGAAAAAGTTTAATGAAGATTCCTATCAAATCTTTTCCCCTTCACCTTAAACCCATGTCCTGTGGTCCTCGAGTGTGAATGATTGATCGATGATCGGCGTGGACTTGGTGGACTGAAGGGCCTATTTCCATGTTATATCTCTAAACTAAAAACTAATGGCAAGTATAGAAGCACAGGATAATTAAGAGGTAAATTACAAATTGAAGCAGGACAGGAAAGGATAGCAAAAATAAGCAAAATTGTGCACAGGGAACTAAATCCAGATTAAGTTAAATTTGCTTTTATTTTGCGCAGCATTTTAGATGAGAAGTTATCATTAAGAGAAATAAATGAGTTATTGCAAAGATGTGACTACAGTGTGATGATGACTGGGAACTCAATAATTCCCGGTTATTTGATGTCCCAAAACAATGCGCCACAGTGGCGCAGCGGTAGAGTTGCTGCCTTACAGCACCGGGGTCCCGGGTTCGATCCCGTGACCTGGCGCTGTCTGTACGGAGTTTGTATGTTCTCCCCGTGACCTGCGTGGGTTTTCTCCGAGAAGACATACAGGTTTGGAAGGATAATTGGCTTGGTATGACTTGAGAATTAAGGGACAGAAGTTTAGGGGTAACATGAGGGGGAACTTCTTTATTCAGAGAGTGGTGGCTGTGTGGAATGAGCTTCCAGTGAAGGTGGTGGAGGCAGGTTCGTTTTTATCATTTAAAAATAAATTGGATAGTTATATGGACGGGAAAGGAATGGAGGGTTATGGTCTGAGCGCAGGTATATGGGACTAGGGGAGAATACGTGTTCGGCACGGACTAGAAGGGTCGAGATGGCCTGTTTCCGTGCTGTAATTGTTATATGGTTATATGGTTATATGGTATAAGTGTAAATTGTCCATAGCCTGGACAATTGTCCCTGTGTAGGATAGCATTAGTGTGTGGGGATCGCTGGTCGGCATTAACTCGGTGGGCCGAAGGGCCTGTTTCCACGCTGTATCTCTAAAACTAAACCGCAAAGGGGAAATGAAAATTGTTTATGAAGGGAAGCACCAGTGGCGAGTAGTGTTATCGCAGCAGTGATTGTGATGTGGAACTCTTTTGAATGCAAATAAGCAATAGCAGGGGAAGTTTAGTCTCCCTTCCTTAGAAAGGATATACTTGTAATAAAATTCAAATTCAAATTCAAATTTGAGGAAATATAGCAAAGGTCCACCAGAATGAATATTGGGATTGGTTTGTTGTACCAGGAGCTTTTAAGCAATCAGGACTGTCATTTTTTGAGTTTGAAAGAGCTATCATACGCTCTAGGTGACTATAGGAAGCATTTGGGCACGCTAGGACTTTAGTTTGCGGAGCCCGAGGAGTAATCTTATAGTGTATAATATCATTGGGGGGGGGGGGAGATAGAAAAGGTGAACGCACAGTCTTTTTTCCAGATTCGGAGGGCATAGAGGTGAGCTTACTTTGATTAATCAGCTCGTTACTTGGACAATAGACAATAGGTGCAGGAGTAGGCCATTCGGCCCTTCGAGCCAGCACCACCATTCAATGTGATCATGGCTGATCATCCCTAATCAGTACCCCGTCCCTGCCTTCTCCCCATATCCCCTGACTCCGCTATCTTTAAGAGCCCTATCTAGCTCTCTCTTGAAAGTATCCAGAGAACCTGCCTCCACCGCCCTCTGAGGCAGAGAATTCCACAGACTCACAACTCTCTGTGAGAAAAAGTGTTTCCTCGTCTCCGTTCCAAATGGCTTACCCCTTATTCTTAAACTGTGGCCCCTGGTTCTGGACTCCCCCAACATCGGGAACATGTTTCCTACCTCTAGCGAGTCCAAACCCTTAACAATCTTATATGTTTCAATGAGATGCCCTCTCATCCTTCTAAACTCCAGAGTGTACAAGCCCAGCTGCTCCATTCTCTCAGCATGTGACAGTCCCGCCTTCCTGGGAATTAACCTCGTAAACCTACGCTGCACTCCCTCAATAGCAAGAATGTCCTTCCTCAAATTAGGTGACCAAAACTGCACACAATACTCCAGGTGTGGTTTCACGAGGCTCTGTACAACTGCAGAAGGACCTCTTTCCTCCTATACTCGACTCTTGTAATAAAGGCCAACATGCCATTCGCTTTCTTCACTGCCTGCTGTACCTGCATGCTTACTTTCATAGACTGATGAACAAGGACCCCCAGATCCCGTTGTACTTCCCCTTTTCCCAACTTGACACCATTTAGATAATAATCTGCCTTCCTGTTTTTGCTACCAAAGTGGATAACCTCACATGTATCCACATTAAACTTCATCTGCCATGCATCTTCCCACTCCCCCAACCTGTCCAAATCACCCTGCATTCTCATAGCATCCTCCTCACAGTTCACACTGCCACCCAGCTTTATGTCATCTGCAAATTTGCTAATGTTACTTTGAATCCCTTCATCCAAATCATTGATGTATATTGTAAATAGCTGCGGTCCCAGCACAGAGTCTTGCGGTACCCCACTAGTCACTGCCTGCCATTCTGAAAGGGACCCGTTAATCCCTACTCTTTGTTTCCTGTCTGTCAACCAATTTTCTATCCATGTCAGCACTCTACCCCCAATACCATGTGCCCTAATTTTGCCCACTAATCTCCTATGTGGGACTTTATCAAATGCTTTCTGGAAGTCCAGGTACACTACATCCACTGACTCTCCCTTGCCCATTTTCCTAGTTACATCCTCAAGAAATTCCTTAAAGATTAGTCAAGCATGATTTCCCCTTCGTAAATCCATGCTGACTCGGACTGATCCTGTTACTGCTATCCAAATGTGCGGCTATTTCATCTTTTATAATTGACTCCAGCATCTGCCCCACCACCGATGTCAGGCTAACTCGTCTATAATTCTGTTTTCTCTCTCCCGCCTTTCTTAAAAAGTAGGATAACATTAGCTACCCTCCAATCCACAGTAACTGATCCTGAGTCTATAGAGCATTGGAAAATGATCACCAATGCAACCACGATTGCTGGAGCCACTTCCTTAAGCACCCTGGGATGCAGACCATCAGGCCCTGGGGATTTATCAGCCTTCAGTCCCATCAGTCTATCCAACACCATTTCCTGCCTAATTTGGATTTCCTTCAGTTTCTCATTCACCCCAGATCCTCTGCCCACTACTATATCAGGAAGATTGTTTGTGTCCTCCTTAGTGAAGACGGATCCAAAGTACCTGTTCAACTCATCTGCCATTTCCTTGTTCCCCATAATAAATTCACCTTTTTCACCTTCAAGGCTCCAACTTTGGTCTTAACTAATTTTTCCTCTTCACATACCTAAAGAAGCTTTTACTATCCTTTATATTCTTGGCTAGCTTACCTTCGTACCTCAACTTTTCTCCCCGTATTGTCTTTTTAGTTATCTTCTGTTGCTCTTTAAACATTACCCAATCCTCTTGCTTCCCGCTCATCTTTGCTACGTTGTACTCCTCCTCTTTTATTTTTATACTGTCCCTGATGTCCCTCGTCAACCACGGTCACCCCTTACTCCCCTTGGAATATTTCTTCCTCCTAGGAATGAACTGATCCTGCGCCTTCTGTATTATTCCTAGAAATACCTGCCATTGTTGTTCCACTGTCATCCCTGCTAGTGTATCTTTTCAGTCAACATTGGCCTGCTCCTCCTTCATGGCCCCATAGCCCCCTTTATTCAATTGTAACACTGACACCTCCGATCTACCCTTCTCCCTCTCCAATTGTAGATTAAGCCGACACAACCTGCTGCTATTGTCGCTCCTTCATTGATTAAGTTGCTGTCAGACAATCCATTTTAGCTTAGTTCAGTTTAAAGATACAGCGCAGAAAAAAGCCCCGAGTCTGTTCCGACCAACGATCCCCGCACACTAACACTATCCTACACACCAGGGACAATTTACAATTATACCAAGTCAATTAACCTACAAACCTGTATGTCTTTGGAGTGTGGGTGGAAACCGGAGATCCCGGAGAAAACCCACGCAGGTTACGGGGAGAACATACAAACTCCATGGAGTCAGAAAAAAAAAACGGGTCTCTGGCACTGTAAGGCAGCAACTCTACTGCTGCGCCACCGTGACATCCAATTTGTATTTGTATTTTTTAAAATCTATCAGGCTAATGAATTTGCCCCTATCATTAAGTAATTTTTCAAGTCGCACTTAATATTGATGTTAGTACAGTGGTTAGTTAATACATTCACCAATGTGTCATCTGCTGCCCCCTGGAGGATTATATGTTGCAGCCCTTGATTCACTGTAACTACCCATAATAGACAATAGACAATAGGTGCAGGAGTAGGTTATTCGGCCCTTCGAGCCAGCACCGACATTCACTGTGATCATGGCTGATCATCCCCATTCTGTACCCCGTTCCTGCCTTCTCACCATATCCCCCGACTCTGCTATCTTTAAGAGGTTTATCTAACTATCTCTTGAAAGCATCCAGAGAATTGGCCTCCACTGCCTTCCCAGGCAGCAAATCCCAAATTCACAACTCTCTGGATGAGAAGGTTTTCCTCATCTCCGTTCTAAATGACCTACTCCTTATTCTTAAACTGTGGCCCCTGGTTCTGGACTCCAACATCGGGAACATAATGGCAACACAAGGTGCTGGAGTAACTCAGAAGGTCAGGCTGCATTTCTGGAGGACATGGATGGGCGATGTTTCAGGTTGGGAAGAAGGGTCCTGACAAGAAACGCCACCTATCCAGATCCTGCAGATATGCTGCCCAACCTGGTGAATTACTACAGCACTTTGTATTCTATGCATAATTCATAGAACAGTACAGCACAAGAGTAGGTCCTTCAGCCCACAATGTCTGTGACAAACATGATGCCAAGACCATCTCATGTCTACCTGCGCATAAACCATAACCCTCCATATCCATTTGCCTATCCAAAAGTCTCTTAAATGCCGTTACCGTATCTGCCTCAACCACCACCTCGGGCAATGCATTTTATGCACTTACCACCCCCTGCGTAAACTAAACTTGCCCAGCACATCTCCTTTAAACTTTGCCCCTTACCTAAAAACTATGCTCTCTAGTGTTTGATTTTTCCACCATGTGAGAAAGGTTCTGACTATCTACCCTATCTATTCCTCTCATAATTTTATACACTTCTATCGGGTCTCCCTGCAACCTCTGGTGTTCCAGAGAAAACAATCCAATCCATCCAACCTCTCCCTGTAGCAAACAAACCCAAATCCAGGCATCATTCTGGTCAACGTTCTCCTCACTTTCCAAAACATTCATATCCTTAAGCCCCTGTCCCACTTACGTGTCCTTTGCACGCTAATTACGCAACCTCGAGGTCGCGTTGAGGCCCGACGGTCCTGCGAAGGTCACCCGCGACTTCATGTGCCCGCACAGCTGTCTGGAGCGCGTGACATCATTTGAAGATGGACACAAAATGCAGGAGTAACTCAGCATCTCTGGAGAGAAGGCATGGGTGATGTTTCGGGTCGAGACTCTTCTTCAGTCTGAAAGAAGGGTCTTGACCCGTAACGTCACCCATTGCTTCTCTCCAGAGATGCTGCCGGTCCTGCTGAGATACTCCAGCTTTTTGTGTCTATCTTCAATTTTCTTGGCCCCGCTCTGGGTGTATAAGTGGGGACGGATCCGGACCGCAACGGCCGTGAGCCGCAGGCCGAGCTCGGCGATCGTTTGTCTGCTCTGCTGCTGTTGGAGGTGAGACGTTGCGTCGTGCCAGGGTCTTGGGCCTGTCCCACTTTGGCCGTCTGTTACGCGACAGGCCGGAGGCGCGCGAAGATTTCGTTCGCTACAAAATTTCAGAGCGCCGAGCGATCTCGCGCACAACTCCATACCCCTCCGTGCTTCTCAGTGGGACCAGCCCCACGCTGCCACACGATGCCCGTGCGCCTCAACGCGACGACGAGGTCGCGTAATTTGCGTGCCAAGGACACGCAAGTGGGACAGGGCCTTACACAGGGCAGCAGTGGGGAGACCAGAGCTGCATGCAATACTCCAAGTGCAGGCCAGCTGAAGTCCTATAAAGCTGCATCATCACTTCCTTGCATCTCCATTCATTGCAATTGTAAGTGGTAAATCTCAAATACAATGTTTAAAATTACTGGTATAATTTAACATCGTGTCCTTGTTTAATTTTACAGTTTAGAGATACAGCACGGAAACAGGCCCATTGACCCACCGAGTCCGCACCGACCAGCGATCCCCGGACACTAGCACTATCATGCACACACGAAGGACAATTTAAATTTATACCAAACCAATTAACATACAAACCTGTGTGTCTTTGAGTGTGGGAGGAAACCAAAGATCTCATAGAAAACCTGCGCAGGTCACGGGGAGAACGTACAAACTCCATACAGACAAGCACCCATTGTCAGGATCAAACCTGGGTCTCCGGCGCTGTATGGCGCCACCCCATAAAATTTCATTAGTTGCACCTCCATATCTCATACTACTTCCAGCCATCCACTAGTACCTGCTAAATTAAATACAGCCCTAACAATCCGCTAAGCTATCACGAGAAACATAGAAACATAGACATAGAAAATAGGTACAGGAGTAGGCCATTCGGCCCTTCGAGCCTGCACCGCCATTCGATATGATCATGGCTGATCATCCAACTCAGTATCCTGTACCTGCTTTCTCTCCATACCCCCTGATCCCTTTAGCCACAAGGGCCACATCTAACTCCCTCTTAAATATAGCCAATGAACTTGCCTCAACTACCTACAGTGGCAGAGAATTCCAGAGATTCACCACTCTCTGTGTGAAAAATGTTTTCCTCATCTCGGTCCTAAAAGATTTCCCCCTTATCCTTAAACTGTGACCCCTTGTTCTGGACTTCCCCAACATCGGGAACAATCTTCCTGCATCTAGCCTGTCCAACCCCTTAAGAATTTTGTACGTTTCTATAAGATCCCCCCTCAATCTTCTAAATTCTAGCGAGTACAAACCGAGTCTATCCAGTCTTTCTTCATATGAAAGTCCTGCCATTCCAGCAATCAGTCTGGTGAACCTTCTCTGTACTCCCACTATGGCAAGAATGTCTTTCCTCAGATTAGGAGACCAAAACTGTACGCAATACTCCAGGTGTGGTCTCACCAAGACCCTGTACAGCTGCAGTAGAACCTCCCTGCTCCTATACTCAAACCCTTTTGCTACGAATGCTAACATACCATTCGCCTTCTTCACTGCCTGCTGCACCTGCATGCCTACTTTTAATGACTGGTGTACCATGACACCCAGGTCTCGTTGCATCTCCCCTTTTCCTAATCGGCCACCATTCAGATAATAGTCTACTTTCCTGTTTTTGCCACCAAATTGGATAACCTCACATTTATCCACATTATACTGCATCTGCCATGCATTTGCCCACTCACCCAGCCTATCCAAGTCACCTTGCAGCCTCCGAGCATCCTCCTCACAGCTAACACTGCCCCCCAGCATCGTGTCGTCCGCAAACTTGGAGATGTTGCATTCAATTCCCTCGTCCAAATCATTAATATATATCGTAAATAGCTGAGGTCCCAGCACTGAGCCTTGCGGTACCCCACTAGTCACTGCCTGCCATTGTGAAAAGGACCCGTTTACTCCTACTCTTTGCTTCCTGTCTGCCAGCCAGTTCTCTATCCACATCAATACTGAACCCCCAATACCGTGTGCTTAAGAGAAACACATCATCCATCTGAAAAACCTATCATGATCTTGTAAAATATCAGTGGGAGGCACTCATTGGGAATTTGTTCATAAATATTGATCAGGGCACACCTACAGTACTTTGTGCAATGCTGGTTGCCACACTTCAGAACACAATGTCTTGCAGAGGGTGCAGAAAAGATTCACCAGTACAGTGCCTGGATGGAGCTTGAAAGGCTGGGACTGTTTTCCTTTGATTGAAGGTTGTAGAGGGCACGTTGTAATTGAGATGTACAAAATTATGAAGGATATTAACCAATTCAATTGTTGGTCATCAGTGATTTGATGATTAAAAGTGTGGAAGTTCTTTCCGTTACCCACACCACCGTGAAAACTAAACACTTTCTCATTCTATTGGAAAAAAAACTTTTTTTTTAAAAAGTTGCTTTTTCACTCATTCGTTGTAAAAAAAACAGAATTTTACAGGTCCTTGCTATTTCCCTTTACCATAAGCCTTCATTTTCTTTTCTTACTCCTCTCTAGATTTGATTTACTTTATATACCACAAATTTCATTTTTATCTCCTCCACTTGAAGAAGCCAATTTTCATTAAGACAACCTTCTTCAGCAACACCACTAGTCTATAGTCAAATCTGTAGTATATCCCCAAAACAGCTGGAGGAACTCAGTGGACCAGGCTACATCTATGGAGAGAAATAGACAGTAGACACAAAATGCTGGAGTGTCTCAGCGGGACAGGCATCTCTGGAGAGAAAGAATGGGTGACGTTTCATTGGAGGTGGCGGCGCTGCCCAAGCTGCTGCGGCTTGCCTGCAGTCCGTCTGTCTTTCCTTTCTTTTTGTCCTGTTAGGTATGTTTTTGGTTTTAGTTTTATTTTATTTTAAGCTATGTAGATGTTTGGGGGGGGAGGGGACTTTTTAATCTCTTCCCTGCATGGGGACTTGACCTTTTCCCTGTCGAGTCTCCGTTGTCTTTGGGGCTTAACATCGTGGAGCTGGCGGCCTCCAACTGGAATCGACCTGGGGCTCCAGTCGCAGAGCCTGCGGACTCACCATCGTGGAGCTGGCCGACTTCGGAGCGCAGAGCGCTGTGGTGGCGAGTGGCTGCGACTCGACTTCGGAGCTCGGAGGCTTCGGCTGCAGTCCTGTGGACGGTAACATCAGGAGCTCGCTGGTCCCTGATGGGAGACCGCCTTTCGGAGCTCCCGCAACGGCAACTTCTCCTGCCCGAATCGAGGGGTTTAAATCGACCCGGAGCAGGGCCTTACATCGCCCGGCGCGGCTTAAACGGCTGCGGGACTTACCATCGCCCACCGGGGGCTCTAACATCAAAAGCCTCGATCAGCTCGATGCAGCAGTTTGACTGCGGGAGAAGAATAAAGAACAGAGAACAGGGAAGAGATAAGACTTTTGTCTTCCATCACAGTGAGGAGGTGTTTGGAGATTCACTGTGATGGATGTTTGTGTGGAATTGTGTTAATTGTGTGTTTTGGTTTTTTGCTGTTATGATTGCAGGAACGTAATTTCGTTTGGACCTTATATGTTTAAATGACAATAAATGGCTATTTTATCCTACTTACACAATAGACAGTAGACGTTTTGCATCCTATAAACTATTGACAAAATTTACTTCAACAAGTAACAGGACACAAACTTGAAACAAGGTTTTTTTTTAATGTTTTTTCTTTTACACATACTTTATATACACAGACATGAAATTGCTGTCTTCTGATCTCATTTACATATCATACAGAATTATCAACAGACTTCAGTTTGATTGTATTCTATGGGGTGAGAATGGAGACTTCATACCCAACAACATTGCCACAACTTTGTCTTCAAAACATTTGAGTTTGGATGATAATTGTGGCTGGGCATCCCTCATATTAAACAGATTAAGTCACCAGGCTACTGTTACTGCAGGAGGGATGCTGTGGGTCAGTCAACATCTGTGGAGAGAAATAGACAGTCGACGTTTTGGGTAAGGGACCTTCATCTAGATTGTTTCATGGGATTTTGTTCTGCTCAGACTATAAAACGTAACTGTTGAAGTATGCTATATCGGCAGGGGATTGTGGGGAGAAAGAAACTTGGTGGCAGAATCTAACAGGTCAAGCAGCCTCACAGGAGGCACAAGGATGGATGGATGACCATTCGGGTGGAGACCTTGCATCAGGACTTGGGAGAAATCTTACTTTCCCCAACATTTAAGTCTGTCTGCTCAAATGATCTATTAATTTGTCACTGCTGCTGGAGCCAATCGAGTGTGGAATAGGGCGAGCTAAATTTGCTGTCACATTCAGCCTTCTTGATGCTTCATGTGCAGAGGATGATCACGTTTACGACAACTTAATGGGAAATGAAGCAAAGTGGGGAAAAAAGTACCTTAAATTTTCATCAAACATGGAAATAGGAAGATCCCACAAGTGTTCAAGTTGTTACTAATTGACAATATATTAATATTATGAACCTCTGTACCTAGATTTGCAATGGTTAATAGGGAAAATTAACATGCTATGCACAAACAAGGAAATTGAAAACACGTACTCTTACAAGAAAATTAATGAATACCTGTGCACTGTAGAAGCATTTACACTTTCATTTGCACTACAATAAAATAACAAGATGCTGCTACGGCATTCATTAATCAAAAAATACAATATATATATATATATATATACACACACATTACATTCACATTAGATTTAGTTTTAAGCAAATGAAGAATATTGGGGTTTCAACCGAGTCCACAACACTGCTGGTCACAAGAAGTTACAAATAACACATTCATTGTTCAAAGACCAGTTTAGAGGAAATTAGC
This sequence comes from Malacoraja senta, assembly GCA_038087875.1. Taxonomy (NCBI): domain Eukaryota; kingdom Metazoa; phylum Chordata; class Chondrichthyes; order Rajiformes; family Rajidae; genus Malacoraja; species Malacoraja senta. The sequence continues at coordinate 214,409,803 of CM075977.1, read as the reverse complement.
AAGAAGAGATTGATATTCATTTGCAAGCATTAGCTAGAGAAAGTAGGGCTTGATGCATTTTTTTTACCAAATGCATTTTATGCTTGCATTTTCCAAAATAGTGCAAGCCAAACCTTTTGTCAATTGATGTGTTAAGCAATTCTTTAGCATTTGACAAAATAAAAGCCACTTGAGCAGATGACCACCATTAGAATACACTGCATTATAAAACATCTTGTTGATCAAAATGATTAAATAAAGTTTGCTGAGAACGTTATTTCCTTGGTTACTGATAGACAGCTATTGTTCTTCAAATAAATACTATATGGATAAAAATTAAATAATTTTCTACCAGAATTGCACATCAAAAATAGGGAAGTTATTTACAGATGGTCAAGAACCATTTTCCAATGGGGTAGAGAAATGCACTCCATTATAAAGTGATCCTTTATTATAAAGCCTAAAAAAGCAAGATTACATAAGAAAATCCAACCATTTCTGAAGATCGAGTGGGGAAAAACATAAATAAAAAAATCCACCTCTTCTACATGCTGGTTTGATTGTGGCAAAGTTGGCATAAGAATTGGGTTGAATTTGATCAACAAAAATAATGTGAACGATCAAGGATGAAATAACTGTTCGGAGGAACCATGGTCCACAAAGAAATCACAAGGGTAATGCTCATCTTGTCTCAGCACACAAACAGGACATATAAAAATCCAAAGTTAACTATAAAACACAACTTCAAGACATTTTATAAAGGGGACTATAGTCAAAGGTGACTGGTTTACAATGGCTCAGAAGAACAGATCAAGATTGAGAAATTGTGTTAAGCACAAATCTAAATCCATACTCTGCTTGCTTGACTGGATAACTTAAGTGATCCGTTTTAAATTGTAACGAAGTTAATTATATCTATCTGCGGATGAACACAAAACATTAAAAGGCAACACACGGGTGTCAAAAGTATAGTTTACTACCATTGCTAACATTAAAACATGTCATAGTTCATGTACAGTGGAAACAAGGGTTCAAATTTCCTGAAACTGTATCCAAAGAATGGATCGACAGGTCTTATATTGACTGGAATTTAGAAGGATGAGAGTGGATCTTACAGAAACATATAATATTCTTAAAGAACTGGACAGGCTAGATGCTGGAAAAATGTTCCCAATGTTGGGAGAGTCCAGAACCAGGGGTCACAGTTTAAGAATAAGGGGGAGGCCATTTAGGACTGAGATAAGGAAACATTTTTTCACCCAGAGTTGTAAATTTTTAGAATTCTCTGCCACTGGATGATTTCAAGAGAGAGTTAGATATAGCTCTTGGGGCTCACAGAATCAAGGGATGTGGGGAGAAAGCAGGAACGGGATACGATTTAGAATGATCAGTCGTGATCATATTGAATGGCGGTGCTGGCTCAAAGGGTCGAATGGCCTACTCCTGCACCTATTTTCGATGTAGCCAGCAAGTTTCATCAAAAAAACTTCTACTTATTTTTTCAGTGAATTACAGAGAATCTGAGTCTCATTGGCAAATGCTGGAATGTAAAGAAAGTGGAAAGATTTTAGCCCTGCAGAAAATTTAAGTTTTGTTAGTCCTTTCTCACTAAATCTATGCATATATATTCAGACATGAAGCCACCATATCACAGTTAGGCATAGTGTCAGAGAGATACAGCATGGCAACATGCTCTTCGCACCAGAGTTTATGGCAACTAACTACCCACTTATACTAACTCTACATTTATCTTTTTTTGATTCTCCTCACATTCTTATAAACTCTCCCCAGATTCTACCATTTACCTACACACTATTTACAGTAGCCAATTACTTTTGCCACCATACATATCTGGGTGGTACAAGTAAACCCAAGGACACCAAGCAAACTCCACACAGACAGCATCCATGTTAGCACTGAACCTGGGTCTCTGGAAAAGCATCTGCCAAGACAGTTTGAGGATGTAAAAGCTTCATTCAGCAATTCATAGATTTTAAACACATTAAAATGGCAGATTTTGGGCACCTCAAGTGTAATTTTACAGTCCATTTACTACTGGTGTGTTCCAAAATGATGTGGGAATAACAGTTTAACATGAACAAGAGCTTGGTAATGCTGCAAGAAAGGTTTCAATTTAATTGCTTGCATGTCCTCTGTTTGGGTAATTCTGCAGTAGGAGTTCCTAGAACATCATTTTTGTATTCAAACTGATTACTAACACTTAGCAGTCATGACCAGTTTATTAATTCAGGTAACTGATGGACAGCAAGTAAAATGCGAACACTTTTTAAAAAACGGTTAGTTTTTCATCCTCAGTCAAAAAGTGCTTTTACCTTGCACTAATTGCATAGGAAGCAGTTCCTTTGTTTTTTGACATATTCAACTGATTACACCTGAAACCAGTAACTACTGAATACATTTGGGGTTAAACATAATTAGAAAATGGATTAAGCTAAAAAAAAAAAAAAACCCGGATTTTAAATTAAGCATCCAGCAATTCACCTGTCATTTTATTTTTTTGTATATCATTACAATATTCTCTTTTCTGAATTTATTTTAAGATTATTGACACCCATTGTGAAATGTTCAATTTTTTGATTTTGATAAATAAACAAATTAATATTTTATGACAATTAATCCTCTTCCAAAACTGAAAAGAAAACACATGGGTGTCTGTAGCCACGAATTGCGTTTAATCAAGTGTCGTTACCATGTTCTTTCCAGCAATTCTTTCCCCTAAGCCACAAGTTAATTCAAGCTTTGAAATGGAAACAACGTAAAAAATACAAATAAGTTTCTGACAAAACTATGCAGAGACACAAGAAGCCCTCTTAAGACAGTACAAATATACAGGGATAAACATTCACAAGGTCCACTATTTTGCAGCTTCTTCACCACTGTACATTCCATGGGATACTCAGTCCTACGCACCGCTGAATTATCCAGGTTATGCCACCTTTGAGCTTCGAGTACAACTCTTGTCCAATTAATGCCATCTTTACTTAAGCTGATATGACAACATAGCAGCAATCCTAAAATTGAACTGTCCCTCAAATTGATATGGGAAAAATCCAAAACATCTTTCAAATATCCAAGTGTTAGTCTTTACGGTTAACCTTTAAGTTGCGACATCTTGTAGTGATCAGGCTGCTTTCTTTGTACAGCTGCCAGGGAGGTCCTGAAGATTCACTTTTGACCTGCAGAAACCAGATTAATGGATAGTTAAGCGAGTAACACCTTATATGGCTGTACCAGTGTTAAAATTGACAACTGATATTTGTACACCAAGATCTCAACTAGCAGACCTAGGAGGCAGTGTAGCTTATATTTACTTGAAGGTAGACAAAAATGCTGGAGAAACTCAGCGGGTGAGGCAGCATCGATGGAGCGAAGGAAATGGGCAACGTTTCGGGTCGAAACCCTTACTTGATCATTATTTCCTTACTTCTAAATGATTTTCATTCCAGCCTAATATATCTAAATTTTAAGTACCTTTAAATTACTCTCCATCAACTATTATACTTCATTTCAACAAAACTTTCAAAATAGATGACTTGGTAAGCACTTAGCAAATAAATTACAATGATCAGAGCAGTGATACCAAGCCATTTGTTACATAGATACATAGAAAATAGGTGCAGGAGTAGGCCATTCGGCCCTTCGAGCCTGCACCGCCATTCAATATGATCATGGCTGATCATCCAACTCAGTATCCCGTACCTGCCTTCTCTCCATACCCCCTGATCACCTTAGCCACATCTAACTCCCTCTTAAATATAGCCAATGAACTGGCCTCAACTACCCTCTGTGGCAGAGAGTTCCAGAGATTCACCACTCTCTGTGTGAAAAAGTTTTTCCTCATCTCGGTCTTAAAGGATTTCCCCCTTATCCTTAAGCTGTGACCCCTTGTCCTGGACTTCCCCAACATCGGGAACAATCTTCCTGCATCTAGCCTGTCCAACCCCATAAGAATTTTGTACATTTCTATAAGATCCCCTCTCAATCTCCTAAATTCTAGCGAGTATAAGCCAAGTCTATCGAGTCTTTCTTCATATGAAAGTCCTGACATCCCAGGAATCAGTCTGGTGAACCTTCTCTGCACTCCCTCTATGGCTATAATGTCCTTCCTCAGATTTGGAGACCAAAACTGTACGCAATACTCCAGGTGTGGTCTCACCAAGACCCTGTACAACTGCAGTAGAACCTCCCTGCTCCTATACTCAAATCCTCTTGCTATGAAAGCCAACATACCATTCGCTTTCTTCACTGCCTGCTGCACCTGCATGCCTACTTTCAATGACTGGTGTACCATGACACCCAGGTCTCGCTGCATCTCCCCATTTCCTAATCGGCCACCATTTAGATAATAGTCTGCCTTCCCGTTTTTGCCACCAAAGTGGATAACCTCACATTTTACTTCGGAGTCACGTGAGTGACTACGTGAAGAACCCCGCCAGTGCGCCTGCGCGTCATTACGTCAGACGCCTTGACGCAAACGGACGTGAGGAGCAGAGCTCCTCGAGTGGATTTGTAGTTTTTCAACTACAAGGTAAGTAAAAACTTTTTTCAGGTTTTCCAGTTCCGTTTACTGTGGGTCTATGGGGATTTTTTCCACAGACGCCATGGGAAAAAACGGACAGGGGGAAGAGGCGAGCGACACAGCCGACAGAAGTCGGGAAAGTCGGGAGTCCGCGGTTAGAGACCAACCGCCTCTAAACCCCGGTACAGTCGCCAGCGGTGAGCATAGCGACTGTGGACCTGGGGCTGGTGAAAACACTGTCAGCGCCTGTCGGGCAAAAGACAAAGTTTAAATCCCAACGGCCCAGGAGGGAGTCCCAGGCAATGTAAGTAGCTCCAGGGCTAGATACTGCTTTCGAGCATATTGCCCAAATAGAAAGCCTTTTACATAGGCTGTTGGAGCAAAGTTCACTCAGGGAGGAGTGTACTGAAAGCAAGCTGCTGGAAACAGCTCAAACAGCTCCTGGTACAGGGCTAGATACTGCTTTCGAGCATGTTGCCCAAATAGAAAGCCTTTTTCATAGGCTGTTGGAGCAAAGTTCACTCAGGAAGGAGTGTACTGTAATCCAAGCTGCAGGAGCAGCTTAACAGCACCTGGCTCAGGGCTGATGGAATGCACCCTCAGGAATGAGGAGCGTGCTACGGGTCATGAGATTTCAGACCCCGACTCTGACGGTGAGGCTGTACAAGGCGATGAACGGCAGCTGCCAGATGTTCCACTCCTGGCAGTAGGATTCGCTGCCCCGTCAGGGTCAGGAGAGCCATTAGGAGAAGAACTGGCCTCCTTAATAAATTACTTGGTTTACCATTAGCTGGAACAGCAGGAAATGGATGAGACTGCAAGAAGTAACTGTGGGTTGCTGAAAGCAGCAGCAGTGAATCAAATTATCTGGAATCAGTTGCAGAGAATATTAAAGCTGCTGGGTTCTGGAATAACTGCTTTTGCCAGAATAGCAGAAAAAAGCCAAGAGATGACGGAGTTGCATCAGGAAACACTGGGGTTGCTATGCAGCACCCACTTCGAGACAATTGTCTGAGGAAAAGTGTGATACGGCCTACTATGAATCCAAAATTCGCAGCACTCAGCAAACCAAGTAATATACAATTACCCAACTTACTCTTTGGAGAAGATCTCGGGAGACGTATTAAAGAGTTGGAAGATGAAGCGAAAACAGGATTGATGAAGACATCAATGGTTGTGAAGTCTGTAAAGAGGAAGTATCCTTTCAGACGTCATACGGATCCTGGACCAAGTCGCTCATCAACGCAGGGACGTAGTTGGTGGCCTGCAGCGGGAGCAAGAACCAGTGGGCGTGCTTCCGGGAGAACCCAGGAATCTCAGGGTACTCAAATGACTCAAGAGGTAGGTGGACCTGGTTCTCATGGGAACATACTAACTGGATTAAGTCCAAAAGTTGGAGGCAGGTTACATTTCTTTTATAATAATTGGAAGAAAATTACTTCAGAATGTGGTAATCCTGAATCATATACAAGGATTTCGAATTGAATTCAATCCAAATCATGATTTGCCTGTTCAGCATGTTCCTAGCCGAACTCTGCACTTTGTACAAAAAGAAGTGATGGAGGTTCAGGTTGCACTTGAAACCCTATATAAAAAAGGGGTTATTGAAAAAATCAGTCTACCAAAGTCACCATTTGTGTGAAATATATTCCCTCGATCAAAAAGGATGGAGGATGTAGGATTATTCTAGATTTGACAAATCTGTATCCTTTTGTGCAATTTAGACATTTTAAAATGGAAACATTTGTGACTGCCAAACAGCTTATTTCAGAAGCATGTTATATGGCAACTATAGACTTGAAAGATGCATATTATTCAGTGTCTGTTCATTCAGAAGATAGGAAGTATCTTAAATTTAAATGGATGAACCAGTTGTGGCAGTTCAAAGCTCTGCCTAATGGGTTAACATCTGCACCCAGAATATTCACAAAATTGTTAAAACCAATTCTGGGTTTGCTAAGAAGCCAGGGGCATGTACTCATGTTGCAGTTGTGAAATCAACTTTTGAAAATTTGGGGTTTCTAATTCATCCAAAGAAATCTAGGTTAACACCATGTACCTCTATTAATTATTTGGGGTTTACAATTGATTCAGTCCAAATGAATATTACTTTGCCCAGGGAAAAAAGGGTGGATTTGATTAAAGTGCTGATTGAACAACCATCCATGATATTACAAACTGATGCCAGTGCACTAGGATGGGGTGCAACTGACTTAACATCTAGCTGCGGAGGCAGATGGAATCAGGAAGAGTCATTGTTACTGCAGACATGGGGAATTAACTATTTGGAGCTTCTAGGATGTTTCTATGGGCTCCAAGCTTACTGTTCTAACACAACTAATAAGCATGTTCAAGTTCAAATTGATAACACAACAGCAGTTGCCTATATTAATCATATGGGTGGAATCAAGTCGGTGTCATGTGACAAAATGGCTAATCAAATTTGGTCTTGGTGTATTGAAAAGAATATTTGGATTTCAGCTATCCATCTACCAGGTAGAATGAATATGATAGCAGACACCAGGTCACGAAAGTTCCATGATAATAAAGAATGGATGTTGAATCAAGAGGTATTCAATGATATAGTAATCAGATTTGGAATGACCGACATCGACTTGAATCATCAGCTATCGAGATATGTCTCATGGAAACCAGATCCAGGAGCAGTGGCGATTGATGCTTTCTCGCTACATTGGGGTGGTATGTTTTCATATATATTTCCACCTTTCTGCCAATGTTTACTTAAAATCAGACAAGATGCTGCTTCAAGGGTATTGGTAGTACCAGATTGGCCTATACAGCCATGGTATCTGTTGATATTAGAATTAACAACACAAATGTTGATGAAAGTCCAAAAAGGAGTAATTTATTGTTGCACTCTGTAAGAGGGTAACAACATCCATTATACCATCGTTTGGATTTGTTGATTTGCAGGTTTTAAGAATGCCTTTTCTGGGACGAGGACTGTCTGAGCATACTGTGGACATGCTTACGGCAGCCGGGAGGAAGAGCACTCAAAAACAGTACCTTTCTTATATTAAGAAATGGGAAGAGTTCTGTGTACAAAAGAATGTGCAATAAAGTACTGCAGATATTTCAAATGTTTAGAATTTCTGTCAAAACTTTATTATGATGAAGGTCTGAGTTGTAGTGCAATTAATTCAGCCAGAAGTGCATTGTCCTCATATTTGGTTCTGGATTCAGAAAGAAACCCAATTGGGTCACACCCAATTGTTTCCAGACTAATGAAAGGAATCTTTAATTCCAAACCACCGAAACCTAGGTACGTGACAATCTGGGATGTAAGTGTGGTACTGAAACTAATTCGTGAATGGTCATCAAGTGTGTCTTTACCTTTGGTCAAGCTCAGTATGAAAGTATTCATGCTTATGGCATGAGTGACAGCACAACGAGTGCAAACACTTGGAAAATTACAAAAAGACAGTATGGAAGTAACTGAAGACAAGGTTACATTCTATATCTATGACCTACTAAAGTAAATTAGGCCAGGTGTGACAGGATTTAAAATTATGCTAGCAGCATATCCAAATGATCCATGTCTCTGTATTAAGACATATTTATTAAAATACATTGAGGTCACAAAGAATTTGAGAATACGGAAACTGGGTTGTTGATCACACACAAGAAACCACAGAAGAGAGTTTCAATACAGACTATTTCCAGATGGATAAAAGAAGTCTTAACAGCTGCTGGTATTAACACTTATGTTTTTACGTCTCACTCGACTAGGGCAGCAGAAACGTCGGCGGCCAGGGCAAAAGACGGCCCCGTCGACCATATCCTCGCAGCTGCCAGGTGGTCCAATGAGTTGATGTTTCAACATTTTTACCATCGGCCTATTGTTAATGCGGGGTTGTTTGCAGAAACTATTTTAAGTTCTGTGTAAATTCCTCTGGTTTAAAGGGGATCTGATTCATTTCATTATTGAAATGAATTACTGCATTTGTGGTACAAATGTTATTATGAATGCATGATTGATTATTCTCGTTCCGAGTCAATCTATGCAGTGAGAAGCCGGGATTGATCCACGGCATGAAATCACAAAGCTTTAAAATCTTCACGTAGTCACTCACGTGACTCCGAAGTAAAATAGTAAGATTAAACGAGAACTTACCTAAGTTTGAAGTTTGATCTTTATTTTATGAGGAGTTACGTAGGTGATTACGTGCCCACCACGACCCTACCCTCTATCATAAAGGTCAGATGGAAGTTCTTGTATTACTCGTTTTATTATGAGACTATATTACTTCGGTTGTTGTTTTTTGTGATTTCACACCGCTGCTTTGAAGATTGACGCGCAGGCGCACTGGCGGGGTTCTTCACGTAATCACCTACGTAACTCCTCATAAAATAAAGATCAAACTTCAAACTTAGGTAAGTTCTCGTTTAATCTTACTATTTATCCACATTATACTGCATCTGCCAAACATTTGCCCACTCACCCAGCCTATCCAAGTCACCTTGCAGTCTCCTAGCATCCTCCTCACAGCTAACACTGCCCCCCAGCTTAGTGTCATCCGCAAACTTGGAGATGTTGCTTTCAATTCCCTCATCCAGTTCATTAATATAAATTGTAAATAGCTGGGGTCCCAGCACAGAGCCTTGCGGTACCCCACTAGTCACTGCCTGCCATTGTGAAAAGGACCCGTTTACTCCTACTCTTTGCTTCCTGTTTGCCAGCCAGTTCTCTATCCACATCAATACTGAACCCCCAATAGTATTGATGTTAGTATTGTTGGAACTGAGATCCGTCTCTGGTCCTTGATGGACTTCACTCCAGAATCTTAAAAGGGTTGCAAGATAGCTGATGTGCTGATTTTAATTATTCTATATTCCTCAGGGTTTAGAAAAAAAACCTATCAGTTTGAGAAAACAACAAATGCAACTCAATAAACATGCAAGGTAAACATGCAAAGCTATCAAAGTGCAAAAGGGAAGCAAGATTTGACCATTTGGTTTTGTTTTAATACTTTTTCCCCTCAGAGATTACAATTGCCATGGATAAAGGCATTTGATAAGCTGATGCATTAAAAACATAAAAGGAAATAAAAGACCAAGGATGTTGGAAGCAAAGGTACACAAGGATGTTGGAAGCAATATTGGAATGGATAGAAATTAGGCTGGCAAACAGGAAGAAAAATGGTCTTTATGACACAAAACTAGTGGAATTCCACAGGGACCAATGCAACTTTTCACAAACATATACAAATTACTTGAATAAATGCACAATCGCGAAATACCCTCAGTACAAGTTTCAGCACAGTAGGAACATGAGAATAACACAAATGGATTGAATATTCGTTCTTCCATGCCAAAACTTTATGTTGAAGTGTAAGGAATGTCAACTTACCCAAGACAGACACAAAAAGCTGGAGTAACTGAGTGGGTCTCTGGAGAATTAGGAATAGGTGACGTTTCGGGTCGAGACCCTTCTTCAGACGTCACCTATTCCTTTTCTCCAGAGTTGTCTGACCCACTGTGTTAGTCCAGCATTTAGTGCCAGTTTTCAGTTTTAACCAGCACCTGCAGTTCCTTCCTACACAAGTCAACTTACCTGTTGTGGGCCATGTGGCTCTTCACTAGGTGCCCCGCTGCCAAAGCTGCCATGAGAGAGAGCTCACCCGCCATTACTGTTCCACAAATAATCTCTGCCAGTAGACATGCATTTTCACCAGGTGTCTCCTTACTTGCACCCTGAACTCCAAGCATCTATCAGAAAAGGAGGGAATTTATAAAGTCTTAATGCATCTTTCAAACTATTTTCCAATAGTCTATCACAACTAGGCAGGACTATAACAGCATCAAGACATTTCCATAATTTGAATCCGTCTTTAGACTAGAATGTTCGTGACCGTCTTCACCTGCTGCAGGAGTTGCACTAATCATTCCTGGAGTTCACGATGCAGCAGTTGAGCAGTATTCTCTCTCTCTCTCTCTCTCTCTCTCTAAAACAATGCATTTAAAAAAAATCTTAAATTCTGTAGAATTTACAGGAAAAATAGGAATGTACAATCACAGAAGAGGTGGAATGCCAATGACAGATGGGTGGCTCAATGAGAAAGCAACTCTGCACAGCCCACTGGGTAATACTGTGAAACACTGATTTCTAAACGCAACAATTTGCAACGTGTGCCATGTTTTCAGGGAAACGTTGTAAGCACATATTCCCTAACTATGGTCAACCATCAGGTCTTTAAAGCAAAAAAAAAATAATTGAGGGTGTAGGTCTTATGGCATGGTGTTAAGGGGCTGTCCCACTGTACGAGCTAATTGAAGAGTTCTCCCGAGTTTCCCCTGATTCGAACTCGGAGAATTACGGCAATAGCCGCTCGTAGGTACTCGGGGCTCTCGTAGACATTTTTCAACATGTTGAAAAATGTTCACGAGTCTACCGCGTTTCCCGAGTACCTGCCGTTAGCGTTACGAGCAGCTAAGAGACGTCCCCAGCTCAGACGTACCCGCTACGTACATTCTATGTGCTTACCACGAGATTGATTTTTTTTTAAACTCGGGAGAACTCTTGAATTACCTCGTACAGTGGGACAGGCCCTTTAGAGTGGTTTATTGATGCAATGAAACAAAAGGTTTGTGCCTCACTCCATGATGTGTCCATGTAATGAAGGACAGTATTCTTTTGATTCATAGAAACATAGAAAATAGGTGCACGAGTAGGCCATTCGGCCCTTCGAGCCTGCACCGCCATTCAATATGATCATGGCTGATCATCCAACTCAGTATCCTGTACCTGCCTTCTCTCCATACCCCCTGATCCCTTTAGCCACAAGGGCCACATCTAACTCCCTCTTAAATATAGCCAATGAACTGGCCTCAACTACCTTCTGTGGCAGAGAGTTCCAGAGATTCACCACTCTCTGTGTGAAAAATGTTTTTCTCATCTCGGTCCTAAAGGATTTCCCCTTAATCCTTAAACTGTGACCCCTTGTCCTGGACTTCCCCAACATCGGGAACAATCTTCCTGCATCTAGCCTGCCCAACCCCTTAAGAATTTTGTAAGTTTCTATAAGATCCCCCCTCAATCTTCTAAATTTTAGCGAGTACAAGCCGAGTCTATCCAGTCTTTCTTCATATGAAAGTCCTGACATCCCAGGAATCAATCTGGTGAACCTTCTCTGTACTCCCTCTACGGCAAGAATGTCTTTCCTCAGATTTGGAGACCAAAACTGTACGCAATACTCCAGGTGTGGTCTCACCAAGACCCTGTACAACTGCAGTAGAACCTCCCTGCTCCTATTCTCAAATCCTTTTGCTATGAATGCTAACATACCATTCGCTTTCTTCACTGCCTGCTGCACCTGCATGCCTACTTTCAATGACTTGTGTACCATGACACCCAGGTCTCGTTGCATCTCCCCTTTTCCTAATCGGCCACCATTTAGATAATAGTCTACTTTCCTCTTTTTGCCACCAAAGTGGATAACCTCACATTTATCCACATTATACTGCATCTGCCATGCATTTGCCCACTCACCCAGCCTATCCAAGTCACCTTGCAGCCTCCTAGCATCCTCCTCACAGCTAACACTGCCCCCCAGCTTCGTGTCATCCGCAAACTTGGAGATGTTGCATTCAATTCCCTCGTCCAAATCATTAATATATATTGTAAAAAGCTGGGGTCCCAGCACTGAGCCTTGCGGTACCCCACTAGTCACTGCCTGCCATTCTGAAAAGGGCCCGTTTACTCCTACTCTTTGCTTCCTGTTTGCCAGCCAGTTCTCTATCCACATCAATACTGAACCCCCAATACCGTGTGCTTTAGGTTTGTATACTAATCTCTTATGTGGGACCTTGTCGAAAGCCTTCTGAAAGTCCAGATATAACACATCCACTGGTTCTCCCTTATCCACTCTACTAGTTACATCCTCGAAAAATTCTATAAGATTCGTCAGACATGATTTACCTTTCGTAAATCCATCCTGACTTTGTCCAATGATTTCACCTCTTTCCAAATGTGCTGCTATCCCATCTTTAATAACAAACTCTAGCAGTTTCCCCACTACCGATGTTAGACTAACTGGTCAGAAATTCCCCGTTTTCTCTCTCCCTCCCTTTTTAAAAAGGGGGGTTACATTAGCTACCCTCCAATCCTCAGGAACTACTCCAGAATCTAAGGAGTTTTGAAAAATTATCACTAATGCATCCACTATTTCTGGGGCTACTTCCTTAAGTACTCTGGGATGCAGCCTATCTGGCCCTGGGGATTTATCGGCCTTTAATACATTCAATTTACCTAACACCACTTCCCGGCTAACCTGGATTTCACTCAGTTCCTCTATCTCATTTGACCCGCGGTCCCCTGCTATTTCCGGCAGGTTATTTATGTCTTCCTTAGTGAAGATAGAACCAAAGTAGTTATTCAATTGGTCTGCCATGTCCTTGTTCCCCATGATCAATTCACCTGTTTCTGACTGCAAGGGACCTACATTTGTTTTACCTAATCTCTTTCTCTTCACATATCTATAAAAACTTTTGCAGTCAGTTTTTATGTTCCCTGCCAGTTTTCTTTCATAATCTATTTTCCCTTTCCTAATTAAGCCCTTTGTCCTCCTCTGCTGGACTGAATTTCTCCCAGTCCTTTGGTAGGCTGCTTTTTCTGGCTAATTTGTACGCTTCATCTTTTGATTTGATACTATCCCTGATTTCCCTTGTTATCCACGGATGCACTACCTTCCCTGATTTATTCTTTTGCCAAACTGGGATGAACAATTTTTGTAGTTCATCCATGCAGTCTTTAAATGCCTTCCATTGCATATCCACCGTCAACCCTTTAAGAATCAATTGCCAGTCAATCTTGGCCAATTCACGTTTCATACCCTCAAAGTTACCTTTCTTTAAGTTCAGAACCCTTGTTTCTGAATTAACAATGTCACTCTCCATCCTAATGAAGAACTCAACCATATTATGGTCACTCTTGCCCAAGGGGCCACGCACAACAAGACTGCTAACTAACCCTTCCTCATTACTCAATACCCAGTCTAGAATAGCCTGCTCTCTCGTTGGTTCCTCCACATGTTGGTTTAGAAAACTATCCCGCATACATTCCAAGAAATCCTCTTCCTCAGCACCCCTGCCAATTTGATTCACCCAATCTATATGTAGATTGAAGTCACCCATTATAACTGTTTTACCTTTGTTGCACGCATTTCTAATTTCCTGTTTGATGCCATCCCCAACTCCACTACTACTGTTAGGTGGCCTGTACACAACACCCACTAGCGTTTTCTGCCCCTTAGTGTTTCGTAGCTCTACCCATATCGATTCCACATCCTCCAAGCTAATATCCTTCCTTTCCATTGCGTTAATCTCCTCTCTAACCAGCAACGCTACCCCACCTCCTTTTCCTTTCTGTCTATCCCTCCTGAATATTGAATAGCCCTGGATGTTCAGCTCCCAGCCTTGGTCACCCTGGAGCCATGTCTCCGTGATCCCAACTATATCATAATCATTAATAACTATCTGCACATTCAACTCATCCATCTTATTACGAATGCTCCTTGCATTGAGACACAAAGCCTTCAGGCTTGTTTTTACAACGCTCTTACCCCTTATACAATTATGTTGAAAAGTGGCCCTTTTTGATTTTTGCCCTGGATTTGTCTGCCTGCCATGTTTACTTTTCACCTTGTTACCTATTGCTTCTACCCTCATTTTACACCCCTCTGTCTCTCTGCTCACACATTTAAGAAACCCACCACCTCTTATTCTCTGTTTATTATTTTTTTCTTCTTCCCCCCCTACCTGTTGGGTCCGAGTGCTTCCCTTCTCTGCCTCCTGCCTCACACACTGTCTACAAGCTTTCTCTATTTGAGTCCCTCCCCCCAACCGTTCTACTTTAAAGTCTCCGCAGTAGCCTTTGCAAATCTCCCCGCCAGGATATTGGTCCCCCTCGGGTTCAAGTGCAACCCGTCCTTTTTGTACAGGTCACACCTTCCCCAAAAGAGGTCCCAATGATCCAGAAACTTGAATCTCTGCCCACTGCACCAGTCCTTCAGCCATGCATTTATCCTCCACCTCGCTCCATTCCTACTCTCACTGTCGCGTGGCACAGGCAGTAATCCCGAGATTGTTACCTTTGCGGTCCTTCTCCTTAACTCTCCTCCTAACGCCCTAAATTCTCCTTTCAGGACCTCTTCCCCTTTTCTACCTATGTCATTGGTACCTATATGCACCACCACCTCAGGCTCCTCTCCCTCCCATTTCAGGATATCTTGGACACGTTCAGAAACATCCCGGACCCTGGCACCAGGGAGGCAAACTACCATCCGGGTCTCCTGACTGCGTCCACAGAATCGCCTATCTGACCCCCTAACTATAGAGTCCCCTATTACTACTGCCCTCCTCTTCTTTTCCTTACCCTTCTAAGCAACAGGGCCGGTCTCTGTACCGGAGGCCTGGGTGCTGTCACTACCCCCAGATAGGCTGTCCCCCCAACAGTACTCAAACAGGAGTACTTATTGCCAAGGTGTACAGCCACTGGTCTCTAGTCCCTGCCTCTGCCCCTCCTAACCGTGACCCACTTGCCTGCCTCCTGTGGTCTTGGAGTGACCACCTCTCTATAACTCCTCTCTATGAGTTCCTCGCTCTCCCTGACCAGACGGAGGTCATCGAGCTGCTGCTCCAGGTTCCTAATACGATCCCTTAGGAGCCCCATATCAATGCACCTGGTGCAGATGTGGACGTCTGGAAGGCTATCAGATTCCTTGACCTCCCACATCTGACATCCAGAACAGTAAACTGCCCTGGCCCTCATACTCCTCCTGTAGCTAGGATACAATACAAATACAATACAAGTACAATACAATACAAAGTACAATCTGCTGGAAGAAATCAGCAGGGATCTGACTCCCAATCAGCTGCTTCCTCTAGTCCGCTTCCACCAATCAGCGGCTTCCTCAAGCCCACTTGTTTTGGACTGTAAACTGCGAATGGAACGTTACCGATTTGGGCTCCTCCTCCCACTGCAACAGCTCCAACGGCTCCCGGGCCTCTGTGGAACGAAGCCCCGCGATGGGGTTTTGTACTCCTCCCACACCAACAGCTCCAACGGCTCCCAGGCCTCTCATTCAATGGTATGCCAAAGCACTATTGACCCCTCAGCCTCACGGTGTACATACAAGTTCCCCTATCACTACTTAAATAGTTGGAAACATTTTCCTAGTCTCAATTAACAGCTACCTCATACCATCATCAATATAGTCATACAGCACGGATACAGCATACATACATCCTTCGTCCATGCCAATCCAGCAGTCTACTTGAGCTGGTCCAATTTGCTCATATTTAGTCAATATCCTTCTAAACCTCTTACCCATGTTTGTATATTATTGCAAAGTACGTTATGAAATTAATAACCTCTGAGATGTCTGGCTGTGAATATCCCTTGCCAAAGAACCATTGTCAAGAAGCTATTTTAGAATATCTAAGTGAAATACTATTAATATTACTTTGCTGTGAGAATGCTACTATCTCCATTTACTTCATTGGAATAATTAAATGTTTTGGAAATATTCGGCCCCTATGTCAATAAATAGACAATAGGTGTAGAAGTACGCCATTCGGCCCTTCAAACCAGCACCGCCATTCAATGTGATCATGGCTGATCATCCCCAATCAGTACCCCATTCCTGCCTTCTCCCCATATCCCAACTCCGCTATTTTTAAGAGCCCCATCTAGCTCTCTCTTGAAAGCATCCAGAGAACTTGCCTCCACCGCCCTCTGAGGCAGAGAATTCCACAGACTCACCACTCTCTGTGAGAAAAAGTGTTTCCTCGTCTCCGTTCTAAATGGCTTACTCCTTATTCTTAAACTGTGGCCCCTGGTTCTGGACTCCCCCAACATCGGGAACATGTTTCCTGCCTCTAGCGTGTCCAAACCCTTAACAATCTTATATGTTTCAATGAGATTCCCTCTCATCCTTCTAAACTCCAGAGTGTACAAGCCCAGCTGCTCCATTCTCTCAGCATATGACAGTCCCGCCATCCCGGGAATTAACCTTGTAAACCTACGCTGCACTCCCTCAATAGCAAGAATGTCCTTCCTCAAATTAGGTGACCAAAACTGCACACAATACTCCAGGTGTGGTCTCACTAGGGCTTTGTACAACTGCAGAAGGACCTCTTTGCTCCTATATTCAATTCCTCTTCTTATAAAGGCCAACATGCCATTCGCATTCTTCACTGCCTGCTGTACCTGCATGCTTACTTTCATAGACTGATGTACAAGGACCCCCAGATCCCGTTGTACTTCCCCTTTTCCCAACTTGACACCATTTAGATAATCTTCCTTCCTGCTTATGCTACCAAAGTGGGTAACCTCACATTTACCCATACTAAACTGCATCTGTCCACTCACCCAACCTGTCCAAGTCACCCTGCATTCTCGTAGCATCCTCCTCACAGTTCACACTGCTACCCAGCTTTGTGTCATCTGCAAATTTGCTAATGTTACTTGTAACCCCTTCATCTAAATTATTAATATATATTGTAACTAGCTGCGGTCCCAGCACCGAGCCTTGCAATACCCCACTAGTCACTGCCTGCCATTCTGAAAGGGACTCGTTAATCCCCACTCTTTGTTTCTTGTCTGCCAACCAATTTTCTATCCATGTCACCACTCTACCCCCAATACCATGTGCCCTAATTTTGGCCACTAATCTCCCATGTGGGACCTTATCAAATGCTTTCTGATCCAATACACTACATCCACTGGCTCTCCATTGCCCATTTTCCTAGTTACATCTTCAAACAATTCCAGAAGATTAGTCAAGCATGATTTCCCCTTGGACCGATCCTGTTACTGCTATCCAAATGTTTGGCTATCTCATCTTTTATAATTGTCCATTTTATTTTTCTGATGTACAAGAAGTGTATAATAGCTCAATGGCGATACTACACTTAAGTAAAAAAAAGTACAACGTGGTACAGATGCTCACCTTTAGACAGGACTGTTGCGGTCGCAAGTTGGTCCCTCCACCAACAGTGCCAACTTCTATGGATGGCATGGTGCAACTGATGTACAAATCTTCACTACAACTGCCAGTCGATTCCATCAATGTAATACAATTTGAACTTCCAACATTTTGGGCTGGATCCTGAAACATTTGAAAGGGTTAATGCCGACTGAGAAATGCAGAAAATGCTATATTTGCAAACTGCCAATTTAACAGACCGAATCTAGGATTATGGATTAGATGAATTTTCTAAATTAATCTTCAATTTCCCATCCCTCGCCCCCATCAACTCCTTAATGATAGCAAAAGGATAGACCAAAAAATGCTAAACTAACATCAGGAGAATGGAAACATCCGTGTTCTTAAGTAATTAAATGGTCATTTGATAAAACTTTGAAGAATCATTCCAGTGACTGAGACACAATAAGGGCCGGGTTTATATTCCTAAAAATTATGTGGCCCGCACAGCAAAATCAGTACAGTGCATAATTATGAATCGGCCATTCCAAAATTAGTTTATTTCAAGCTTTCAAAGTTTCTCCAATGATCCAAGCCAGTAAGAGAATTTGGCAGTGTTCATTAGCATATTATCCAGAAAGGTGGTGGCTTTTAGCAGCAACTGTTCAAAAGCACCAGTTAAAAGGCAAACCACCTGGTAAATGAAATCATTGATGGTAAAAGCACATGGAAGTGCAGGGCACGATGGCATGGAAACATATGTAGGCTATTTAATCTCGTCAGTCTGTACAGCCATTCTTAGACCAACGTCATAGTCACACATCACGCACAGGCCCTTTGGCCCAACTCGTCCATACTGAACAAGATGCCCATCTATGCTAGTCCTGGTACTCCTCTAAATATGACTGTCCATTTGCTGCCTGACCAGCAGAGTTCCTCCAGCTCTTTGTTTTTGCTCGAATTCAATAAATGTGCTGTTAGGAGATTTTTGATACAAAACCATGTGATGATACAGATCACTGCTGCCTTAACTTGTTTGGGACAAGACCCTCAGCTACAGAAAATCGCTCATTAACTACTTCTAAAAACAAACACATTTGAACACTGACACCACAAATGCTCAGCCAGTTATTACAAGTTTGAAACATTAAAAAAAGATGCACCCAATTACTAGAAAAAATATTTTTTTTTAAATCAAGGATCACTGTACCCACCTGGCCACATGCAATATAAATAGCAGTGACAATGTTTGCAGCATGTGCATTGTAACCTCCAAGACTACCAGCCATTGCTGAGCCCACTAAGTTTTTGTTGATATTCACGTCAATAATAGAGTATGTGGAGGTCTTTAATGTCTGAAGAAAATAAAACATAGACCAGGTTGTTTTGAAGATCTCACATTGGAAACATGGAATCAGTGCAGTTAGTGGAATTAGTGTATAATTAATGCTAAATTCTTTAACTGATCGATGTACACATTTATATACCTCTCGTACAACTTTAGCAGGAATGACCGCTTCACAGACTACAGATTTCCCCCTTCCTTCAATCCAGTTGATAGCAGCAGATTTCTTGTCAGTGCAGTAGTTACCACTAACTGCAAGTATCTGCATAGCTGGAAATTCCTCCTGCAACCGGGAAAGAGCCTTCTCTGTGCCCTAAATTTTCAGTGGGGGAAGAAAGACAGACAAGATGGACATTAATGGTGAAGGCAACAATAAACTGATACAGAGCTGAGGCGCTGGTCAGGCCGCACTAGGAAGGATGTGCTGGCTCTGGAGAGGGCCCAGAGGAGGTTTACAAAAATGATCCCGGAATGAGTGGGTTAACATATGATGAACGTTTGACGGCACTGGGCCTGTACTCGTTGGAGTTTAGAAGGATGGGGGGGGGGGGGGAAAGAACCTCATTGAAGCTTATTCAATAGTGAAAGGCTTTGATAGAGTGGATGTGGAGAGGATGTTTCCACTAGTTTATTATAAAACCAGTTTGTCTTCTAGTTATAGCCTGTTACCACAGTTGTAGCTGTGTGTTTGGAAAGTTCCCTTCCCCACTCCCCATTGTCCTCCCGATAGGGTGACGGTACATTTCTGGGCTGCAACACTTCCCTTCCATGATCTCTCTGTCGCTCTCTACCCAAACCTTAATTTCTTCACACTATGTCCCATGTGTTTCCTCAGAAGGGAATCTTTCTGGAGCTTATCCTGATTGTTGATCTTTTTCTCTTTCAGACAGCTGTCCTCTAAACAATGTGCTTCATGTTATTTCCCTCTGGCCTGCCTGGATCCCATGGTCTCTCTGGCATATGGTAAAGGGGTTCAGGGGCACGTTTGATGGGTGTGGATGGTGTTAAGCCCCGAGTTTCATTGCTGGATGTTTTCAAGAGTTAGATTTAGCTCTTGGGGCTAAGGAAATCAAGGGATGTGGGGAGAACGTCAGAACGGTGTACTGATTTTGGATGATCAGCTATGATCATATTGAATCATGGGCCGAATGGCCGACTCCTGCACCTATTTTCTATGTTTCTAGTTGGAGAGTCTAGGAGGTCATAGCCTCAGAATTAAAGGACGTTCCTTCAAGAAGGAGATGAGGGGGAATTTCTTTCATCAGAGGGTGTTTGTGGAATTCTTTGCCACAGAAGGCTGTGGAAGCCAAATCGACAGATATTTTAAGGCTAAGATTGGCAGATTCTTGATTAGCATGGGTGTCAAGGGTTATGGGGAGAAGGCAGGAGAATGGGGTTAGGCGGTAGATCAGCCATGATTGAATGGCGGAGTAGCCTTGATGGGCCGAATGGCCCAAATCTGCTCCTATCACTTATAACCTTAAGATACACCTTTGCACTAGTCATATGTTCCCTACCATTCTCTCTCGCATGTCCATTAACTCCACCGATACTCCTGCCACCTATCTACACTTGGGGTAATTTACAGTAAATCAACCAGCACAACTTTGGGATATGGAAGAAAACCAGACCACCGGGGACAATATCAGGAGTCGTTTGTCATTTTATCCTATCAAAGACCTCCTTGTTTTCTTTCCTACATCAATAAACTACAAATACTGGTTTACAAACGACAAAGTGTTGGAGTAACTCAGTGTGTGTTAGGCAGTATCTCTGGAGAACATGGATAGGCGGTGTTTTGGGTTGGAATCTTTCAGACAGAGATACTCCAGCATTCTTGAATTCTCTTGTTTTCCCTCCTACCCTCCACTCTAATCTCTGACAAGTCACTGTCAGAGATTAGAACTGGTTCCATCTGTTAAATATTCCATCCTGAATTCTCTCTGCATTTTTCCCCAACAGGTCTATATTTATTGGAAACACGAACCCACCTTTGAGATCATGTTCATGCCCATGGCATCCCCAGTTTTAGATTGAAAGCGGATATAGAGGTTACGACCAGCGAGAGCAATCTGCAACTTCTGAAGCCTGGCAAACCTGTATAACACAATAATAAGAGCAAGCAGGTAGATAAAAGAGTAAGCAATAATAAAACATAGAAACATAGAAAATAGGTGCAGGAGTAGGCCATTCGGCCCTTCGAGCCTGCACCGCCATTCAATATGATCATGGCTGATCATCCAACTCAGTATCCTGTACCTGCCTTCTCTCCATACCCCCTGATCCCTTTAGCCACAAGGGCCACATCTAACTCCCTCTTAAATATAGCCAATGAACTGGCCTCAACTACTTTCTGTGGCTGAGAATTCCACAGATTCACCACTCTGTGTGAATTTTTTTTTTCTCATCTCGGTCCTAAAAGACTTCCCCCTTATCCTTAAGCTGTGACCCCTTGTTCTGGACTTCCCCAACATCGGGAACAATCTTCCTGCATCTAGCCTGTCCAACCCCTTAAGAATTTTGTAAGTTTCTATAAGATCCCCCTCAATCTTCTAAATTCTAGCGAGTACAAGCCGAGTCTATCCAGTCTTTCTTCATATGAAAATCCTGCCATCCCAGGAATCAGTCTGGTGAACCTTCTCTGTACTCCCTCTATGGCAAGAATGTCTTTCCTCAGATTAGGACACCAAAACTGTACGCAATACTCCAGGTGTGGTCTCACCAAGGCCCTGTACAACTGCAGTAGAACCTCCATGCTCCTATACTCAAATCATTTTGCTATGAATGCTAACATACCATTCGCTTTCTTCACTGCCTGCTGCACCTGCATGCCTACTTTCAATGACTGGTGTACCATGATACCCAGGTCTCGTTGCATCTCCCCTTTTCCTAATCGACCACCATTCAGATAATAGTCTACTTTCCTGTTCTTGCCACCAAAGTGGATAACCTCACATTTATCCACATTATACTGCATCTGCCATGCATTTGCCCACTCACCCAACCTATCCAAGTCACCTTGCAGCCTCCTCACAGCTAACACTGCCCCCCAGCTTCATGTCATCCGCAAACTTGGAGATGTTGCATTCAATTCCCTCGTCCAAATCATGAATATATATTGTAAATAGCTGGGGTCCCAGCACTGAGCCTTGCGGTACCCCACTAGTCACTGCCTGCCATTCTGAAAAGGACCCGTTTACTCCTACTCTTTGCTTCCTGTCTGCCAGCCAGTTCTCTATCCACATCAATACTGAACCCCCAATACCGTGTGCTTTAAGTTTGCATACTAATCTCTTATGTGGGACCTTGTCGAAAGCCTTCTGAAAGTCCAGATATAACACATCCACCGGTTCTCCCTTATCCACTCTACTAGTTACATCCTCAAAAAATTCTATAAGATTCGTCAGACATGATTTACCTTTCATAAATCCATGCTGAGTTTGTCCAATGATTTCCCCACTTTCCAAATGTGCTGCTATCCCATCTTTAATAAGTGACTCTAACAGTTTCCCCACTACCGATGTTAGACTAACTGGTCTGTAATTCACTGTTTTCTCTCTCCCTCCCTTATTAAAAAGTGGTGTTACATTAGCTACCCTCCAATCCTCAGGAACTACTCCAGAATCTAAAGAGTTTTGAAAAATTATCACTGATGCAGCCACTATTTTTCGGGCTACTTCCTTAAGTACTCTGAGGTGCAACCTATCTGGCCCTAGGGATTTATCAGCCTTTAATCCATTCAATTTACCTAACACCACTTCCCCGCTAACCTGGATTTCACTCAGTTCCTCCATCTCATTTGACTCCCGGTCCCCTGCTATTTCCGGCAGATTATTTATGTCTTCCTCAGTGAAGACAGAACCAAAGTAGTTATTCAATTGGTCTGCCATGTCCTTGTTCCCCATGATCAATTCACCTGTTTCTGACTGCAAGGGACCTACATTTGTTTTAACTATTTTTTTTTCTCTTCACAAATCTATAAAAACTTTTGCAGTCAGTTTTTATGTTCCCTGCCAGTTTTCTTTCATAATCTATTTTCCCTTTCCTAATTAAGCCCTTTGTCCTCCTCTGCTGGACTCTGAATTTCTCCCAGTGGTAGGCTGCTTTTTCTGGCTAATTTGTATGCTTCTTTTGTTTTGATACTACCCCTGAGCAATCTTTAAAATACAGAACACGTAGATGTACAGGAAATTATAAATTGCAATAGATGCTTCAGCTACAGTATCTTATTAACATCTTATCTGACAACCTTTTGAACACCAGCCTTTGTCACCTACTCCACCCATCTGCCGATCAAACCCCCTTCACCCGTTTCCTCCCATTACATGCCAATTTCCTGCCCCCACCTCTTTTCCAGCCATCTTTCCCACCCCCACAACAGCCAGTGTGAAAAAGGGTCTCAACCCAAAGCATCACCTATCCATTCTCTTCACAGATTTAGTTTAGAGGTACAGCATGGAAACAGGTCCTTTGGCCCACCGAATCTGCACCGCCCAGCGATCTCCGCACATTAACACTATCCTACATGCATCAAGGACAATTTTACATTTATTCCAAGCCAATTAACCTACAAACCCGTACGTCTTTGGAGTGTGGGAGGAAACCAAAGATCTCAGAAAACCCACGCAGGTCATGCAGAGAACGTGCAAACAAGCACCCAGGGTCAGGATTGAACCCAGGTCTCTGGTGCTGCAAGGCATTAGCTCTACCACTGCGTCATCCTGCCGCCCACCGTGCCTGATCTCTAGCAGTTTGTTTTGCTCAGAAAATTCCAGCATCTGCAGTTTCTTGCACCTTCATATTATTTATATTGTTAACTTTAATATTTCTCCAATCATTACACAAGTATATTTCTGCTAAAAAGCAGAGACCACTCAGCTGGATGGGGATATTTGGAAGACAAAACATTCTTGCATTGTCTGACCCAGCATGAAGGAAGGAACTGCAGATGCTGGTTTACAACAAAAATAGACGCAGAATGCTGGAGTAACTCAGCAGGACAGGCAGCATCTCTGGAGAGAATGATTGGGTGACAGTTCAGGTCGAGACCCTCCTTCAGACCTTCAGATTTTCTGACCCAGGATGTCCCCGACTTACTTCTCAATTACAATCATGTTAAAATGCAACAACACATTTGTCCACAACAGATCCTTGGAAACAGCAATATCATATCAACGAGTATTAGGCTTAAGTGTTATTATTTGAAGTGTACGTACCAGACAAAATACCAAAACCAACTCTTTTTCACATTTGAAATAATGGAATGAGATGCCAGAATGAAATACCAAATGGTATGGATAAATTTACAGCATGATAAAGTTTGTTTTCACAGTCCTTTCCTCAGTGTAGAGAATTGTAAACCTAGAGAGTAGAGGGTTAAGGTTTGAGGGGAGGAATTTAATAGGGACCTCAGGTAAATATTTTCCACTCAGGAGGTCAGTCAGTGTCTGGAAGGAGCTGCCAGAGGAAGCTATAGCAGTAACAATTATGACTTTTACAAGACATCGGGACAGATACATGGATAGGAAGGTTTGGAGGGATATGGGCCAAATATAGGCAAATGGGACTAGCCCAGTATGCCAACTTAGTTGGTAGGGACAAGGTGGGCCAAAGGCTCGTTTACAGCTGTTATGATCTTATGTTTTGAAAGGGGCCTCAGTTTAAAGGTGTTATCCAAAAACAACACCACTTCATTACTGGAGCGGAACTTGCAACTCTGGCGCAATGACTCAGAGGAGCGGGTGCTATCCATCAAGTCAAATCTGTGGGACGAGTGCAGTAACTCATTATTATTTCATGGGGATCAAAGAGCATCAGCAAAGATAGTCGATTTTTAAAGATACAAATTCAAACTTAGAAATACAACATTTTACCTGCTAGTACTATCAAACATCTTCTTCATAATTTGGAAGCCATCAGAGCTCTCCAACCACGCTTTCACCTCTGCAGCTTCGCAGGCAGTTGGAAGTCTCACAACTGGTCCTCTTGTCATTCCATCTGCCAGCACACAACTCCGTGCTCCACCACCAAGCTAAAATTGAAAGGGATTCTTTTAAAATGGAAATCTGAGGAATTCTTTGCTACAGACGGCTGTAGACGTCATGTCAACGGATATTTTAAGGCGGTGATTGACAGATTCTTGATTAGTAAGGGAGTCAGGGGTTACGGGGAGAAGGCAGGAGAATGGGGTCAAGAGGGAAAAATAGATCAGCCATGAGTGAATAAGCGGAGTAGACTTGATGGCCTAATTGAATGGCCTAATTCTGCTCCTATCACTTCTAACATTCAATTCCTTTCCTGACACTTCAAACGTCACGAGGTATATTGATGCATGGAAGCACTCAACCACACATCACTTGTGCAATAAAGCTGGTAATTTACAGTTCATACTTACACTAATTGCTCTGCAACCTCGGTTAGTGCTTGCCACGAGACAGCCTTCAGTGGTTGCCATGGGCACTTGGAATTCTTTCCCATTCAAACAAAGTGGTCCTGCAACTCCAACAGGAACAGGCACATAGCCTATGACATTCTCACAGCAACTTCCTATGACCTGAAAGTTCAAAGATTCACACACATGAAAAATAGAATTAGAAAATAGAAAAATAGAACATCGACTATCATAGATTCCACCCCATTGAACTAGTTTCATTCATTCTGATTCAAACAGTTAACGCCGACAGGCCTGACTTACCAACGAGTAATCATAGTCCCTGAAGGGAAGGAGGTGCAGTGCAGTGGGCTCCGGGAGCTTTGGAGCAAGCAGTTGGCGGCGGATGAATATACCTCGCTCTGGGGTTTCCATCATGTTCTCCAGTTTATATGCTGGAATATATTTGGTATTCACCAGGAGAATTATCTCAGCATCAGTAAGGGAATTTGGTCCTTTCTGTTATAAATCAGAAAACGTCAAACCCCATTTCACAAGATCCTACATTGTTCAATTTTAAGCACTGCTAAAATTACAACAAATCATCCCACAGATGGAGAAAAAGACAAAGACTAACATTAACAACTTGATGTTAACTCCACAATATACTCTAGAGTCATTTTATAATTCTCACTAAAGGTTATTTCAATAGGTCAATTCCAATAGCATCCTTATCTTTAGTTTGGTTTGGAGATGTGGCACAATGAGTTCACGCCAACCATCGATCAGCCTTACACTAGTTCTACCCTATACACTAGGACAATTTACAGATGCCAATCAACTTACAAACCTGCACTTCTTTGGGATGTGGGATCACCTGGAGTAAACCCACACGGGTACAGGGAGAATGTACAAACTTCCTACAGACAGCACCAGTTGTCGGGATCGAATCCGAGTCTCTGGTGCTGCGAGGCAGCAACTGTACCGCTGCACCACTGGGCCAATCTGTTTTAATAGTTATAAATTCCAGTAGCCATTCCGGCAGCCCAGCTGTTCAAGAATAATATTGGAACTACCAGATTATAGTCAATTTGTCCAATGGACAACAAAAGTCACAACAAGCTTAACTAAGTAAACACAGGTTCAAGTTCACAATCCCATTTTTCTTCCATTCCACTTCCCATTATAGGAAAACCAGTAGAAACCAATGTCAAAAACTCTTACCTCAGAATTTTTAAGTATGGACAAACATTCTTCAATTGGTCTTGGGTCTAATAAAAGCTCAGTATCTAGCTCTTCTGGTGTTCCCGAAGATGAAGAGCTGGGAGGAGTGAAGTCTCCCAACATAAAATTTGGTTTTGATGTACAATTGATTGAATGAGGGACAAAAGACTCAATCGGCTTAATGACTTCATCTGCATGAAAAACAGTCTAATTAATGTTAAGTACTAGCAAGATTACAATAAGACAATGTCATGCATTCAAAAGGCATTAGCAGGAATAAATCTACAAGAACAATATTTGTAATACTTGATAACCAAAAACAAAGTGTAATTTAGAAAACTTCTCAGCATTTGTTAGGATCAAACTTTAGAGAATGCAGGTGGTAAACATTCCAAGTAGCTGATTTCCACAAATTATTGAAATATAATCAAAATAACATATCTGAAATACAAGTAGATTAATAATCCAGGGGACAAGACCTTAAATTGCACAATACCTATTTTATGCTTCAAATTTGATTTTACAAAGCTGTAAAACTCAAGATATAGCTGAAATTCTATTAAAGTACATGTCGATAACTTTTTACCTGTATTTTCTTTACTGGTGAATTCATCACCAACTGGACAATTTGATTGTAATCTGGTAGTTCCAATATTATTCCTGCAACAATCAGTATTCTTTGTGTGCACCAAAGATGACGACATAGGATTCTTCAGTGAGAGAGTCGATTCCGTCTCAGTCTGTTCAAAGAAGATGTATTTGATGGCGAGGAAGAGCGCCAGGCCAAGGGTGATTACTTGTTCAATATCCATACTGACCATCCTGCCATTTGCAAGACAAAAAATCATAATCAGCATAAAAACTTTATTACACAGAAATAGTAGAGAATAAAGAAGGTTATCTACTGTTACAACAGGATCTTGAACTAGTCCTATGGGCAGCAACGGTGTTTAATTCAGATAAATACAATATTTTGCATTTTGGCAAGACAAATCAGGGCAAGACTCGCACAGTAAATGGAAGGGGCTTGGGGACTGTTGTAGAATGGAGTCTGGGAAGGTGGGGGCGTGCAAATCTGCAGGTATATATCTCCATGAATGTGTCATCATAGGTAGACAGCATGGTGGGGAAAGCGTTTGGCACAACTTATGTTGTATGTAAAGATTACTTTCTATGGATAGAAGGCAAAATATTAGCTTTGTGCATGTGTCATCTGCAATATCTGCTGGCCTCCCAGGTTACCTCTCAGGGATTATGTGACTGAGGGGCTTGTGTGCCTAAATCATGAAGCTCAATGCCAGAAGTGGCATAGATCTAGCCTGATTAGTCTTTTCCTCCCACTTGCTGTTTATCAATGCTTACAAATGTAATATTTCTAACTTCATAATAGGAACCATTACCAGTACGGTTCTGTAATGCAGTAAAATGTAAGAAAACAAAGTGTTATATAAATGTACTCTGTAGTGAAACTGTGCAGATTGTGCAGAAATTTAATATTCAAAACCAATGTGAAAATACAAAAACACTTAATAATCTGATGCCTCTCCATGCTTTGAAGAATATTATGGTAAAATTTAGATAACCCATCATCCAAGTGTGGTTTTGGATCTCGCTCAGCAGGTGACATTTCCGTGCTCCACTGCAACTTCAAGTTCCGAGCTCACTCGGGCGGCACAGCTACGGGTGTCTGTCTGTACGAAGTTTGCATGTTCTCCCAGTGGCCAGCGTGGGTTTTCTCCGGGATCTCCGGTTCCCTCCCACACTCCAAAGACGTACATGTTTGTAGGCTAATTGGCTACGATTAAATGATAAATTGTCCCCAGTGTAGGATAGTGTAAGTGTGCAGGGTCGGTGCAGACTTGGTGGGCTGAAAGGCCTGTTTCCGTGCTGTATCTGAGACTAAAATGTATAATACTGTGTAATAGCTAGAACAGATATCACCTTTTGGTGTTTTTACAAGAAATTGATTGCTTTTTTTTTTAAAGGTTTGAAAATGGGTTAATCCAACTTCATTTTTTATCTAAAATTAGCATGCTTATCAAATCTATTTTCATGTCATTGTTCAATCTACAAGATGGCAGCTACTTTAAAAGGTTATTTGTTCGGTTACCTGGAAAGGTAAAACTGCCACAGTGGTACTTCTGGATCGATTCGTCTCGGCATACTTTCATCCAGCCCTGATGCTGACTTGGGTATTTCTAAGGTGCTGCCCTCGGAAGCTGGCTCCGCTATCCAGCGACTATGAGCATGAACCAGAACCAATCCTAGAGACTGGACCACACACAAAATAAAAACAATTCATTCTTCCACAATTATCACTGTTCAATAGACATATTGATCACCAAAATGTTACCATGGAGGCTGTGGAATTTAAGTTCAATTAAAAATCAATTTTGAAAGAAAGCCATCACATGTTTCAAAAGTGGAAACAATTTTTCAAAGAAATAAACTTTAAAGAAAAACCTAGTAATGGTGACCTCAAAACTAGCTGGCTCACCAATGTCCTCCAGGGAAGGAAATAGGTCATACAATTTCAGGTAACCCTCACCTCTTGAGTACGTGTTTGCCCTCTCCTTCGATCCACCTTTAGTCTTCATAATTTTGACCCCTTTCCTCTGCACCCCCCCCCCCCCTCTCCCAACAATCACCCATTTTCCTCTTCCTCCTGGTTCTATCCATCTATTGCCCTCACATTTTACCCACCAGCTTCTTCCTCCTCAATTTGGTTCTGGTTCTATCAGCCCTTCACCTCTCTTCTAATGGTTCTCATTATCACCTTCCTTACTTTCTGCATGCCAAGCCTGGTAGTCTATGTGTTTCTGCTTATAATCCTCCTAGATATCTCCACCTATACCCTCCCTTTACCAGACTTGACCTGCCTTTGTTGTCTGCCTCCGACTATCATCCATCCGTAAGTTTCAACTCAACCCCTCCTCTTTCCTTATCTGGCTCCATCTACCAGTCATCCTTCACCACTCTCTGGTCTACCAATCACCTACAAGCCTGTCTGGCCACCTCCTCTCCTTTTTATACTGGTTGAATAGAAGAGCTCAGACTGAAGAAGGGTCCCAACCCATGATCTGTCCATTCCCTCCCCAGATGCTGCATGACCTGCCCAGTTCCTCCAGCACTTTATCTTGCTCATTATACTTTACATTTTGTAGTTTTGCTTATTATACAAATGTAAAATATTAAAACTATTTAGTTGCGTTGTGTGTTAGTTTTCATAAATTTCAAAGAGTTCTGACTTTTGATGTTCTACTTTGCACTCAGCTGCACCATACTTAGAATCACAACGGATTAAAAGGCATCAAGGAGGAAAGACAGAAAGGGCTGGAGTAACTCAGCGGGTCAGGTAGCATCTAGAGAAAAAGGACGGGACCCTTCTTCAGACATAATTCTACACACAGCCAAAAAGGAGCACTACCTTCAGTGAGGAACTACAATATTCACCACAAGAACGGCTTAATAGCATCAACGCTGATCAAGATGGCCAAAAACGAATACAACTGCCAGACTGGGTCTGTGACTGATTTAGTTTAGTGATACAGCGCGGAAACAGACCCTTCAGCCCATTGAGTCAGCATCAACCTGCGATCCCCACACACTAACACTATCATACACACACTACGGACAATTTTACATTGATACATTTATACCAAGCCAATTAACCTACAAACCTGTATGTCTTTGGAGTGTGGGAGGAAACCTTGGAGAAAACCCACACAGATCATGGAGAGAACGTAAACTCTGCACAGACCTGTAGTCAGGATTGAACCCAGGGCTCTGGCACGGTAAGGCAGTAGCTCTACCACTACGCCACCGTGCTGCCTGCACGATAGCAAAAGATATACCTACATGTCCTTTTACCCACTAGTCCTCCTGCAGCAGATACCTCTGACCATAACAAAATTGGTGGAGGTGACCAGCACATAGAATCAAGAACCTTTCTTCACACAGAAAGCACCCTCTGTACAATTGTGGGGTACTACAATTGCAGAGGGAGCAAATTTGGTAGTTTAAAACAAGGATCCCCGAAAGTCAGGTGGAGCATCAGCAGCAATGTCACCCTCACAGTTCAGTATCCGCATAGACTACGCCATGGAAATACAATGCCTTCGTTGTCACGGACAAAATCCAAAAAATCCAAGCCCAGCTGCGCTCGATGTACTTTCACTAGAAGCACAGCAGCATGTTAAGGCAGTAGCAAGAATGTTTAGGGTTTGGCAACAAATGAATCACACCCTGAGCAACAAATAAAATTTAAAAAGTGACGCAAGTCCAACAACAATCTGATGACAGAACACTTGAAAATATTCTCACTAATTTAATGATTCAACCATTTCTGAAGAAATCATTGTGTAATAATATTCTTATAACTCAGAAACTGATGCAACATAAATTTTCACACTTAATCAAAGATGGCTTTCAATACTGACCATGATGACTTTCACCCTCTGCGTTACGGGATTTGGTTTGTTATCTTCCTCTTCCTCCAAAACTCGAGCAAAATGCCCAAGCTGCCATATTGGACGGCCCTCTCGACTTTCGCGGGAAAGCTATTGGAGAAATGTCACTTTTAATTATTGTGACCTGGTAATCCAACAGGTCGCGCCCGCAACGGCTGCCTCGCCAACAGTCTGTCTGTCCCTTCCTTCTCTGTTGTTTCTTTAGTATGTGTTAAATGTATGTTTTTTGTGTTCTTTAGCTTGTTTTATGTGGTGGAGAAGGGGGAACCTTTTCTAAATCTCTTACCTCGATGGTGATGCGATTTTTTTCCGTATCGTATCTCCGTCCGCACTGCGGCCCAACATCATGAAGCTCAGGGTCCCTGGTTAGAGACAGACTTCAGGAGCTCATTCAAGCCGCAGGAGCTTTGAATGCCCCGACGTGGGAGAAAAATGAGGGAAGAAGATTTGACTTTATTGCCTTCCATCACAGTGAGGAATGTGGAATCCGTTGTGGTGGATGTTTATGTTAACTTTTATGTAGCTGTGTCTCTTGTTGTTTAATTTTTTAGCATGGCTGTATGGTAATACAAATATCACTGTACCTGAATTGGTACACGTGGCAATAAAAGACCTTTGATTCTTACACTTTGATGGAAGAAATATGATTTATCAGGATGGTAGAGCTTCATATTTCTTGAACAAGCTGCTAAAATGTTTCCATCTTTGTTTAGATATCATTTATGCAACTCCAAAGAAGCTCATTTTAACAACCATTAAAATCACACTAACACATTTGGAAAATCCTTCTGCCACTCTTACCTCCAATACCAGGGAGACACAAGCTGGGAAGAATGTCATGAAGACGAAGTAGTTTGCCAATACTGACATGCAGCCAAAGCAGCACATGATTTCCAGCTGGCGTACACCTAAATGAAGAGATTAAAGGACTTTTACTAATGCTGATAACTTATGTTAATATTCCCTCCTTCCACACATTTACTATTGGAGTGTTAGTGGGCGAGTTTAATTGCCATAACTTTAAAATTACTGCTAAATTATATAACTCTTCCATCTCAACTTCCCCTTGGTAAATTTTCTGGGATCATGTCAAGTTGAGTACTCCCTCATAACAAAGCTGCAGTTGTACACCTTACAATGAAGAGGAACAAAGGTGCAAGGAAATAGAATTTGTGAGACTTACCAGACATAGTACCAACACCTATCACAAGACATTCCACAAGAGCATCGAGCGTGAAGGTAGGACCAAGAATAGCCATTCCACGTGCAATGTTTTCCCTTACTTCATCCTGTTATTGAAAATACATTTATGAAAGTTTACTTGGCAAATCCCCAGATTCTCAAACTCTCCAAAATTTCACCTTTGCATTTTGTAGAATAGGATATTAAAAAATATTCTTGCAGGAAAACAAAAATTTAGAGGAAAAACTAGTTATTTCACCCATTGGGAAAACACTCCCAATTGTAAACCAAATTACATAAAGGGAATCGTTAACACAAGTGGTATTGTGATAAGAATTACTTGGAAGGAAAATTATTCATTCTTATGTGTTTACTTATGGAATGAGAACTTCAAATAAATTACATTCTTGACTTTATCCCAAACACATGACTAATTAAATACCAAGAAGTGAAGGATAAAACTTTGATCAGAATTAAAAGTAATTGCGTTTATCTTTATCTACCGCTCAGATTGGATTTACCAAATTATTTGAATTTTTTTTGTGCAACATTATTTGTAAAAAGTATATGTGAAATTAGCACATTACCTGGCAGTTGGAGCTCAGTGCAAATTTGGCCAAAGAACTGGCTTTTGACAGATCAATCAATAGCAAGAAGAAAGGCAAAGCCTCACTGAAAATAAAGGAATCTGGGAGTTAGTTTTGGTGGAAATGCTCGTGTGAACCTCAAAGAAATCTCAGATCTGCAGATATTTTGAACTCGTGACTTTGACTCAGAAGCTGAGGCACTAATTGTAGGATATCTACTATTCTCATTACTTAATGAACCAAAAATGTAAGTTACACAGGCTTAATTTGAAGTAATCCACAATACAAATTTTAAGATTAACCAAACTATATTTCTATCCAGCTTGTACTGGCATATGCATATTAGATTATGTGTCTAACTTTTGGCCCAAAATTATGTTATAAAGGAACCAATCTGAATATACATTCAAAACATTCATGGAAAGCAAAATAGATTTTAAAGATAATTGTACTCACTTGAGACCAGTAAGTTCTTTATCCAAAAAGTGAATTACAACAGTGCTAAAAACAAAGCTGGAGAAGATGGTGAAAAGACCAGCAATACCTAAAGAAAGATCAACTTGTAAATGCAGTGGCAGGGAATGTGAGAAAATAGGTAAACAGAATTAATAATATGCAACAGACATATTCTTTTAAGTGTTAATTTAGATTCGATGGAGTTGTTGACCATCGACTCAAAAATGTGCTTGGACCTTACCTAGCATATACTTAGAACCAATCTGGCGTAGATTCTGGAACTGGAAATATATATACAAGATTGCAAAGCAGCGAGTGATAGTCAGGATTATGATATCACTGCTTAATATCTCCTGAGAAAACAACAACAAAATTAATAGAGTGATTATTTGGGTCCCAAACATTTAAATAAGTTGTAATTAAAACAGAAAAAGTTGCAAACAGTGGATCAAGCAGTATTTGTAGAGAGAAAACAGATTTCACTTGGTGATTCTTCCTCAGAATTGGCAACTTCAAATACAAACTGGAAATGCCGGTAATCTGAAATTGTTGAAAACCTCCATCCCAATCTCAGTTTCTCTATGCCCATCTTATCCGTTCCAAGTGGACGTGATAATTTAAACAGCTAATGGGAGAAGGCATCTTGAACACATCGCCATTATCAAAATGGAAGGGCCCAACAATATTCTTTGAGTGAAGCTTTCGCAACCATGTTCTGTGAATGAGTCATTTCTACCCCATCATAACAGAATTCAGCCTCTGTCATTTATATTATCAGGCAATGGCTTTCAGGAAAGTCTACAGGACCTTGCCATAGTATTCAAGACTGACTGACTGCTAAAAGAAACTGGACTACCAAGCTGCCCTTGGTTTCTCCAATGTAGAGAATACACCTGGAGTACAGAAAATTATCAACACAAGGTAAATTACTACTTTATCTGGAAAATGTATTTGCGTCCCTTGATAGTGAAAGGTAAGAGATAAAAGGACAGATCTTGCATTTGAAGGTGCCGTGAGAAAGGAAGTGAAGGGGTTCAGAGAATACTGGGAGAGAAGGGGTTCTGGCATAACATTGAAGGCAAGAGAAAACAACTTGATGTAGGATAGAGAGGTAGAATCAGAGAAGGAAACCTGTCCTTGTTCTGGGTGGGAGAAAAGGCTGCAAATAACACAGGAAATGAAAACGATATATAATTCTGTCAACTATGGTGGAGAGATGACCATCATTGAGGAGAAATGAAACATCTTGGAAGCACTGGTGTGAACAATGCCACCAGCACAACAGATAAAATGTTGGGAGAATATTCATTGACTTTTGTTTCTTTCTAAAAATGTTGCACAACATTGAATATTTCCAGCAATCTGTTTTTAGTTCAGATAGAGCATAGAAATGAAACAGAAGTAAAACTATATTAAAACTAAAAGGTTAGATAAAAAGTCATTTTCCTTTCCTCATAAAATTCTTCAACGACAAACATGAGGAACCTAAAATTAATTCTGCTTTAAGATTGTCGAATGCAGCTTTTCGGGAAAACATGTTTAAATTAAAAACCAATGTCAATACCAATCTTCAAATTAATCCTTTGTCGGAATGATCTTTGAGACTTACAATCTGTCTCAACTACAGAGGAAGCACCCTTGGCAAAAGTAGAAATCAAAGGTTGTTCCAAGATATATCTGGATAATTAATTAATTTGCTTAAATGAGTCAGAGGAAGAGGATTTTTTGGTACTTATCATGGCTGACTTACCTCCTCGATCTTTGGACACACAAAATTCCACCCACAAATCTGATTATTACCAGTAAACATATTCATCGACATCATGCAGATGGTGATTGTAACTGTTCCCACTATCACCTCCCAAGGATGGGAGGCAACAAAAAGTCCATGCATACGGAACAACCTGGACAACATTTTTCTTTTTTGTTATTTTAACCTGTTTAATAGAGTTGAAGAAAGCGTAATTAGTAATTGTAATAAAGGTAAAATTCAATCGCAATTTCAATAATCAACAGCAATTACCTTCAAAAGGGAATAGGGCACAATGCCAACATATAATACTCTTTTAAGGATAATGAAATGTCATCTTTCCACAGCTCAAAAAGATAGTC
This sequence comes from Malacoraja senta, assembly GCA_038087875.1. NCBI lineage: Eukaryota > Metazoa > Chordata > Chondrichthyes > Rajiformes > Rajidae > Malacoraja > Malacoraja senta. Next base: position 214,374,592 of record CM075977.1, on the reverse strand, counting down.
AGCTCACATTTTTCCAATTTTACATCTGAATTAGTCAGCAGGAATAAGAAAGTATCCAACTGACTAGTCGCCCGACTGAAAAAATCTTATTCTTTTTGATTCAAGTTCATATAAAAGTGGAAAAAAAAAACCTTACCCGCACATTGGCAAGTTTCAACATATTAAAGACCATTTAACTTGACAAAGTGAATGTTCAGTCTTCTTCCCAGGGGAGAGGGTTCCAATACTAGAAGTCATAAGCTTAAGGCGAGAGGGGAGATATTCAAGAGGGACATCAGAGGCAACCTTAGTGGGACAGGCAGCATCTCTGGAGAGAAGGAACGGGTGATGTTTCGGGTCGAGGAAAGAGGCTCCATGGGATCCCTGTAAATTATGTTAATTGTTTATTTCCTCTCTCTCTTTCTCTCCCACCCCCCCCCCCCCCCCCCCCAACAAAAATAAAAAAAGATTCAAAACTTTCCAAGGGACATATTTGATAGCTACTTAAAACGTTGAGGAAACAATGCAAAGAAAAATAATGCAAATTCTCTCTTCACAACAAAAATCAAACTATACAATATGAAATCTTGACAAGGCCACTTTATCTATCTGTGTGCGACAAAAGAGGAAGGCGAAATAAAGTAATGTTCAGGAAATAGAAAAAATCTTTATTTACTTAATATATGTTGTATATTACCTAATTGTCAATGACAACTACCCATCTGTTGCAATATCACATTGAAATAGATAAAGAAAAATTAGGAGAGGAAAACTATATTGAAGGAAAACACCCACCAGCTTTGACGCAAAACACGAGAAATTAATAACCTCAGTTTGTTCATTCCAATTACGAATGGAGTCTGATTTCCTTACGATCAATAAAGCTCATGAAGATCACAGCAAGTTCCCAGGTGTTGTGCAAAGGGATCATGGAGATCCTGTTGCTACCATTGAGCAGGAAGTACAGAAGGTTTAAGTCTCACACCAACAGGTTCAAGAAAAGCCATTTCCTACTACTGTCAGGATCTTGAACCAATCAGCACTACCCTAATCCTACCTCAACAACGGAACACTACAGACCACCTCTGGCACATGAGGATATTTTGCACCAATGGTTGCCTTTTTCACTTCTGAAAATCTTGCAGAATTGTGTAATATGTTTATCTGAGATGCAGCTGTAAACAAGATTTGTATTGTCATAACTTCATAAGTGACAGGAGCAGAATTAGGCCATTCGGCCATCAAGTCTACTCCGCCATTCAATCATGGCTGATCTATCTCTCCCTCCTAACATTATTCTCCTGCCTTCTCCCCATAACCTCTGACACCTGTACTCGGGGCTCGAAATTAGCCGTTGCCCGGTTGCCAATGGCGACCTAAAGTGCCGTCGGGCAACCTAACAGCCGTCCCATTTTGCCCGGCTTGGCAAGCAACTCTGAGCGGGGCCCCCTCTCTATCTCTCTCTGTGTCACTCTCCGTCTCCGCCCACCATCCGTATCCGGGTCTCTGCCCGAGACTCTCGGGTCTCCGCTCTCCGCCCACTCCTCATCCGCCGGCACGGCCGGCCACCTTACACATGCGCACTGCCACGGCCTGCATATCCTCCCCCGGCACATGCGCACAACCACGGCCAGCACATCATCAGCCGTGATTGTGCCCATGTGCCGCCCTGCACATGCGCACTGCCACGGCAACTGATCGGCGTCGGCCACTTTCTCCCTCTTTGCATTGTGGGAGATCTGGCAGCCATTGCTGTTTGGTCGCCGCCTTGCCGCGACCGCTGAAAACCAAAGCAGAATCACTCCCTGGAGCTGGAGTAACTCCCTGGAGTAACTCTTGCTTCTTAGTTTCCTGGGCCTCCAAAAATATTCCAAATGGAATTTAAACAGCACCACCACCACCACCACCACCACCAAACTCTGAAAAATAACAGCCTATTGCACTTTATCTGTATATTTATTGTGTGTCCATATACCAATAAATGGTATATAGACACACTGAACTTTAATCTCCTGTTCTGTATTATGTTTACATATTCTGTTGTGCTGCAGCAAGCCAGAATTTCATTGTCCTATCTGGGACACATGACAATAAAACTCTCTTGACTTGGACTTAAGCAAAAAAGGGTTCTTGGGTAAAAAGGAGCTACCTTAAATTTAGTTGTGGCTGGTTGGGTAACAATGGTAGGGTGAAGACTATTCCATGCTTTAATTGTGCGGGGGAACTCCATGGAGCAGCCAGCATCTCTGGATAGAAGAAATTGGGTGACGTTTCGGGTAGAGATCCTTCTTTAGACTCCCTCTGGTTTTAGTGTTTTTACTTTAATTTAAAGATACAGTGTGAAAACAGGCCCTTCGGCCCACCGAATTCACGCCGACCACCAATCACCTGTACACTAGTTCTATCCCACACATTAGCAATGCAAGTCAAGAGTGTTTTATTCTCTCACGTTCCAGTTAGAACAATGAAATCCTTACTTGCAGCAGCACAACAGAATATGTAAACATAGTACTCTGTAAACAATGTTATAAACGAGAACACAAAGTGTATATTTATATATCAATATATCTCAATCAATCAATCAATAAGTTTTATTCATCACTTGCACATAAAGTGCAAGTGAAATGAATTTGCCAATAGCAGTACAATGAAAAAGAACAAAAAAAACACAACAAAAAAATGTAGTTATATATTCATATATAAATATACAGTTTTGTTTTCCCGTTTATAACATTGTTTACAGAGTACTATGTTTACATATTCTATTGTGATATATATATATATAATTTACCTCCTGGGATTAATAAAGTTCTATCGTATAGTATCGTGTGTGTAGGAAGGAACTGCAGATGCTGGTTTAATCTGAAGATAGACACAAAAAGCTGGAGTAACTCAACAGGTCAGACAGAATCTATGGCCAAAAGGAAAATATTACATTTTTGTGTTGGGTCTGAAAAAAGTTCCTGCATACCTTTGGAATCTGGAAGGAAACAAGAGCACCCAGAGAAAACCCATGCGATCAAAGGGAAAAGGAGCAAACTCCATACAGACAGCACCCATATTCAGGATCAATTCCGGGTCTCTGGCAATTTTAGGCAGCAACTTTATTGCCAATGTATTGCCCCATAGTCTTGAACTGAATTAAAACATACAGTAGCTGTAAAGGGGAACATAGCGTCACTTAGAGACTTAAGACTGAAAATGGATAGTTTCTTGTTTTTTAGTAACCAAAGTTATCAACGTATAATTTTGCGTGTTGGAAAATAAAATATAGTAGCACAGCTGGTGGAAATGCTGCCTCACACGCCAGAGATCTGTGTTCGATCCTGTCCTCGGGCACTGTCTGTGTTGAATTTGCACATTCTCCCTGCAAGTGTGTGGGTTTCCTCCCACATCCCATTGGCTTTGTAGGTTAACTTGTCTCTGTAAAATTGCCCCTAATGTGTAGGGAGTGGGTGAGGAAAGTGGGATAACAGAACTTGTGTGAATGGGTAGACAAAAATGCTGAAGAAACTCAGCGGGTGAGGCAGCAGCTATGGAAATAGGCAACGTTTCGGTCGAGACCCTTCTTCAGACTGATGTCAGGAGGGGGGGGGGGCAGGAAAAAGAAAGGAAGAGACGGAGACAATAGGCTGTGGGAGACCTGGGAATGGGAGGGGAATGAGGGAGAAAGCAAGGACTACCTGAAATTGGAGAAGCCAATGTTCATACCGCTGGGGTGAAAACTACCCAAGCGAAATACGAGGTGCTGTTCCTCCAATTTGTGGTGGGCCTCACTCTGGCCATGGAGGAGGCCCAGGACAGAAGGTCAGATTCGGAATGGGAGGGGGAGTTGAAGTGCTGAGCCACCGGGTGGTTCTTGCGAACTGAGTGTAGGTGTTGTGCGAAGCGATCGCCAAGCGTGCACTTGGTCTCACCGAGGTTGATCATACGTTGAATAATCCAACCAGATTTTTGTTTGGAAATGGAAAGAAATAATAGAAATTGCATTCATTGCAATGTGTAAAAAGAGTTGAGATACTGTATTATAATTTTGCTGCATGTCATTGTGGTATATATCATGTCTAGATTGGTGAATATGTTTAGTTTGTGACTTTATTTGAAGCAGAAATAATATGTGAATGCTTCATTGACCATAATTCCGACTGGTAACTACGCACTTCGTCCGAGCACATTATCGCACGCGTCATGCAAGCTGTCTTACATGACCACCTAAACTGTCATTTGGCAACCTAAAAAGCTGCCGAGGTTGCCCGGCTGGCAACAGGGAAAAAAGTTACGTGAGAGCCCTGGTACTAATCAAGAATTTATCTGCCTTAAAAATATCCATTGACTTGGCCTCCACAACCTTCTATGGCAAAGAACTCCACAGATTCACCAACCTCTGACTAAAGAAATTCCTCCTCAACTCCTTCTTAAAGGAGCATCCTTTAATTCCGAGGCCTCTAGTCCAAGACTCTCCCACAACCTGCACCTCACCATAGTTGTGCAAAAGAAACACAACTAGATGTAAATGCCCAGCCTTTTTTTGGTCTGGAAAGAGTGAATTTATTAAAATACATTACACACCTACACCCATAACCAATTTCAAGCAAAAGCTGTGTCAAAATAATATTCATTGTAAAGGGATTTTATAATGTTATGTTATAGTTGTTATGTTACCATAACATCCTCAATATCCTGAATTATTCAGATTTTTAAAAAGTCATTTAGCATTACTCACAATAACTCATTAAAGAAAAATTTAAAAAAAACAGCCACCTGCATAACTGTTATACTATTTAGCGTCGTGGTGACTCACATTTAAATATACCAACTAAACACTAAAGAATTAAAAGTGAAACCTGCAGCCGTATAAAGGCGCAGTCACCATACTTGCCGCGATGAAGATGCAGTGGAAGGTTTCAGAACACTCTTAATATTTGTCAGGAAGTAAACACGAGAGGGGTGAAACGAGCTTTTTGAAAATTAAACGCAGAGATGACATGCACGTTATGTGATTCTCGTCAACGAGAATGGGGGGGTTTTGATTCTGGACAAGCAGATGCCGCAGACCCTCCTGGCCCAGGCAGGGGGGTGAGGTACACATGAGGCATGGTTTGCGTTGGTTGGGTGTGTGTGTGGGGGGGGGGGGGGGGGGGTAAACATTACGGGGGCGAGCAGCGACCCAGGGGGGGGGACCAGTTACATCACAGACGCCGGCTTCCAGCAGGACCCAGGCCAGGCCAGGCCGGGCCACACCGGGCCTGGCTGCTGCCGCCGTCGCCGCCGCCCCTTCACATCCGACAACAACCGCTCTGCAAACCGCTCATTTTTAATAACGCCGAAGACAGACACAAAAAAGGCTGGAGTATCTCTGCGGGACAGGCAGCATCTTCTGGAGAGAAGGAGTGCGTACCGCCTTTTCGGTCGAGACCCTTCATCAGACTGAGAGTCACCGATCGTCTCGACCCGAAAGGTCGTCCGTTCCTTCCTTCTCTCCAGAGATGCCGCCCGAGTCACTCCAGCATTTTGTTTGTGTATGTGCGACTGTGTGGTCTATCTTCGGTTTAAACCACCATCTGCAGCTCCTTCCTGCACATTTTATTTTTTAAATCCGCTCGCTTTTACTCACCCCGACTTAAAGCGAAGGTGCCGACTGATCACGATTCCCCCCCCCCCCCCGGGTCTACTATCTCTGCTCCCTCGTCCAACAGCGCCTCGCCGACACTGACCGCCTAAGATGGCGAGCCTTTGCATCGCACCATCCTACCCCCGCTCCCATTGGCCGGGTCACCCGACCGCCGATGTCACGCCTGTCCTGATTGGAGGGCTCGTCTCACGGTGGGGAACTGGCGAGGCGGAGAGACCAATACGCTGCCCGGGGTTGCGGCTCCCTGCGTCCCGGTTGGCCCCAAAGAGAAAAACGCACGGGGAACTGGCGAGCTCTGTCTGTCAATATATTAGCACGGATGGGCAATGCAAAATTATGGCACACATTCTTGCAATATTTGAATCATATACACACACACATATATATATATATATATATATATATACACACACATATATATATATATATATATATATTTTTATGGGCTGTGAAATGTCACACATTCTTGCAAGATGAAATGTCACACATTATGTAGGAATGAATGAAGTTGTATAGCAGTTGTCTTCTGCAGTTGTATAGGGCTCTGGTGAGACCACATCTGGAGTATTGTGTACAGTTTTGGTCTCCTAATTTGAGGAAGGACATCCTTGTGATTGAGGCAGTGCAGCGTAGGTTCACGAGATTGATCCCTGGGATGGCGGGACTGTCATATGAGGAAATATTGAAAAGATTGAAAAGACTAGGCTTGTATTCACTGGGGTTTAGAAGGATGAGGGGGCGTCTTATAGAAACATATAAAATTATAAAAGGACTGGACAAGCTAGATGCAGGAAAAATGTTCCCAATGTTGGGCGAGTCCAGAACCAGGGGGCCAGTCTTAGAATAAAGGGGAGGTCATTTAAGACTGAGGTGAGAAAAATCTTTTTCACCCAGAGAGTTGTGAATTTATGGAATTCCCTGCCACAGAGGGCAGTGGAGGCCAAATCACTGGATGGATTTAAGAGAGAGTTAGATAGAGCTCTAGGGGCTAGTGGAGTCAAGGGATATGGGGAGAAGGCAGGCACGGGTTATTGATAGGGGACGATCAGCTATGATCAAAATGAATGGCGGTGCTGGCTCGAAGGGCCGAATGGCCTCCTCCTGCACCTATTTTCTATGTTTCTATGAATACGTTTATTGGCCAAGTATTCACATACAAGGAATTTGCCTTGGTGTTCCGCCCGCAAGTGACAACATGACATACAGTGACATGAGAATGATACATAAAACATTAATAATAAAACATTATTGATTAAACATGTGAATTAAATAAAATACCAGAGCAAAATGAGGCTACAGCTTTTTGGTTATTGAGTAGAGCTACTACTCGTGGGAAAGAAAGCTGTTTTTATGTCTGACTGTAGCAGCTTTGACAGTCCGGAGTCGCCTTCCAGAGGGAAGTGATTCAAAGAGTTTGTAGCCAGGGTGAGAGGGGTCAGTGATGATCTTGCCCGCTCGCTTCCTGGCCTTTGCAGTGTACCGTTCGTCAATGGAGGGAAGGTTGCAGCCAATAACCTTCTCAGCTGATAGGACGATTCGCTGCAGCCTCCGGGTGTCGTGCTTGGTGGCTGAGCCAAACCAGACCATGATGGAGAAGGTGAGGACAGACTCTACGATGAAGGTATAGAATTGGACCATCATTGCCTGTGGTAGATTGTGCTTCCTCAGCTGCCGCAGGAGGTACATGCTCTGTTGTGCATTTTTGACTGTGGAGTCGATGGTAGCCCCCACTTAAACTCAAGGGTATACCTCCTATTGAAAAGACATTCAAGGGTATACCTCCTATTGAAAAGACAGACAGGTGGGCAGAGGAGGTGGGGTTGCCCTGTTGGTGAGGAATGAAATTCAGTCCCTTGCAAGGGTGACATCGAAACAGGAGTCAGTATGGATAGAACTAAGGAATTGTAAGGGTAAAAAGATCCTAATGGGACTAATCTACAGGCCCTCAAACAGTAGCCTGGACATAGGGCGCAAGTTGAATCAGGAGTTAAAATTGGCATGTAGCAAAAGTAATGCTGTGGTTGTTATGGGATGAGATTTCAACATGCAGGTAGGCAGGGAAATTCAGGTTGGTACTGGACCCCAAGAAAGGACTTTGTAGAGTGCCTTCGTGATGGATTCTTAGAACAGCTTGTATTGGAGCCTACCAGGGAGAAGGCAATTCTGGATTTAGTGTTATGTAATGAACCGGATTTGATAAAGGACCTCGAGGTTAATGAGCCATTAGGAGGCAGTGACCATAACGTGGTCAGGTTTAATCTACAATTGAAGAGGAGAAGGGTAGATCGGAGGTGACAGTGTTGCAGTTGAATAAGGGGACTATGGGGCAATGAGGGAGGAGCTGGCCAAAGCTGACTGGAAAGATACACTAGCAGGGATGACAGTGGAACAAAAATGGCAGTAGTTCTACGAATAATACAGAAGGTGCAGGATCAGTTCATTCCTAGGAGGAAGCAAGATTCCAAGGGGAGAAAGGGACGACCATAGCTGACAAGGGACATCAGGGACAGTATAAAAATTAAAGCGAAGAAGTACAACGTAGCAAAGATGAATGGGAAGCAAGAGGATTGGGTAATGTTTAAAGAACAACAGAAGATAACCAAAAAGACAATACGGGAAGAAAAGATGAGGTACGAAGGTAAGCTAGCCAAGAATATAAAGCAGGATAGTAAAAGCTTCTTGAGGTATGTGAAGAGGAAAAAATTAGTTAAGACCAAAGTTGGACCCTTGAAGACCGAAAAAGGTGAATTTATTATGGGGAACAAGGAAATGGCAGATGAGTTGAACAGGTACTTTGGATCTGTCTTCACTAAGGAGGACACAAACAATCTTCCTGATATAGTAGTGGCCAGAGGATCTGGGGTGACGGAGGAACTGAAGGAAATCCACATTGGGTAGGAAATGGTGCTGGATAGACTGATGGGACCGAACGCTGATAAATCCCCAGGGCCTGAAGGTTTGCATCCCAGGGTACTCAAGGAAGTGGCTCTAGAAATCGTGGATGCATTGGTGATAATTTTCCAATGTTCTATAGACTCAGGATCAGTTGGCGGGAGAGAGAAAACAGGGAATTATAGACCAGTTAGCCTGACATCGGTGGTGGGGAAGATGCTGGAGTCAATTATAAAAGATGAGATAGCCGAACATTTGGATAGCAGTAACAGGATCGGTCCGAGTCAGCATGGATTTATGAAGGGGAAATCATGCTCGACTAATCTTCTGGAATTTTTTGAAGATGTAACAAGGAAAATGGACAAGGGAGAGCCAGTGGATGTAGTGTACCTCGACTTTCAGAAAGCATTTGATAAGGTCCCACATAGGAGATTAGTGGGCAAAATTAGGGCACATGGTATTGGGGGTAGAGTGCTGACATGGATAGAGAAGTGGTTCGCAGACAGGAAACAAAGAGTAGGAATTCACGGGTCCCTTTCAGAATGGCAGGCAGTGACTAGTGGGGTACCGCAAGCCTCGGTGCTGGGACTGCAGCTATTTACAATATACATCAATGATTTGGATGAAGGGATTCAAAGTAACATTAGCAAATTTGCAGATGACACAAAGTGAGTGCCAGTGTGAACTGTGAGGAGGATGCTATGAGAATGCAGGGTGACTTGGACAAGTTGGGGGAGTGGGAAGATGCATGGCAGATGAAGTTTAATGCGGATAAATGTGAGGTTATCCACTTTGTTAGCAGATTACTGTTGAAGGCAGATTACTATCTAAATGGCGTCAAGTTGTGAAAAGGGGAAGTACAACGGGATCTTGGGGTCCTTGTACATCAGTCTATGAAAGTAAGCATACAGGTACAGCAGGCAGTGAATAAAGCAAATGGTATGTTGGCCTTTATAACAAGAGGAATCAAATATAGGAGCAAAGAGGTCTTTCTGTAGTTGTACAGAGCCCTAGTGAGACCACACCTGGAGTATTGTGTGCAGTTTTGGTCCCCTAATTTGAGGAAGGACATTCTTGCTATTGAGGGAGTGCAGTGTAGGTTTACAAGGTTAATTCCCGGGATGGCGGGACTGTCATATGCTGAGCGAATGGAGCGGCTGGGCTTGTACACTCTGGAGTTTAGAAGGATGAGAGGAGATCTCATTGAAACAAGATTGTTAAGGGTTTGGACACGCTAGAGGCAGGAAATATGTTCCCAATGTTGGGGGAGTCCAGAACCAGGGGCCACAGTTTAAGAATAAGGAGTAAGCCATTTAGAAAGGAGATGAGGAAACACTTTTTCTCACAGAGAGTTATGAGTCTGTGGAATTCTCTGCCTCAGAGGGCGGTGGAGGCAGGTTCTCTGGATGCTTTCAAGAGAGAGCTAGATAGGGCTCTTAAAAATAGCGGAGGCAGGGGATATGGGGAGAAGGCAGGAACGGGGTACTGATTGGGGATGATCAGCCATGATCACATTAAATGGCGGTGCTGGCCCAAAGGGCCAAATGGCCTACTCCTGCACCTATTGTCTATTGTCTATTGAAACTCAGCGGGACAGGCATCATCTCTGGAGAGTAGGAATTGGTGACATTTCGGGTCGAGATCTTTCTTCAGACAGGGTCTGAATAGATTATGAAAGAAAACTGGCAGGGAACATAAAAACTGACTGCAGAAGTTTTTTTTATAGATATGTGAAGAGAAAAAGATTAGTTAAAACAAATGTAGGTCCCTTGCAGTCAGACCCAAGCGAAATGATCATGGGGAACAAGGACATGGCAGACCAATTGAATAACTACTTTGGTTCTGTCTTCACTGAGGAAGACATAAATAATCTGCTGGAAATAGCAGAGGACCGGGGGTCAAATGAGATGGAGGAACTGAGTGAAATCCAGGTTAGCCGGGAAGTGGTGTTAGGTAAATTGAATGGATTAAAGGCCGATAAATCCCCAGGGCCTGATAGGCTGCATCCCAGAGTACTTAAGGAAGTAGCCCCAGAAATAGTGGATGCATTAGTGATAATTTTTCAAAACTCTTTAGATTCTGGAGTAGTTCCTGAGGATTGGAGGGTAGCTAATGTAACCCCACTTTTTAAAAAGGGAGGGAGTGAGAAAACGGAGAATTACAGACCAGTTAGTCTAACATCGGTAGTGGGGAAACTGCTAGAGTCAGTTATTAAAGATGGGATAGCAGCACATTTGGAAAGTGATGAAATCATTGGACAAAGTCAGCATGGATTTATGAAAGGGAAATCATGTCTGACGAATCTTATAGAATTTTTCGAGGATGTAACTAGTAGAGTGGATAAAGGAGAACCAGTGGATGTGTGATATCTGGACTTTCAGAAGGCTTTCGACAAGGTCCCACATAAGAGATTAGTATACAAACTTAAAGCTCCCGGTATTGGGGGTTCGGTATAGATGTGGATAGAGAACTGGCTGGCAGACAGGAAGCAAAGAGTAGGAGTAAACGGGTCCTGTTCAGAATGGCAGGCAGTGACTAGTGGGGTACCGCAAGGCTCAGTGCTGGGACCCCAGCTATTTAAAATATCTATTAATGATTTGGACGAGGGAATTGAATGCAACATCTTCAAGTTTGCGGATGACACGAAGCTGGGGGGCAGTGTTAGCTGTGAGGAGGGTGCTAGGAGGCTGCAAGGTGACTTGGATAGGCTGGGTGAGTGGGCAAATGCATGGCAGATGCAGTATAATGTGGATAAATGTGAGGTTATCCACTTTGGTGGCAAAAACAGGAAAGTAGACTATTATCTGAATGGTGGCCGATTAGGAAACATAGAAACATGGAAACATAGAAATTAGGTGCAGGAGTAGGCCATTCGGCCCTTCGAGCCTGCACCACCATTCAATATGATCATGGCTGATCATCCAACTCAGTATCCCGTACCTGCCTTCTCTCCATACCCTCTGATCCCTTTAGCCACAAGGGCCACATCTAACTCCCTCTTAAATATAGCGAATGAACTGGCCTCGACTACCCTCTGTGGCAGAGAGTTCCTGAGATTCACCACTCTCTGTGTGAAAAAAGTTCTTCTCATCTCCGTTTTAAAGGATTCCCCCCTTATCCTTAAGCTGTGACCCCTTGTCCTGGACTTCCCCAACATCGGGAGCAATCTTCCTGCATCTAGCCTGTCCAACCCCTTAAGAATTTTGTAAGATTCTATAAGATCCCCTCTCAATCTCCTAAATTCTTGAGAGTATAAACTAAGTCTATCCAGTCTTTCTTCATAAGACAGTCCTGACATCCCAGGAATCAGTCTGGTGAACCTTCTCTGCACTCCCTCTATGGCAATAATGTCCTTCCTCAGATTTGGAGACCAAAACTGTACGCAATACTCCAGGTGTGGTCTCACCAAGACCCTGTACAACTGCAGTAGAACCTCCCTGCTCCTATACTCAAATCCTTTTGCTATGAAAGCTAACATACCATTCGCTTTCTTCACTGCCTGCTGCACCTGCATGCCTACTTTCAATGACTGGTGTACCATGACACCCAGGTCTCGCTGCATCTCCCCTTTTCCTAGTCGGCCACCATTTAGATAATAGTCTGCTTTTCCTGTTTTTGCCACCAAAATGGATAACCTCACATTTATCCACATTATACTGCATCTGCCAAACATTTGCCCACTCACCCAGCCTATCCAAGTCACCTTGCAGTCTCCTAGCATCCTCTTCACAGCTAACACTGCCCCCCAGCTTAGTGTCATCCGCAAACTTGGAGATATTGCCTTCAATTCCCTCATCCAGTTCATTAATATATATTGTAAATAGCTGGGGTCTCAGCACTGAGCCTTGCGGTACCCCACTAGTCACTGCCTGCCGTTGTGAAAAGGACCCGTTACTCCTACTCTTTGCTTCCTGTTTGCCAGCCAGTTCTCTATCCACATCAATACTGAACACCCAATGCCATGTGCTTTAAGATTGTATACTAATCTCTCATGTGGGACCTTGTCGAAAGCCTTCTGGAAGTCCAGATACACCACATCCACTGGTTCTCCCCTATCCACGCTACTAGTTACATCCTCGAAAAATTCTATAAGATTCGTCAGACATGATTTACCTTTCGTAAATCCATGCTGACTTTATCCAATGATTTCACTACTTTCCAAATGTGCTGCTATCCCATCTTTAATAACTGACTCTAGCAGTTTCCCCACTACCGATGTTAGACTAACTGGTCTGTAATTCCCCGTTTTCTCTCTCCCTCCCTTCTTAAAAGTGGGGTTACGTTTGCTACCCGCCAATTCTCAGGAACTACTCCAGAATCTAAAGAGTTTTGAAAGATTATTACTAATGCATCCACTATTTCTGGAGCTACTTCCTTAAGTACTCTGGGATACAGCCTATCTGGCCCTGGGGATTTATCGGCCTTTAATCCATTCAATTTACCCAACACCACTTCCCGACTAACCTGGATTTCACTCAATTCCTCCAACACCTTTGACCCGCGGTCCCCTGCTATTTCCGGCAGATTATTTATGTCTCCTTAGTGAAGACGGAACCAAAGTAGTTATTCAATTGGTCCGCCATATCCTTGTTCCCCATAATCAACTCACCTGTTTCTGACTGCAAGGGACCTACATTTGTTTTAACTAATCTCTTTCTTTTCACATATCTATAAAAACTTTTGCAGTCAGTTTTTATGTTCCCTGCCAGTTTTCTTTCATAATCTATTTTTCCTTTCCTAATTAAGCCCTTTGTCCTCCTCTGCTGGTCTCTGAATTTCTCCAAGTCCTCCGGTATGCTGCTTTTTCTGGCTAATTTGTACGCTTCATCTTTTGTTTTGATACTATCCCTGATCTCCCTTGTTATCCACAGATGCACTACCTTCCCTGATTTATTCTTTTGCCAAACTGGGATGAACAATTTTTGTAGTTCATCCATGCAGTCTTTAAATGTCTTCCATTGCATATCCACCGTCAACCCTTTTGGAATTAATTGCCAGTCAATCTTGGCCTATTCACGTCTCATACCCTCAAAGTTACCTTTCTTTAAGTTCAGAACCATTGTTTCTGAATTAAGAATGTCACTCTCCATCCTAATGAAGAACTCAACCATATTATGGTCACTCTTGCCCAAGGGGGCACGTACAACAAGACTGCTAACTAACCCTTCCTCATTACTCAATACCCAGTCTAAAATAGCCTGCTCTCTCGTTGGTTCCTCTACATGTTGATTTAGATAACTATCCCGCATACATTCCAAGGCTCGAAGGACCGAATGGCCTACTCTTGCACCCATTGTCTATTGTCTATTGTCAATAGTAAGAAAAGGGGAGATGCAACGAGACCTGGGTGTCATGGTACACCAGTCATTGAAAGTAGGCATGCAGGTGCAGCAGGCAGTGAAGAAAGCGAATGGTATGTTAGCATTCATAGCAAAAGGATTTGAGTATAGGAGCAGGGAGGTTCTACTGCAGTTGTACAGGGTCTTGGTGAGACCACACCTGGAGTATTGCGTACAGTTTTGGTCTCCTAATCTGAGGAAAGACATTCTTGCCATAGAGGGAGTACAGAGAAGGTTCACCAGACTGATTCCTGGGATGTCATGACTTTCATATGAAGAAAGACTGGATAGACTTGGCTGTACTCGCTAGAATTTAGAAGATTGAGGGGGGATCTTATAGAAACTTACAAAATTCTTAAGGGGTTGGACAGGCTAGATGCAGGAAGATTGTTCCCGATGTTGGGGAAGTCCAGAACAAGGGTCACAGTTTAAGGATAAGGGGGAAATCTTTTAGGAGAGTGGTGAATCTGTGGAATTCTCTGCCACAGAAGTAGTTGAGGCCAGTTCATTGGCTATATTTAAGAGGGAATTAGATGTGGCCCTTGTGGCTAAAGGTATCAGGGGGTATGGAGAGAAGGCAGGTACAGGATACTGAGTTGGATGATCAGCCATGATCATATTGAATGGCGGTGCAGGCTCGAAGGGCCGAATGGCCTACTCCTGCACCTATTTTCTATGTTTCTATGTGCCTTCTTTGAGTCTGAATGTCCAGATTGTGTTACAGTAAATGAACCAGTTCTGTGTAAGAACTGTAGCTGCCATTTTCAAGTCAAGTCAAGTCAAGTTTATTGACAGCAATACAGCAAGGTACAGATGCAATGAAAACTGCAGGATTGTGAGAAATATAAAGCAAAAATATGACTTTAGTGCAAAAACACAATTTGAAAACAAAACTAGGTTGCAAGAGGTTGTCCATGGTGTTCCATTGCTGTATAGAATTAGGTTTGTGTTGGTCAGTTCAAGAAATTGATGCTTGTCGAAGAACAGCTGTCCCGAATTGGGTGATGTGGAATACTAGGCTTCTGTACCTCCAACACAATGGTTGCAGTGAGACAAGGGCATTGCTCGGATGGTGGGAATGCTTGATAATAGATGCTGCCTTCTTGAGGCAGTGCCTTATGTACTGTAGATACCTTTTTTGGTAGTGAAGGCTATACTCATGATTACCAGTCTGAATCTATCACGCTGAATCTATCACGCCTGCTCTTGGTGGCGCTTTCGAGTGTAGCTGCCTCACCTGCAGCTGTCCGTCCTTTCATTCTTTTTGTTATTTTTAGTCTGTTTTAAAGTTTGTTTTTGGAGGCGAAACTGTTTTTCTTAGTCACTTCCTGGTCGAGGATGCAACTACTCTCCGAGCCGCATCTTCGCCCCCTCCTCACGGCCTACCATCTGGATTGGCGCGGCCTAGTGGTGTCAGGGATATGGGGAGAATGCAGGAATGGGGTACTGATTGGGGATGATCAGCCATGATCACATTGAATGGCGTTGCTGGCTCGAAGGGCCGAATGGCCTACTCTTGCACCCATTGTCTATTGTCAATAGTAAGAATGTCCTTCCTCAAAATAGGGGACCGAAACTGCACACAATACTCCAGGTGTGGTCTCACTAGGGCCCTGTACAACTGCAGAAGGACCTCTTTGCTCCTATACGCGACTCCTCTTGTTATAAAGGCTAACATGCCATTCGCTTTCTTCACTGCCTACTGTACCTGCATGCTTACTTTCATTCACTGATAAACAAGGACCCCCAGATCCCGTTGTACTTCCCCTTTTCCCAACTTGACACCATTTAGATAATAATCTTCCTTCCTGTTTTTGCTACCAAATTTATCATTAATCATATTTATCCACATTAAACTGCATCTGCCATGCATCTGCCCACTCACCCAACCTGTCCAAGTCACCCTGTATTCTCATAGCATCCTCCTCACAGTTCACACTGCCACCCAGCTTTGTGTCATCTGCAAATTGGCTAATGTTATTTTGAATCCCTTCATCTTTTTATGATTGACACCAGCATCTTCCCCAACACCGATGTCAGGCGAACTGGTCTAATATTCCATGTTTTCTCTCTCCCGCCTTTCTTAAAATGTGGGATAACATTAGCTACCCTCCAATCCACAGGAACTGATCCTGAGTCTATAGAACATTGGAAAATGAACACCAATGCATCCACGATTTCTGGAGCTACTTCCTTAAATGCCCTGGGATGCAGACCATCAGGCCTTGGGAATTTATCAGCCTTCAGTCCCATCAGTCTGACCAACATAATTTCCTGCCAAATGTGGATTTCCTTCAGTTCCTCCGCCACCCCAGATCCTCTGGCCACTAGTACATCAGGAAGATTGTTTGTGTCCTCCTTAGTGAAGATGGATTCAAAGTACCTCAAGCTCTCTAACTGGAAGCCATTCCTGCTGCATTAAATGCATATTTTAAATACCCCATCTTCGTGGTATAAGTGTAAGATTACAAGTAGCATAATCAAGAATAAATGCCGGCTTATTTCCATTCGAGTTCTACTCTTGCATTGTTCTCTAATTCTTCTATTTATTTATTTATTTATTTACCTATTTATTTATTTATATATATATATATATATATATTTATTTTTATTTTTTATTAGTAGTATTGTACAATGCAGTGATCTCAAACAAACATAAAATTATACATTTCTTGTACCACTTCTTATTTTAAACTTTAATAAGAAAAAAGATAGAGAGAGTTAGGAAAGATAGTGAGTGAGCGAAAGAGTGGTCCAGGGAAACCCGTAGGGACCTAAACCACAAGAGAGAGTTAAACAGAAAACAAAAGAAAAAGGAAAACAAAAAGTAAAATAAGATAAGACAGGATAAAAGGGATGTACCTACTTTGTATCTTTACAAACCCCTCACCAGGTCCTGAAACCATTTATTTTCAACATTTTGTTGCACCCTATGTTTGTAATAAGTCGATAAATGGAGACCAAATCTTTTGGAAATGGTCTGGTTTACCTGCTAAGAGGAATCTCATATCTTCTAGGTGTAACAGTTGGAACATATTAGAAATCCACATTTTTATCGTTGGTGTGGGAGCGTTTTTCCAGAATTTCAGTATACGTTTTTTTGCCATTATTAAGCCGTAATTAAGGAAGCTCTTTTGAAACGAAGTCAGCTCACAGCTGACTTCGATTGTTCCAAAACTAATCAGTTCTGCATTCGGTTTCAGTTTTATTTTAAATAATTTCGTAAAGCTTTGAAAGATTTCATTCCAAAATTTTTGAATTTTTATACAAAAACAAAAGAATGTGCTATAGTTCCTTCTTGGGTTAGACATTTATCACAGATGGAAGAGACATTTGGATAAAATTTACTTATTTTAGCTTTTGAGTAGTATAGTCTATGTAAAGTTTTAAATTGAATTAGAATGTGTCTTACATTAATCGAGCATTTATGCACATATAGCAAGTATTTATCCCAACTTTCTTTCGAGGTTTTTATAGCTAGTTCTTGTTCCCAATCTCTTCTAATTCTATCAGATGATGGTATTTCTATATTCAGGATGTTATTATACAAATATGATATTGTTAGTTGATTCCGCCTTTATATTCATAACATCGTCTAATAGGTCTGGAGCTAAATTTTGATAATCTTGTGTATATTTTTTCAAATAGTCACGGATTTGAAACTATTTTAAATATTGATTACTTCTCAAATTGTATTTAAGTTGTAGTTGGTGAAATGATAAAAACTTTCCATTATCATACATGTCTCCAAATGTTTTAATTCCTAATCTGTCCCAGTATGTAAAAGATTTATCTATAATAGATGTTTAAACGACAGAATATTAACTAGTCTGAGCTTGCAATTTCAAATGAGTTTCTTGTAAAAAAATTATGTCCAAATTGAGCGACTTCAATTGTGCGAAAATCTTACCCCTTTTTAATAGGTTCATTAGCACCCCTTATGTTCCAACTGCAGAATGTGATTCCTCCAAATTTATTTTGTTTATCGTCTTGCATTTTAAATTATTTTAATACCTTTGAATCATATGGTGCAACCAATACCTCAGGTCACTGGATGTTGGCGGAGCATTTGCACTATTAAATTATGTTGGTACATCCCTTTTAAAAATGTCCTTGAACAAAAAAACAAAAACATTTGAATTATTGTGACACAAAAAAATAATTAAAAAGTGAAATTACAGTGTCTAAAAATGTCGACACTGTAACCAATTATCCACCTAATGGTGGTAGTTACATATTTATTGACTTCCGTAGTTGTTAATCTACATTTAGCTCCGCCCCCTTGAATAATCTTGCAAAAGGGAGCTGGGGGCCAATTCAAAGCCGAGTTATATATATCACCATAAACCCGTATATATATATATATATATATATATATATATATATATATATATATATATATTAAGTCTTATTTAATCAAATCTTCAACTTATCTACCATTTACCTATGCTAACAAATATGACATTTGCTTCCCCTTCAGTACTAATCAACTGCTGGTTGGAAGGGGTTAACCAGAGTCAGACTCCTGGCTGTTTGCCAAGTTCTGAATCTCTCACCTCCTCCCGAGCATAATTTGAACTGAAGCCTATTATATTATCTAAATTAGTTTGTTTTGTCTGTTATTAATCTATTTCCTTATATTTAGCCCCCCCTTCCCCTCCCCTGGGGGATCAATCAATATAATGGATTATTACATTTTACCATTTGAGCAATTGTGCTCTAATTCAACGTAAAATGTGAGTTACTTTGGTTTGGCAAAGCTCTGCTTATGCACCTATGGTTCACCCAGGAGACAGCCTTAGAGACACATGAAACTGCAGATGTTGGAATATTGAGCAAAACAAAGTGCTGGAGGAACTCAGTGGGTCAGGCAACATCTGTGGAAAAAATGGAAAGTCTTGGAACTTTGCTGATTCCTCTTGTCAGCTATCAAAACTTTTGGATCAATGCTCCAGTTTCAGAACATGTGGAAAGTTGTGGTTTTTCAGATTTGAAATGTTGGTTCAAAGTTTCATACTAAACTCTTAAATATCCTGAATGTAAAACATCTCACAAAGATGTACTATACTAGAATAGCACTAATACATGTAATCTATTTATAACTGTGAAGAGGGGCCATTGAGCCTCAAGTATCTGCAGAGGTGTTTATCGAACCCGGGTCTCTGCCGCTGTAAGGCAGCAACTTTACCACTGTGCTGCCCCAGTTGTTATGTTGTCTCCACAGTGGTGAAACTGTTACACCAAACTGGCACAGTTAATCACCAGCTACTGAAGGTGTCTACTACTGCATGCAGTTATTGAAGGATATTACAATTAGAAATATGCTGAAGGTGTATGGGAACACTGAAACTATAGGGAGGTTGCACGGCAGTCGAGGTTATGACCCGTCACCCATACTGTTGCCACACAACGCCTTCTGGAGTACACGCGGCGGGCCCGTCTTCTGTCCAGCATCCGGACTCCACGCTGACTGGTTCCACACGCGCACCTCGGGCCATCTGTCCCCGCGGCCGGGGAGGGGGGTCGAGGGTCGGGGGGGGTCGAGGGATGCTGGTCGGGGTGCCGGTGCAGCGCGGTCAGTGACTCTGGGTGGGCGGAAGGACCAGACTGTACCCAACTCTGCTGCAACTGACGAGGACGTTGCTGGGTTTTCGTCCCCGTGTGTCCGCTGCCCGGAGCCGCGGCCCCGCTCCACCCAGCCCTGTGTGTGGACGCTGCCGACCAACAGCCCGTGACAGTGCAGCCGCACAGATGGAGGGTTGGCGGAGGGCGGTCGTGGCCGGACAGCGCTGACCCCGGGGAGGAGAGTAGGGGCTGTCCCGAGGGATGCGCTCCTTCAGCCGCTTACACCTTGGTGCTCGGGTTCAGAGCAAACATACTATAGCATTTGGTTCAGAGCGCTCAGTCACCCTCCCACAATATTTACAGCGCAAAAGTGACATTTTGGCGTTTTTTAACAGGTAAGAAAGTACGCGTTTCGTGTGTTGACAGTGTATGCGGGAGGCTGCCTTCTCCAGAAGGATTGAGCTGCTCCGTGCATCACCCCTTTGACCCGATGACCTTACGTGCAAACGTACAAAATTCTTATGGGGTTGGACAGGCTAGATGCAGGAAGATTGTTCCCGATGTTGGGGAAGTCCAGGACAAGGGGTCACAGCTTAAGGATAAGGGGGAAATCCTTTAAGACCGAGATGAGGAAAAACTTTTTCACACAGAGAGTGGTGAATCTCTGGAACTCTCTGCCACAGAGGGTAGTTGAGGCCAGTTCATTGGCTATATTTAAGAGGGAGTTAGATGTGGCCCTTGTGGCTAAAGGGATCAGGGGGTATGGAGAGAAGGCAGGTACGGGATACTGAGTTGGATGATCAGCCATGATCATATTGAATGGCGGTGCAGGCTCGAAGGGCCGAATGGCCTACTCCTGCACCTATTTTCTATGTATCTATGTATCTATGTAATCCCCCTATATGAGAGCAGGCAAAGTAACAGACACTGTTGTTACGGAGCTAAGTTGGCAATTTCAACCAGAAGGTCATTGCAGTAGGGCTGAATTTCAGTAATTAACCAATTCTTAGGCAAAATAAATTGTCAAAGACATCACTTACCAGAAACTTGTCAGGATAGGAGATGAACTGTGGTTGAATAAGGATTGAAGGTGGGCAAACCTGGAGCAGTTCCACATTACATAAAAATGAAGCTCTAACCTGATAAAACTACATCACAGTTAGCAATAAAATAGATTAGATTAGATTAGATTAGATTTTATTACTTGTCATTTGAACCTCAGAGAGGCTCAAACGAAACTCCGTTTCCACAGCCATACAAACAAAACAATTCCTACAAGACACACAAACAATTCAATTTACAGAAAAAACATCCATCACAGTGAATCTCCTCCTCACTGTGATGGAAGGCAAAGTATTTTCTCTCCCCTGTACCATTTCTCTCCCAATGTTGAAGCCCCAGGCGGGCGATGGTAAGTCCCACGGCCATTAAAGCCGCGCCGGGTGATGTACGGCCCCGCTCCGGGTTGTTCCAAACCCGCGACATGAGCTGGAGAAGTTGCGCTGCGGGAGCTCCGGAAAGCGGTCTCCCCCCCGGACCCGCGAGCTCCCGATGTCCCAGTCCACCGGTCTGCAGCTGGAGCCTCCGAGCTCCGGAGTGAGCAGCAACGAGCCACCACCGCTCCCCACGCTCCGAGGCCGGCCAGCCCCACGATGGTGAGTCCGCAGCTCCGCGACTGGAGCCCCCAGGTCGTTCCGGTTGGAGGCCGCTCCACGGAGCAAGGCCCCAATGACAACGGAGACCCGACAGGGAAAAGGTCGGGTCTCCCTTGCAGGGAAGAGATTTTAAAAGTTCCCCCCTCCCCCCCCCACATATACACAATTAAAAACAGTACAAAAAACCCCACAAACAACTACATTTAACTAGACAAAAATAAAAAAATAATTAAAAAAGACAGACAGGCTGCAGTAATCCCACGCCGCCGCACAATAGCAATAAAAAAGCATGCAACAGAACACATTCAGACATTTTTTATTTTGCAGAACGAAATACAGAAGGAAGAATTTACCTAATCTCGATTGCAATCAAAAAAAGGAAGTGTGTTGTGGGGTTTTGATCAATTACAAAAAAATAAGTTTAAAAATGGGGAAATAAAACTGAATTTGACAATTCGGGGAAGAGGGGGGGGGGGGGGTTGGGAAATGATAGGTGGCAACATTGAGATGCTTGGGAGATTTCTGTCAGCTCTAAGGACTGGGAGTTTATACTATGCTTGAGGTCTAATTTGTAAATATCCTTCCCCTCGATAACCAGCAGCTGCCCTAATGCAATGAAGGCAATGGTGATGTTTCACATAGATATCTGCCTTTGTCGAAAGCTGCTTTCTGAAATATGGGAAGTGGTTCCATATTTTCCAGAATCTTGCTCTGAACCTGTATTGGAAGAGGAGAGTTCAGTGTAATGGGGACTGAGGACCTTTGTCTTCTAGATGTTAAGTGTAAGGTCTTACTCACATATGCCTCAGTGAAAGAGTTGATGATGGCTTCGCGTTGGTCTCTGAGGATACGCAAACGTAAGTGATATCTGTATACTGTGGCTTTTTTTTAACCTTCATTTTATCCTTGTAATATCATTGCTGAGGTGACCCGTTGTCTTGTCAAACACATTTCATTGTACTGTTGACCCTGTGTTAACCTACATATGACAAATAGAAAAACTGAACTGAAACTGAAACTGACCACTTTGGGTAATCTTGCTTCTGGAGGATTGAATTGTTTTCTAATGCTTTTGTAGATTATCTCCTCTCATGCGGTAAGATTGCAGAGGTGAAAAACACCAATTTGGCAAGACAAATTGAGAGAAGTGTAGGGACAATGATGCACACATATTAGACCGCAGCACTTCACTAATGTTGGCTCTATTATAAACCAATTGGTTAGTAACATGGGATACCGCGGAGCAAACGTAAAATGTCAGTGTGCAGCGTGTTCCTTTGTCGTGATCGATTCTCCCAATGGATGGAGTGAATGGCTGAAGTAAGGATGTAAAATGCCATGCTCAGTGGCCTGTGTTTGTTTTTAATTGGTGTCTGGTTTACTTTACAGTGACTCTCGATAGACAAAATCCACATTACAACTCAGGGAGAGTTCTTCAGTGTGACGTATTGGGACATTTCTAGGAATTAAGTAATTAAATAATGCAGTTCCAGGAACTTAGTGTCCTGTAAATACTACATCAGATAGTGACGTACTGAACCGCTATCTACCTCTTTGTCGACTGAAATAATGTCAAGCAAGTTGTTGCAGTGTGACCCTTGCAGGATGTGGGACGTCAGGGGCACTGCTGGTGCCTATGACAACTACACATGTGGAAATTGTGTTCCAGGTGCAGCTCCTGAAAGACTGTTAGGGAACTGGAGTAGCAGCTGGATGATCTCAGAATCATCCGGGAAAACAAGAGCTTCCTGTGTAATTCTGGTCCTTCTCTTACCACCCCCCCCCCCCCCCCCCCCCTTGTCTGGTTCAGTCAAACACCGAATACG
>CM075977.1:214275145-214351504 GCA_038087875.1 Malacoraja senta | reverse complement strand
GCAAGGCCAACGAATGCCCTTGCATTAGTAGTAGTGGTAAATGGCAATATACATTCAGGAGCATCTGTTCCGTCGTTTTGCACAATCCGCAAGCATTGCCACTTTCATTTTACTGCACATCTTGTATGTATATGTGACAAATAGACTTGACTTACCTTGACTTGACGACAAGTGATTTCCTGTTGTTCACAAACAAGGCACAAGGTAGGCAAAAGACGCCATCCACATGATCGCTATATGCAAGCCAGGGATATGCTCGAAACCAGTCAGGGTTAAATATTCGGCAGCATCCATTCTTATACAAGGCACCATATTTGTATGTTGGACCCAGTTTAAAGTGATTCTGTATGAGGTACAGCTTCTGAGAGGTTGGCAATAGCTTTAGCAGCTTCTTCATTGGCTGTGGTAGAATTAAGCAGAACTAGACCAAGTGCAGACCCGTTGGATCTGTTCCCCCAACATGTGGTTGCGGGGGGGGGGGGGCGGCATGTGGCGTCACACATATTAACCACCTCCACACACTAACTACCCCCCCCCGCACACGCGCTAACTACCCCCTTGTCAATATATTAATGTTATTAATTTGCTCCTATTACCCCATAACCGCCCTATCTACTGACGCATAGCCCCCAACTCGCTCGTGCGTCTAGAGAGGGAGCGGGGTAGAGAGTGAGGGCAAAGAGAGAAGGGGGGAGAGGGAGGGAGGGAACAGGGAGGGGGGAACAGGGAGGGGGGAGGGGGAGAGGAGGCGGATGGGGGGGAGAGGAGGGGGGAGAGAGAGGTGGGGGGGAGAGAGAGAGAGGTGGGGGGAGAGAGGAGGAGGGGGAGAGAGAGAGAGAAGGGGCAGAAAGAGAGAGGAGGGGGAGAGAGAGGGGGGGAGAGAGAGGAGGGGGAGTGAGAGGAGGCGATAGAGAGAGAGAGAGAGGAGGGGAGAGAGAAAGAGGAGGGAGAGAGAAAGAGAGGAGGCGGAGAGAGAGAGAGAGAGGTGGGGGAGAGAGAGAGGTGGGGGAGAGAGAGAGAGAGAGAGGGAGAGAGAG
The DNA here is from genome assembly GCA_038087875.1 of Malacoraja senta. NCBI lineage: Eukaryota > Metazoa > Chordata > Chondrichthyes > Rajiformes > Rajidae > Malacoraja > Malacoraja senta. Next base: position 214,350,467 of record CM075977.1, on the reverse strand, counting down.
AGAGAAGGGGCAGAAAGAGAGAGGAGGGGGAGAGAGAGGGGGGAGAGAGAGGAGGGGGTGAGAGGAGGGGATAGAGAGAGAGAGAGGAGGGGAGAGAGAAAGAGGAGGGGAGAGAAAGAGAGGAGGCGGAGAGAGAGAGAGAGAGGTGGGGGAGAGAGAGAGAGGTGGGGGCGGGAGAAAGAGGAGGGGGAGAGAAAGAGAGAAGGCGGAGAGAGAGAGAGAGGTGGGGGAGAGAGAGAGAGGTGGGGGCGGGAGAGAGAGGAGGGGGGAGAGAGAGAGAGAGGGAGGGGGGAGAGAGGGGGGTCGCAAGGTTTTTATCAAAGGACTTGCGAGCGAGACGCGACTGGCAGCGCGTTGGGTTTGCAGCGGGAGGGAGGGAGGGGCAGCATGTTCTACCATCGGGTGGGGGATACGGAAAGGATTCAGAAGCCGGTGACCTCCGGTGACCAGCTGTAACCTCCCGATCTGCAGAACGCTCGTTCTTTCTACGCATTTGTACGGGGGGGGGGGGTGGAGTGGGCGGACATGGGAGTCCAGCTGCGGGAGGCATGGCGCGAGCGTACTTGAGCGGGGGGCGGGGCCAGGAGCCAGGTGGGCCTCGATTGGTGAGCATGTGGGTCAGTAAAACACCTAGTCCAGCACTGGATCAACTAAAGGGCCTGTCCCACTGCGGGGACCTAATTTGCGAGTTTAGAAGCATTTGCACTGGACTCAAACTTGCAGCTTGGTGGACACATGGTACTAGGTCTATGTAACTCTCCTTCATGCTCGAGAGAAGTTCGAGCAAGAATTTCATTGTCCTGTCTGGGACACATGACAATAAACTCTCTTGAATCTTGATTAGATTATAGCTATTGACAGTTCCCGAACCCAATCACAAAATTCACCATTACATTGTTTCTACAGAAAGTTCTAGCAGGAAGACAGTTTACAAAAGAATAGAAACATTTCTCCAGGTAGTATAAACAATTTGAAGAAGGCTTCACACTTCACAAGATAACAGCACAAACACTCTGCAACATAATTAACAGTACTTTACAACACCCCCCTATCTGACCTAATCATGCATATGCAACACCTCTTAGCTCTTCTACAAAACCCTCATACATATAAACAGAAGGAGAGACATTTGGCCCTCACCTTATCCTCAACTTCCATCTAGGGTCCAGACTCCTTGGAGCGTGACTCACAGCTTGCAACCTTCTACAGAAAGTGGACAAACAGGCTTTGCAAATACAGAGATTCTCCATTTTGTGACATATTTTATTTGGCCAATATTATCATTAACAGGACTTAAGACATGACATGTATTCAAAAAATATTTTACTGATAGGCTGCATATATGTGAAGTTTTCACAATTCTTGTAAGAACTCATGATATAGAATCATAAAATGTTTGGTTTTTACTGCACCAAGGAGATCTTCCAACTCCATCTTCTGCCTAGCTTCCATAGCAGCAACATCATCAACGGACTGCTGCATTACTGCAGTCAGATCCATAATGACCATGAAAACATGCAGATTTTTGTAATATTCAATTTATATTAAAAAATATGCTGCAAAAAGAGTCACAAACTTTGGAATTCATATTTTTCAGTATTGTTATCAAGGCAAAGAAAACAGTTCCAATTGTTTGATATTATTTGATATTATTCATGAGGAAAAAATATTAGCTCTAAAACCTACCTCAATTATACAATCTCATTAAAGATATTCCCCCTTTCCCTCTCCCCTCCCCAATCGCTCTCCACCTTCCCTACCCCTCTCTCTCTCCTCCTCCCCCTCTCACATCACCCCCTCTTTCTGGCGGGGGGGGCGAAGATGAAGGTGGCGTGGGCCCAGCGGGGGGGGGGGGAGATGAAGGTGGCGTGGGCCATCGGGGGTCAGTGGGGGTGGCGTGGGCGGAAGATGGCTTGGGCCCCGGCGGAGGTGGGAGGCGAGGGCAGCGGGCCCCGCCGCAGTGGTGTCTGGTGTTGGGGTTACAGCCGCTCCCGCTCGGCGACGGGAGGACGGTCTCCTGGTCGCCTGACTGGCCGTTGGTGAGGCTCCGACGTCGCGGATGGAATCGCTGGACCGGGCGGGCGGGAGGACGGCGGGCAGACACTGCACCCCGCACCCCCTCCGGACGGAAACGCTGGACCGGTCGGGCAGACACCGCACCACGCACCCCCCTACCCGACACCGCGGATGGAAACGCTGGACTGGGCGGGCAGACACCGCACCACGCACCCCCACCCGCACCCCCCACCCCCATCCCCACTACTTACCTGGAGTAGACGCGAGGCATCGAGCTCAATGGGTGAAGCACAAATGGCAGTCTGATCCCGCCCGGGCCCACTGCACACGCGCGGAGAGACGACATCATTTTGCGTCGCTTCCCCAACTGCGCAGGCGCGGATGGGCGCATTTCTTTCTCCCCCAGTGGCCGGAACCAGAATTTCGGGCGGTTTTCCCCAAAGTGGAAATGCTGATTGTGCTCCGATTTTAAAAAAAATTCTGGGGATTTTTTCTTACTCTGGGGAAAATAAGGGGGGTGCGGTCGCACCCCACGCACCCCCTCTTCGGACGGCCATGATCATGTTCCTATACTTAGGAAATTCCTTGAAGAAAACAAGTTAGCAGCTCAAACTCTTCCACCAATACTCTTGCAATGGTGAAGATGGACCCACGCATTCCTTCCTTCTTCCTTAACAGCAGTTGGGGTCATCAGGAGAACCTGGTAAGGTCCCTCCCACCCAGCCTCCAAACCTTTCCTTACATAATTCTTCACCATCACAAAATCACCAGGCTTGACCTTAATGGAAGAAACCAAAGGAGGTAATTCACTTTATGCTGCTCGCACCCTAGAATGCAAATCTCTTAGTGCCCAAGTCAAGGTCAGAACATAATTGATCATCTCTGCAGGCGTAACACTTATCTGAAACAAAGCAAGAGAAAGTAATTTAATCCAACTAATTCCTGTCTCCGCCTTTAATTTAGCTAATTTAGTTTTCAGGGTCTGATTTGCTCTTTCGACAAGACAAATGGTCGATAAAGCACAGTGCAGTTGTTGCTGGATGCCTAGCTGTTCACAAAATTCTTTGTTAATTTGCCCAATGAAATGAGGACCATTGTCAGAGCTAAGCCAAATTGGAATACCGAATCTGGGAATAATTTCTCACATAAGCACCTTGACAAAAGTAGCCGCTTTGTTATCAAGTGTTGGTAGGCCTGTTGCTGAATACATCGGCAATCACAAGTACATACCTATATCCTTAGCACTTCTCTAGCTCGATGTAATCCATTTGAAGAGTTTCAAAGGGACCCATGGGCAAAGGTGTTCTTCCATCCTCACAACCCACTCCTTTTCCAGGATTATATTTCTGACAGATAATACAGCAGCTACTCACTTTCTGGGCCAAAGTTTGTAATCTTGGATGTGACCAAGTAGCCGAAAAAGCATCATCAATTGCTCTCGCACCACAGTGAGTCGCAAAATGCATACACTCCACAACCCAAACTGCAAGAGGATCTGGCATACAAGTCTGCCCTGCCGGAGTGACCCACAATCCTGACATGAAATCTATTGTACATCCAAGCTGTTTCCATAATCTTATATCCCCTTCAGGAGCCTTCTCCTGCAACTGAATAATTTCCTGGATGGTTGGCATTGGCTTTTCCGAGGGAGACTTGTTACATGAACTTTTTATCTGCCTCATCATTTTTGGCACTACCACCTTGCTTTCCCTGGATACCTCCTTTGCTGCTTGGTCAGCACAATGATTCCCTATGTCTATCGGGGTCTGGCCCTTTGTGTGAGCGCTACACTTCATTACCAAAATTTGCCTAGGTAGCAACAGGGCCTGTAATAAATCAGTAACCAATTGCTTGTGAGATATTTGAGTTCCTGCTGAGATTAGGAGTCCTCTATTCATAGTTTTCCAAAATCATGTACCACCCCGAATGCATATCTAGAATCTGTATATATGTTTACTTTCAGATCTCTTCCAATAATACATGCTCTGATTAAAGCGAACAGCTCAGCCTGTTGGGCTGAAAAGGGTGACTCAAAAGCAGCTGCCTCTACACTGTTCCCATCCTGGTCTACAATAGCATACCCAGAAAGTCTCTCTCCCTGGGGCCCAATGGATGCACTTCCATCTACGTATAGTGTCATATCACGGTCAGCTATAGGAGCGTTCTTTAGATCTTCCCTTCCAGATGTCTCTTCTTGTATTACGAACAAACAGTCATGACCTGATTCTGACTGTTCCTCCGATGGTGAAATGAGGAAAGATGCTGGATTAATAGTTGTACAGTATCTGAATTGGAGTTTTGGATTATTCAATAGATAGATTTCATATTTGTTTTGAAGAGCCATTGTCAGATGCTGAGTTTGCAGTTGTCCCAACAAGGCTGCCACCGATTGGGAACTGTACACTACTATTTCCTGCTGTAAGGTCAGGTTTGCAGCAGACTGTAGACTATTATAGATTGCTGTTAAAATCTGGGTGCATATTGGGTGTCCTCTCGCTACTGGGTCAAGCTTCGAAGAATAAGCCAGTGGTCTGTGCTTATCCCCATGTTTTTGGGTGAGGACTGCAGTTGAACATTCAGAAAGGATGGTACAGTTAAGTTGGAAGGGTCTATCATAGAGTGGCCATCCTAGTGCTGGAGCCTGCATTAAAGATCTCTTTAAATTCTCGAAAGCTTTCTGAGCTTCTTCGGACAACTGAAATTTACCCTCTAGGCTAGTATAAGAAGTCAATTCCTTGGTGTCTAGTGCAATATTAGGGATCCATGGTTGGCAGTAGTTCACCATGCCGAGCCACTGTCTCATCTGCTTCGCCTCTTTTGGTGCAGAAAATGTGTAAATTAGTTCAATTGTGCTACTCTCTAGACTTCTTTCCGTGGCTGAAATTATCACTCCCAGAAATTTTACTTTTTGTTGAGCCATTAATGCTTTGGACTGAGAGACCACATATCCTAAGGTTGCCAAGTGGTTCAATAATTGAGTAGTATCCTCACGATTGCTCTGCTCATCTAAACTAGCCACCAACAAGTCGTTCACATATTGAACTAGAGTGGATTTACTTTTAAAGCTTAAGGTGCTTAACTGTCCTTTAAGACATCGAGAAAACAAGGTAGGCAAATTAATAAATCCCTGATGAAATCTTGGCAACGTATATTGTTGTCCCTTGTAAATAAAGGCAAATAAATACTGGCTCACTCGGTGCAGAGGTAATGAGAAGGTATGCTGCAGTTCTACAATTGAAAGAATCTCCACTTCCGTTGGAATCAAACCTAAAATATGAGCCGGATTCGGCACCAAGGCATGGAACGGTTCTACTATTGCGTTGACAGATCTTAAGTCCTGAACCAGTCTGTACTGGTCCTCTTTCCCTGCCTTGGGCACTGCAAGGATTGGTGTGTTGCAAATAGAATGTCACTTTACTAAGATGTCTTGTTCCAGCAATCCCGAATCAGCTTGTCTATACTCAGAATTGCCTGTTGTTTCAATGGGTACTGCTGTATCGAAGGCAGTGTTACCCCTTTTCTGGAGAGCTACCTGGATGGGATCAATGCGAGCACATCCTACTTGAGTTGCGTCTTCTGCCCACACTTGCGAGTCCACATACTCACATACCTCACTCCCCAGATGCTGGCGTAGCTGGGCAACAACTGTCCTCGGGGTCTGGTAAAACTCAACAGTACATTGTTTAGACAAGCTCTGTTCTTCATATATATCGCTCCCAAGTCCTTCGCACTTGCTGGAAAATTGACCTTCCTTGTTATGTGTGGAGCAATCTCTGAAGCTCGTTTCCATAAATCTAAGGGTATCTTAATGTACTCTGCAGTTCCTTCTTATCCTGTTACCAGTGCCAAAATATTCACATTCCATTTTGTTCCTTCTTGAGGTCTGAAAAATGTTTCTAATTCTTTATTTTTGCCACTTCTATCATAGGCCAATGTGATATGAAGCGGAGGCTCATCTTCAAAGTCTAAGGACCACCATTGGGGTGTCACGGATGAATAGCACTGCCTTTCGGGAGCCCATTATTCCACAGTCGCTGCATTCAATTTTCAATTGAAATGCACAGAGCAAATCTCTAGCCATTAAATTGCAATCCAATCCATTTGTTCTTACGAATCTATGTTTTATTGCCTTGCTTTGATACACCATTTCGACTGGCTTAGAGATGGGGTTCTGGCAAACTTGTCCCTGAAATCCGGACAGGCTCTGAACTTTACTAGACTTGGGAAGGTTATAAATTGATTGAAGAGATCACATGGATGTCCCTGTATCTACTAAAAAAGTGCATATCCTTCCTTCTACTCACAATGATAGTACAGGTTCTTCATCAGATTTACATCCGTTCACCACCAAGTTAGCAAATCAGGAACATGAGAATGGATTATTTTGAGAGAAGGGTGTTCGTCTTCTCTGTCCCCGATTTCCTTGCCAGTTCCCTCTGCTCTCTCTGTTGGTCCCCTCCTTCCTGTCGTTTGCACGTCGGGCACTCCCTACTCCAGTGACCTTGTCCGCCACAGGTATAACATTGGTCTGGTCCCAATACTCTATTCCCTCTCCAGTGTCTTGGGGAAATTGGTTCTGAGGGAGGTGGTTCATCAGGGTATCCTGGATAATCCGGTTCTGGCACCCTTGCCCATTCTGGCGCATCATGCCTTGCTCTTGTCTGAGGACTATTCCATAAGTCTAAATTAGATCTTGGCGCTTCCTTTTTCGTTACGTACTCAGTTTTTGCCTTAATTTGGGGCTGCTTCTCTTGCTATAAATAGCTCATTCTAAGCTCCCCCCAGTCTAGTTTCAGTCAATAAAATACTGAATCGAGCACTTGAACAACTAAACTTTATTTTGGATAACACAACAACAGTTCCCCTCTACTATACCTTACCACTGGGGGTTCGATCCTTGTATCTGCTTGGCCAAGTCCTTCTAGCCTCGTACAAGCAGAGACACTCCAAAAGGTCACGCAGTCCCAAACGTTCTTCCAGAAGATCGACATTGGACCTCGTGGGAGCTATCTTTTATAGGTCCCCGAACCTTGAGGTGCCGAACCACATGGGGGTGGTCTCTATACAGTCCAATAACACATATCGATTAACACAGTACATGAAAGACAGTTCCCTAACCCAATAACTAATACATCGTATTTGAAAGGAGCTTCTAGAAGGAAGCAAACAAGCAACATGTGCCCTGGGATATGACCCAGACAAAGCTCAACATCTTAACCAATCAACAATTGTCCAAATAAGGCTTTGCAACATTATTTACACTATGTATATCTGGTTTGCATTGACCCAATCAGTTGCATGCAATTTACACCTTATTGTAAGAAACTGCAGATGTCCCGTTCTTCCCCTGCAGCTCTTATCTAGGCCACAGACTAACTGGCACCATTCAGCAGCTTGTCCCAGTTCTGCAAAAACACATTTAACTTGATCAAAATGGCCCAGCAGCACAGAAGCCTTTACTCAATTTTAATGTCCTGGCTGCTCCAATTTGGCCAGGATTAACATTGCCTTTTAGTGATACCTAACATTGCCTTTCCAGTGATACCTAACTGCACGGGCCATTTGACTTGCACTATTCTCTGACCAATCCATGTTGTTTGTCTTGATTGCTTCTGCTACATTAGTCGGCAAACAATTTAATAAAATTGGGGAGAATTCGCCCCATTTCGAAAATTCAAATCTCCCGACTGATCCATATATAGTTCTGAGAACCTTTCTGGAAACTCATCTGCTCCCTCTCCTTTCTTTGGTCTAACATCCAGAATCCTAGCAATGTCTATTGGCTTTTGGAGGGTGGTGGCAAGGGCAGTTAAAACTGCATCTTTTCTTGCATTGTTATTGGCAATTACATTAGCCAGTGCCTCATGAGTTGGCAGGGCTCGAAATTAGCGGTTGCCCGGGTGCCACTGACCACTCAAAGCGCCGCCGGGCAACCTAAACACCGAGTCATTTTGCCCGGCTTGGCAACCAGATACTGGTTTGTACCGAAGATAGACACAAAAACTGGAGTAACTCAGCGGGTCAGGCAGCATCTCTGGAGAAAAGGAACGCGACGTTTCGTGTCGTCGGCGGCTGTGCGGGGCAAAGATACTAGGTGCAGGGTGAGGAAGGGCCGGAGCGAATGACGGGCCCTGAACAACGGCAGCAGCGGCTCCATCTCCCCTCCCGCCCTGATAAGGGCCTCTGCTTGTAAATCCGGTAACGGCGCAAAACAAACCCTCCCGCACGCCGAGGCCGGGAGGAGGGAGGGAGGGGGAGGCCTCGGCGTGCGGGAGGGTTTGTTTTGCGCTGTTACCGGATTTACAAGCAGAGGCCCTTATCAGGGCGGGCGGGAGGAGGAGTTGGAGCCGCTGTCGCGGCCGCTGCTGCCGCTGTTCGGGGCCCGTCATTCGCTCCGACTCGTCTGAAGCAGCTGCACCAAAGATCTTATAGCTATAGGATCTCTGAGCCGCACCGCCTGGCCCCGCACCTTGCTGTTGGCTGGCGGAGGAGGGAGGCGGTGGCGAGGAGTTCCCAACGGCCAAGGCAGCGGGGCAATGTTGTCCGAAGAGCGCTGACCTTCCTTCCTCCCCACCTCGCCCCCCCCTCTCTCTCTCTCTCTTGTACGCCCCCTCCACCCCCTTATCCTGGGTCCACTCCATCCCGCACTGATCCCCATTCCGCCCTCTATTCAGTCCTCACTGACATCCCCTGTGCTCCCCTCCCCATCTACCCCCCCTCCCATCTATTCATCCTGCGCTGATCACCCTATCCACCTCGCATTGATTCTCCTGCCACCCCCCCCCCCCCATCCATCCTACACTGGTTCCCCAATTTACCCTGTACTTACCCCTTTCCCATCTTTCCTGCACTTCTCCTCCATCCATCCTGTACTGATCCCCCATCCATCCTGTACTAATCCACGCATTCATCCCGTAATGACCCACCCTCCATTTACCCTGCACCTTCCCCCCTTCCCCTCATTCATCCTGTAGTGATCCCCCATTCATCCTGCACAGATCCTCCGATCCACACTGTACTAATCCCCCCCCCCCATTCATCCTGCGCTGATCTCCCCCCCCATCCATCCTGTACTGATCCTCCCATTCAAGAAGAATGGGGGGAACAGTCTGAAGAAGGGTCTCGACCCAAAACATTGCCTATTTCCTTCGCTCCATAGATGCTGCCTCACCCGCTGAGTTTCTCCAGCACTTTTGTCTACCCCCATCCATCCTGTACTGAACCCCCCCATTCAAAACCACTGACATCCCCGGTGCTCTCCCCTCACAATTTTACATACTCCAACACGTACTAATTCACCTACCTGAATCCATCCATTCTGCACCGACTGCCTTCTAACCCCCCCCCCACCCCCGCCATCTATCCACCCCGCACTGATTCACACACACACCCCTCCCTGACCATATTGTGCTGGAAATGTCTTCAGAGTGAACATTGACTATGTTTGATAACGGAATGCAATCAAATGTGTTTTAATTCCCAATGTTATTATTTGTTTTAATCCATAAAGATGGATTAATTAAATTGTGAACAGGTGAAACATTAAAACCGCAGTGTTCGATTGTCACTGCTGCCGTTGACACGTTATTACAGAATTCATTTTAACGGCAAATCAATGCTCTTAATATGGAGTGTCAGTACTGTGGTTATTTAATGAGCAACATTCACAACTATATGTACGCGTATATGTTACCATGGTCCAGGATTTATTGACACAGGTTGATCATACGCTGAATAATCCAACCACATTCTTGTTTGGAAGTGGAAAGAACTAATAGAAATTGCATTAATTGCAATGTGTAAAAAGAGTTGAGATACTGTCTTATAATTTTGCTGCATGTCATTGTGGGATATATCATGTCTTGATTGGTGAATATGTTTAGTTTGTGACTTTATTTGAAGCAGAAATAATATGTGAATGCTTCATTGACTATAATTCCGACTGGTAACTACGCACTTCGTCCGAGCACATTATCGCACGCGGCATGCAAGCCATCTTAAATGACCACCTAAACTGTCATTTGGCAACCTAAAAAGCTACCAAGGTCGCCCGACAGGCAACAGGGAAAAAAGTTAAGCAAGAGTCCTGATTGGGTATCCTAAAGTGGCCAGGAACCTGGTATGTTCTGTAGGAGTTATGATCTGTTGTATTACAGGCCACAAATCTCTTGAATCCACGTGATACACACGCATGGTCCGGAGATAGTCCACAAAGGAAGCAGGTGATTTCTTTCTGTCAGGTATTTTACCCAGTACTGCCATCATTTCATTTGGTTTCCTTGGGGAGTACACATTAATAGTTTGAGGATTGTTGGCACCAACTGCATTAGCCGGATCAAAGGCTGGGTTAGGCATCTCCCTAACTGGGAACTGGCGGCGAGATAGTAGATCAGCCTGCATAATGTTTCTTATATCTGACTCACTCTCAGTGTCCCCAGAGATTACATCACCCTCCGATGTCTCATCCTCATCACTAGGGGGAAGGCGGTAATTTTTAAAAGCATGTCTTTTCTCTCTGGGTGGTCATTTTATTCTCCCAGGTTTAGGTTCTGGTGGGGGTGGAAGATTGCAACCTTCACGTGGTCCGCCCTGTTTCGACTAATGCAATCAACTCGACGTGCACAAATGGAAGATCAAATAGAACAAGTTGTCCTACAACGTTAGGCTGTGCACGCCACACGAAAGAAGAAGGTTCTGGTGATCGTTCTTTCTCTCGAAATATGGGTGCTGATTTCTTGGTCTTGCTCCTTGTACTGAGCGCTTCTTAAGGGGTTGGACAGGCTAGATGCAGGAAGATTGCTCCCGATGTTGGGGAAGTCCAGGACAAGGGGTCACAGCTTAAGGATAAGGGGGAAATCCTTTAAAACCGAGATGAGAAGAACTTTTTTCACACAGAGAGTGGTGAATCTCTGGAACTCTCTGCCACAGAGGGTAGTCGAGGCCAGTTCATTGGCTATATTTAAGAGGGAGCTAGATGTGGCCCTTGTGGCTAAAGGGATCAGAGGGTATGGAGAGAAGGCAGGTACGGGATACTGAGTTGGATGATCAGCCATGATCATATTGAATGGCGGTGCAGGCTCGAAGGGCCGAATGGCCTACTCCTGCACCTAATTTCTATGTTTCTATGTTTCTATGGTGTGTCCACATTATACTGCATCTGCCCATTCACCCAACCTATCCAAGTCACCCTGCAGCCTCATAGCATCCTCCTCGCAGCTCACACTGCCACCCAGCTTTGTGTCATCCGGAAATTATGCACCAAATATGGACAAGTAGGACTAGCTTAGATGAGCATGATGGACGAGTTGGGCCGAAGGAAACTTTTAAAAGTAATTTTGAGTTCTGAGAGCAGAATTAGGCCGTTCGCCCCATCAAGTCTACTTCGCCATTCAATCATGGCTGATGCATCTTTCCCTTTCAAGCCCGTTCTCCTGCTTTCTCCTCATAACTATTTAATTTAGTTTAGTTTAGAGATGCAGCATGAAAACAGGACCCACTGAGTCCACTCAGACCAGCGATCCCTGCACACTACACTATCCTAGAGACATTGAACTACCTACGACCATAGATAGAGTATAGACCTACCATACCATAGACATATTCATACCATGTAGCGATGTTACAAAACCTACCTTCAGCGGCGCTGCTGTTCTGCCACTGGCCATGTGCTCGACTTTGGCGCCTTTGAGGGGGGGCGGAATTAAAATGCAGGTTTGTATCGCTTGTCGGAGAGGGATTTCCTCGGGCTGCTAGCCGATGAAGAAAAATCAATCTGACTTCCGTTCCCAGTTTTTTTAATTTAAAAAATCGCTGGACATTTTAATAGTGGGATTAAAGTAAAAAGCGACTACGAACACCCTCAACCCCTTCAACGTGACGGATCGTAATATCAGGACAAAACCAAAGGTAAGTCGTGTATTCCACATATAATCTTGCTTCTTGGGGTGGCTTTAGTCTAATTTTACATTGCGAAAATGTTATTTGGGCCCCATACGAACCGGCAGTGTCTTTGCCTGCCGATATGGGGTTTAAATTCGTGGCAACGGCAACATTCCAATCGATCGCATTCCAGAAACACCCACTCGCAAGATGATTTAAATCCTCTCATTTTTGGACAATCATGTCATAAGAGCATCTAAATCGTCTATATTTTGTGTAATTGTCAATCCATAAACAATATTTTTATACTAAATATCCACAACAGTTTTAGCCACATGCATTGTACAAAAAATAATAATTTTGATAATATTGAGAGTGGATATTTCTAGATTAATTTATGGGAATTAAACATTAAAATCCTTCCATTTGGCATATAGGTTCATGACAGTGAGATTTTAAAATCATGTTATATCATGAATTCTTGTGTGAATAGGATTAGTTTATTATTTGGATACTTAGGCTATTAAAAAATATATCCTTTTCTTAAGAAATGGATAGATGTTTAGATCTAGTAATTGAATTTAGATGAATCTAATTGATTACATGAAACTGATGAATATGAATTTTTTGTTGGGTATTTACTATGTTTTAGCGTTTAACTTTATCATTTCTACCTTTTTTCTAAAACTGCAAATAATAACTTGTTTCTGTTAATCCTGTTGTGTTTTTTTTTCCTTTACATTTTAAACAGATGTATCCGAAGAAGAAATGCAAAATTGTCAATCCAAATGCCCAGCAAAAGAGACTGATTTAGACAGCATTCTTATCCGAATTTGGACTACTCCAAATGAGATTATCTGAATTTGGACTACTCCAAATGTGATGATCTACAGGACATTCTTAATGGGAAAGTAGTGGGCAGAAAGGCATGTCATGCGTGGTTTGAAGAGCAAAAACTTGTAGTTTACAATGCCAAAATTGAAAAGTTTAGGAAAAACAAGGTGTAGAGTTGCTTATTGGTTACAATCTGAGGAGTATGATGATGCTACTGATTATGATATGCCAATATACCAGCTAGCAACTGATCTTCTCCATAAAGACTTGGTCTATTGCTAGAAATTGTAATTTATTTACCTATCTGTTATGGACTTACAGCATATAATACAATAATATTAAAGTTCTGATCTTGAGAATATCACATTTCTGAATTTTGAAGGCAGTCTGGGTGTTTATTACTATTTCCGTCACAACGGTCAATTTTGTAATGAGCTATAATTAGGTAACTAACTAATTATATGCTTTAATTTCAGATCATCCAAGTAAGATGTTTTATATTTGTTTCAGAATGCTTCAATCTATAATAACTGAAAAATGCATTCAGTTCTCTTAATTTTTAATAAAGTTATGGGCTTTTGACTGTCCTCGATCACAGCTTTTGTGTTAAGTCAATGGAAAAGCAATAGGGAACAAGATGCTAATTTCCGAGTATGAAAATGGCCATAACTTTTTTAATACTGAAGATATGAAAGTGAATGTACGTCTTTGGAGTGTGGGACGATGCCCCGAGTTCGAACATACAAACTGCGTGCAGACAGCACCCGAGGTCAGGATCGAACCAGGGTCTCTGGCGCTGTGAGGCAGCGCCTCCACCGTTGCGCCACCGTTTACCTGGCCGCATTACTGCAATGACTTGAGTCAAACGCCATGGGGGTAGCAGGCAGTTCATTCGCACCCACGGCCGGCAGAGCGTCGACGGTTTGGGCGGCCGGGCAGTGGGTTCACCTAGTAGTTGCTGAGGCCTCGGCCGCGCGCGTGCCCGCGGTTGCTGTGGAGGAGGGGGCGCGTGCCCGCGCTTGTTGGGTCCCGGGCCGCGCGCGTGTCCGCGGTTGGTGGAGAGGAGGGGGCGCGTACCCGCGGTTGCTGGGGAGGAGGGGGCGCTTGCTGGGTCCCGGGCCACGCGCGTGCCCGCGGTTGTGAGATGGCGGGTCGGCGGGAATCGGAGCCCGCGTCGGACAGCGACAGCGACGAGACCATCGTGGCGGGGTCGGTGCAGGAGAGCGACGAGGAGGAGGAGGAGGAGGAGGAGGAGGAGGCGGCGGACGAGCGGCGCGCGGACAGGTACCCGCCTCCCCCTCGAGGGGCCAACGGCCGTCAGTGCCGCGTGAACCCCGGCCCGCCTTTTCCTCCCTCCATCTCCGCGCCGTCGTCTCCTCGGCCCTCACCGGCTGCAGGTCACCGTCACCGCACCCACCACCACTGCACCCACCGTCACCACACCCGCTGCACCCACTACCACTGCACTCACCACCACTGCATGCACCATACCCACTTCACCCACCACCACTGCACCGTTCGTGACTGTACCTACCGTGACTGCACCCACCACCAAAGATACTACCACACCCACCGTGACCTTTACCCAAGCCCACCGTCACTGCACCCACCACACCCACCTTGACTGCACCCACCACACCCACCGTGACTGCACCCACCATGACCGCGCGCACTGTACCCACACCCATTGTGACCATCGTGACTGCACCCACTGTCGGCAACCACCATGCTTCCGTGACTGTGCCCACCAAGCCCACCACAACTGCACCTACTGTGACCGTACCCCTTCCGTGACAGTACCCATCAATTCCACTGTGACAATGCCCACTGTATCCACCATGACCGTACCCACCGTGTCCGTGACCACCTTGACCGAACCCACCGTCGCCGTACCCATCTGCCACGCCCACCGTGACCATCCCTACCACATTCACCGTGACCGCATCAACCATGACAGTACCCACCATACCCACTGTGACCCTAGTCACTGTGACTGGACCCCACCACATCAAACATGACCATAGCTTCCACGCCTACCCTATTACTGCCTTCGATTCGCCTGCTTTTCTATCACGTGCACCACTCAATCAGAACAGTTAAGCACAGGAACATCTGCCCACAATGTGTGTGCTGAACATGATACCAAGACAAATTTATGGGCTGTACATGATCCATATCCCTCCATGGCCTACATTTCCCTGTTCCTTTCTAAAAGCCTCTCAAACACCACTATCATCTCTGCCTCCTCCACCACCCAGCAGTGCTATAGAGTCATGCAGCGTGAAAACAGGCCTTTCACTCAACTAGCCGATGCCGACTAACATGCCCCATCTACACTAGAGGCTTTGGAGAGAGGGTGCAGAGGAGGTTTACCAGAATGCTACCTGGGTTAGAGGGTTTCAGCTACAAGGAGAGGCTTGATTCATTCGTATTGTATTCTTTGGAAATTCGGAGGTGGAGGGCAGACCGTCAGAACCTTTTTTCTTAGGGTGGAAATGATCAACACTGGAGAGCACGGCTATAAGGTGTGAGGGGGAAAGTTTAATGAAGACTAGACCAAGTGCAGACCCGTTGGGTCTGTTCCCGCAACGCGCAGTTGCGAGGGGAGGGGCGGGCTGAGGCGTCACACACACACTAACCAACCTCACACACACACTAACCACCCCCATTGATTATATTAAGAAGGGAGGGAGGAGAGGGGTAGGGCTGCCCAACAGAGTGAGCCACAGCTCCATGGCCTCGCATCCTCGGCGCTTCAGACCCCGAGTACGGGGAGGGGGAGGGTGGAGCAGGCGGGTGGGCGTGATGCCGAGTGATGTTTTACACAGAGTGGTGGGAGCCTAGAATGCATTGATAGGAGTGGTAGTGGAGGCAGATATGATAGTGACATTGAAGAGGCCTTCAGATAGGAAGATGGAAGTGCAAGGAAGAGAGATATATGGATCATGTACAGGCAGATAAGATCAGTTTAAATTGGCATCATTTTTGACACAAACAATGTGGGCTAAAGGGCTCATTGCTGTACTGTGTTTTACACACACAAAGCCATTAATATATGGAAATAGGTGCCAGAAGAGATGGTGGAATCAATGCTTTTCAGCTGTATCGTGGAATTCATTACATTTAAGAGACTTCGAGACAGGCAATTGGACAGATAAGGCCTACAAGGATACTGCCCTAATGCAGGCTAATGGAATTCGTGCACTTTGGCAAAAAGGTCAGCCTGGATGTGGCAGAGGCCCTGTTTCTGTGCGGCACAACTCCATTCCTCAATTATTCTTCAAGTAGCTTTTAAATGTTAGCAGGTTGAAATATCATGTGCATACTTATAATGCTGCACCTTGCCAAATTGTATTTTCATTATTCTAATTCTTTTTTTCTTGCTTTTATCTAGAATGCTGTTTATTCATAAAAATGCTTTTCAGCTGTACCATACAATGAATGATTTTACTTCAAGGATGGAAGCACCATTTGGAGGTAATATTTAAAATTTTGTTTTATGTACTTTATGATCAACCCAGTTCCTTTCTCTTCTGTCTATTTTCCTCCCTCCTGGATATTGCTCTTTTTTCAAGGCAATATTTGCCAGATCAGTAATTGTCTAGTACAATAGCTTGTATTAGCATGGAGATTGCCAGTGAAATGGTTATTTTTCTGCAAAGCTGAGTCCAATCATTTTATTTCCCAAAGGCACCCACATACATTCCAAATTACTGGCAAAAGAGAGTACAGTTTTTCAAAGAAATTAATCTTCAACTGAGGTAGACACAAAATGCTGGAGTAACTCTGCAGGTCAGGCAACATCCCTGGAGAAAAGGAATAGGTGGTGTTTCGGGTTGAGACCCTTCTTAAGATAGAGTCAGGGGAGAGGGAAACTAGTTATGAAAATATACATAGATCAAATCAGAGCTGGCATTGATGACCCAGGAAAGATGGAGCCCCCACAATGGTCCATTGTTGGCTGTGGAAGAGATGATAACGAAGGGATATGAATAGTGAAACTACCAGGACGACTAGGGTGGGGGAAGGATGCAGATAGAGGGAATGTAAGGGTTACTTGAAATTACAAACTATGCTGCAAAACTAGACAAATTTGACTAATTGTAAAATAAGAGATTCAGTAGATAATTGACACGTGTAAGTTCTGGGATTTCTTAACTATGGGCTCTATGTCTAGACTCTGACCTATGTGACCCATTAAATGAAGAAATCACAACAATTACATTCTTTCTCTGCAAACGTCGTCCATTTGACAGCTTTATTTTTGTACCTTGTTTTCCAACTATTCTCTTGATTTTTTTTGCTGGGTTATAGTCTTGTTAACCAAGTTGCTATTATGTCAAATAGCTGCCAGCATTAAATAGTGTAACTTAACATTACTCAACTTAACCTCAGATCATTCAAATTGTTATGCTAATTTCAAATTTTCTATCTGTTGCCTGTGCTGCCTATGCCTATTGCACTCCAAGCTTGAAGTACAGGGTAAAGTTCAGTATCTTAGGCAGATAGTTGCTTCCTGATTTGTCTGACTTAGAATGAGTTTTTTGTTGGCTTTAAGATGTCGAGCCAATAATGGTAAACCAGGCTTGTTATACTCAAATTTATTACTAACTTGACCAAGTGGGACCCGTTGGGTCCCTGTCACACGGGAGGCCTGGTCCCCCAACGCAACCCGTTCCACCAACCCGATATCCGACCACTCACCCATAGCCCCTAGGGGAGGCCGGGTCCTCCAATGCAACCCGTTCCCCAACGCAATATTCCACCACTCACCCATTTCCCCAACGCAACCCGTTCCCCAAATGCAGTTTTGCTCCAATCACCCATAGTCCCCGACTGCGGCTCATATTGCCTTATTCACCCGCCCTCATTTTAAACTTTTAAAAAAATGCAATTGCACTTGTTAGCTAGCAGAACTCAGTGTACTGTGACTTTAAAAAATGCAATAGGACTTGCTAGCTAGCAGAACTCGGTGTACTGGGATAGCAACATTGTTGCGAACAGGGCTACAATCCCAATTGTGACATTGTAGCTGGGAACTGCCAGTGCAGATTTGAAGAAATCCTTCTTAAAGTGGGATTTTGTAAAGCTAAAAATGTTAATAACTTGTAAAATATAACATCAATCTGAACAAAACTTGACATACTGCACCACAGGACAATGGTGAGTAAGGTGGTGCAAAAATTCACAGGACAATGGTGAGTAAGGTGGTGCACTATAGTGTATCATTTTGGCGTAGTTCAGATCATAAAAAGCTGGCAAACAAACACGCTCACAGATAAGATGAGAGTTTTAGTAATATACTAGAGCAAGTGGGGTCCCTGTCACACGGGAGGCCTGGTCCCCCAACGCAACCCGTTCTCCCAACGCAATATTTGACCAATCACCCATAGCCCCCATGGGAGGCCTGGTTCCCCAACGTAACCCGTTCCCCAACGCAATATTCGGCCACTCACCATAGCCCCCACGGGAGGCCTGGCCCCCCAATGCAACCCGTTCACCAATGTAAGATTCCACCACACACCCGTTCCTCCAACGCAACCCTTCCCCATCGTAAGATTCCACCACTCACCTGTTTCCCCAACGCAACCCGTTCCCTAACGCGATATTGCACCACCCACCCATAGCCCCCAACTGCGGCTCATTTCGCCTTATTCGCCCTCCCTCATTTTACGCTTTAAAAAAAATGCAATTGCACTTGCTAGCTAGCAGAATTCAGTGTACTGTGACCAAAAAAAAATGCAATAGCACTTGGTAGCTAGCAGAACTCGGTGTACTGGGATTGCAACATGGTTGCAAGCAGGGCGACAATCCCATTGTGTTGTCGTAGCTGGGAACTGCCAGTGCAGATTTTAAGAAATCCTTCTCAAAGTGGGATCTTGACAAGCTAAAAATCTTAATAACTTGTAAAGTATAACATCAATCTAAACGGAACTTGACACATTACACCACAGGACAATGATGAGTAAGGTGGTGGAAAAAACATTTAGCACTATAGTGTACTATTTTGGCGTAGTTCAGATCATAAAAAGCTGGCAAACAAACACGCTCACAGAGAAGATGAGAGTTTTAGTAATATTCTAGACCAAGTGGGACTAGGGAGGCCTGGTACCCCAACACAACCCATTCCACCAACGCAATCTTCGACCACTCACCCATAGCCCCCAGGGGAGGCCAGGTCCTCCAATGCAACCTGTTCCCCAACGCAATATTCCACCACTCACCTGTTTCCCCAATGTAACCCATTCCCCCAACGCAATTTTGCACCACCCACCCATAGCCCCCAACTGCGGCTCATTTTGCCTTATTCACCCTCCCTCATTTTTCACTTTAAAAAAATGCAATTGCTAGCTAGCAGAACTCAGTGTACTGTGACAAAAAAAAATGCAATAGCACTTGCTAGCTAGCAGAACTCAGTGTACTGGGATAGCAACATGGTTGCAAGCAGGGCTACAATCCCATTGTGACATCGTAGCTGGGACCTGCCAGTGCAGATTTGAAGAAATCCTTCTCAAAGTGGGATCTTGTCAAGCTAAAAATGTTAATAACCTGTATAATATAACATCAATCTGAATGAAACTTGAAACACACACCACAGGACAATTGTGAGTAAGGTGGTGCAAAATTTTTAGCGCTATCGTAAACCGTTTTGGCGTAGTTCCAGGATCACATGGGATCACAGGGATTAATTAGATAGATAGAGAGATAGAGAGATAGATAGATAGATAGATAGATAGACAGAGAATATAGATAGATAGAAGATAGATAGACAGATAGATAGATAGATAGATAGATAGATAGATAGAAGATAGATAGATAGAATATAGATAGAATATAGATAGATAGATAGATAGATAGATAGATAGATAGATAGATAGATAGATAGATAGATAAAATATAGATAGATAGATAGATAGATAGATAGAATATAGATAGATAGAATATAGATAGATAGATACTAGACCAAGTGGGACCCGTTGTGCCCCGTTCCCCCAAGGCAATATTTCACCACTCACCCATATGTGTGGTGGTCCGTCTGTCTTTTAAAATTTTTTTGTCTTGTTAAATGTATGTTTGATTCTAGTTTTTTTTTTTTTTTTAGCTGTGTATATGTGGGGGGGGGGGGGGGGAGAGTTGGGGGAAACGGTAATCTCTTCTCCCGTTCGGGGACCCGACTTTTTCCCTGTCGGGTCTCCGATGTCGTTGGGCCTAACATCGGCCGGGATCAACCTAAGGGCTCCAGTCGCAGAGCCTGCGGACCTGTCATCGCGGAGCTGGCCGACTTCGGAGCGGGAGGAGCTGTGTTGGCGCGCGGCTGCGACCCGACTTCGGAGCTTCGGAGGCTGGAATCGCAGTGTGAAATGACTTGGAGCGGGGCCTAACATCACCCGGCGCGGCTTAACGGCCGCGGGACTTACCATCGCCCGCCGGGGGCTTCAACATCGGGAGCCCCAGTTCGCCTCGACGTTGCAGTTGGACTGCTGGACTGCTGGAGAAGAACAAAGGAAGAGATAAGACTTTTGCCTTCCATCACAGTGAGGAGGTGTTGGAGATTCACTGTGATGGATGTTTGTGTTAAGTGTGGGTCTTGTTATTTTTTTAAATTGTTAAGACTAGAAAATGCAATTTCGTTCAAACCAAACTGTTTGATTGACAATAAAAGGCATTCTATTCTATTCTAGCCCCCAACTGCGCAGGGGCGGCTCATTTCCCCATATCCCACAGCACTTCCTCTCCCTCCTCTTCATCCTCCCTCTTTAAAGTTTTTTTTTAAATGCAAGCACTTGCTGCCAGGACTTTAAAAAAAATTCAAATTCCACTTCCCCTGCCTCCCCCAGCACTCCCCCCCCCCCCCCCTCCTGTTCAGCATCCCTCTGCCAGGACTCAGTGTTCTGTGATTGCAACATCCAATTTTGTGGGATATTTCATTAATGTTTTTAAATCACAGCATGTATGATAACTATTATTTTAAAATGTAGCTCTGTATGGGTTTCCAGAATTAAAGGAAATTTCCAGTTTAACAAAATCTGAATGGGTGGTCAGAAGTTCAAGAGTGCTTCCTTGGGTCTTCTCAAAGAAGACTTGGACCCCTCATACCTTTTCCCTACTGCTACTTACTCCTTCCCTTACTTGCCTGGTCTTGCTGGATTGCTGGGCAGGAAACATGAAAACAAGTGTACCTGTATCAGAAGATAGGTGCAAAATGCTGGAGAAACTCAGCAGGACAGGCAGCATTTCTGGATAGAAGGAATGGGTGATGTTTCAGGTCGAGACCCTTCTTCAGATCTGAAATGTCATCCATTCCTTCTATCCAGAATTGCTGCCTGTCCTGCTGAGTTTCTCCAGCATTTTGTCTATCTTCGGTGTAAACCAGCATTTACATTTCCCTCCTACACATTGTAACAGGATCTCTGTCCTCAGATTGTCATATACTTAGGGAGTCTTGAATTAACTCTGCACTCTTCCTATGAGATAACAAAGCCCTTGACTCTTGTCTTGCAACCATTTGTCTTTTTATCTTGAAGTACGCAAATTCTTTCTTAATTTGAAAATGATGATCGCTGTCCCCAAAGTGAATAATCATCTTTCCTACTTGTTTTTAGGAAATTCATCACCTGTGATTCAGCTGATACCTAAAACCAATTTTTTCCGATTACACATGGAAAATCACCAACAGCAAGTGAAAACTCCGGTATGAACTGTTATTTCAGAACTAGACATTGGCTTGTAGAATGAAGGATGTGGTAATGCCATGTGTGTGTCCTCCCACCCGGTGTACGGACACACCCTCGGCCTTCTCCCATGCTTCCCCTACCTAGGTGTGCACAGACCCTTCCCCCCCCCCCCCCCCCCTTGGTGCGCGGATACTTTTCCCACCACCACCCTGGCGTGCACACTCTTGTTCCCCCCACCATCTTGGTGCGCTCAATTTTACCTTCCCCCATGCTGGTGTGCTCTCACTTTCTCCCCCTACCACCCTACACACTTACCCCACTACTCTAGTACGCGCGCACTTTTTTCCCCTCACCACCTCCACATCCCCCCCACCTCCCACTACCACACCGATGCACACACTTCCCCCCTCCTCACCACTCCTGTGTGCCTACCTATCCCTCCCCCCCCCCGCTGCCCCCTGTTCCAACCCCCCATCACCCTATTCCTTTTCCCTCTGTACACTCATCTTGCACCTCCCCATTTCTGAGTCCCATATTTCCCTTTTGTCTCCCCTCCTGTTCCCTCTTATCTTCTTCCTCCCTTATCTCTCCCTATTCCTTTACATTTCACTTCTTTCCTTATCTAACACCCATATCAATTTTTCATCGCTAGTCTTTGTCACTATTTCCACTCATCTTCCATTTCACCCCCTCTTCCCCCTCACCTATATCCACCTATCACTTGCCAGGCTTTGCCCATTCCTACCTTTCTTTTCCTGCTTTCTCCCCCTTACTCCATCAGTCTAAAGAAGGGTCTCGACCCAAAACTTGTCCATTCCCTCCACAGATACCTTCTAACCTGCTGAGTTCCTTCTACACTTTTTTTCCTCAAGATTCCAGCATCTACAGTCTCGTATCTCCCGTTCACTCCATCTTGTGGATTCCTTGTTGGTGTGGAATGTCATCTTGTTTGACCTTTTGCATTTAGGAAAGGAAATCCATGTGGGTGGGGCTGCGAACCTGTGTTCTATTGTTCATTTACTGTAGATTTTTGCTCAATCTTATCACAAACCTAAAATCCATGAACATCACAACACTGGTAGTTACTAATTACTGTAATAAATCATTCATTTCAATTGTATCAATTAAGTGACATTTCTTCCCATTTTTTATTCGCCATGTTTTATTTTCTTCATTTAATTTCCATTCAGACAGAACATTTCAAAGCATTTAGAATTTGGAATATTTTCTATGCTGGAAAATTTGAAAAAATACAATTAATTCAGATGTTGGTAACCATTCCATTTACTTATTTTCGTTAGGATTATGATGAAGCAACACAGTTGGGACAATCACAAACTGTACTAAGGTAGGATTATATATGTTATTTGGAGAGTCTGATTTAGCTTTCAAAATAATCTTTGATTATACTTCAATATTGGCTGCTTTCAAAATAAATCGGCTTGAATTATTTTGGGTCTTTCATTTCATCAGTAGAGATCTACTGATATTTAATGACTAATCACACTTTGAGAGAATTAAGAACCAGAGTGCACTTTATGAGATCTCTCTGGGTTGCTTCTCACTTCTTTCAACCTGCACTCAAGCCATGTGTGGCTGCTTTATTATTAGATGAATGGAGAACTGAGCAACTTCTGTAGCTCCTTACCTTGTCCATTGATCCAAGTACAGACTCTCCCTGGATTCCAAATGTCTGATTTATGCCCCCCACCCTCCCCCTGCATAAGAACGAGCTCCCATAATATAATTAAATGCGAAGATCTGATGTATATACTTATGTTTGTTCATATGAATGGTAGTTATGTTCCTCTCTATCTCCACCTTCAGTATTTTTCTTTTCTTGTCAGTCTTAGAAACATAGAAAATAGGTGCAGGAGGAGGCCATTCGGCCCCAAGCCAGCACCGCCATTCATTGTGATCATGGCTGATCGTCCCCTATCAATGACCCGTGCCTGCCTTCTCCCCATATCCCTTGACTCCACTAGCCCCTAGAGCTCTATCTAACTCTCTCTTAAATCCATCCAGTGATTTGGCCTCCACTGCCCTCTGTGGCAGGGAATTCCATAAATTCACAACTCTCTGGGAGAAAAAGTTTTTTCTCACCTCAGTCTTAAATGACCTCCCCTTTATTCTAAGACCCCTGGTTCTGGACTCGCCCAACATTGGGAACATTTTTCCTGCATCTAGCTTGTCCAGTCCTTTTATAATTTTATATGTTTCTATAAGATCCCCCCTCATCCTACTAAACTCCAGTGAATACAAGCCTAGTCGTTTCAATCTTAGCCTAGCCTAGACACTTAGTCTTGTGTCCTTTAGATGCCATTCATTACAATACTTTGGAGGTATGGTTACCTTATCAAATGATTTTTGTGTATTTTCTCACTTGCTAGCAAAATCAGCTTATAAGCATTGGTAAAAAAGGAATCAGTTTGTCACCCACGGGAATTCGGTATATCAAAAATTGGACAATATGTTGTACAAGACAACATTTATGAGGCCGCACAAGTATTGTGTTCAGTTCTGGTCACCCTGTCATAGGAAGGATGTCATTAAGCTGGAAAGATTGCAGATAAAATTTATGAGGATATTGCTTAGACACAAGGGCCCGAGCTCTAGGGAGAGGTTGAGTAGGCTAGGACTTCGCGCGCAGGAGGCTGAGGGGGTGGGCTTATAGCGGTATATACAATCATGAGGAGACTTGATGGGGTGAATGCAATCTTTTACCCAGGTAGGTGAATCACAAACCAGAGAGCATGGGTTTAAGGTGAGAGGGGAAAGTTTTAATATGAACCTGAAAGGCAACCCTTTTAACTCCGAGGTTAGTTGGTACGTGTAATGAGCTGCCAGAGGTGGCTGAGGCAGGTACTATAATAGCATTTAAAAGACACTTTGACAGGTAGACAATTGAAAACAGACAATAGGTGCAGGAGTAGGCCATTCGGCCCTTCGAGCCATCACCGCCATTCAATGTGATCATGGCTGATCATCCCCAATCAGTACCCCGTTCCCGCCTTCTCCCCATATCCCCTGACTCCGCTATCTTTAAGAGCCCTATCTAGCTCTCTCTTGAAAGTACCCATAGAACCAGCCTCCACCGCCCTCTGAGACAGATAATTCCACAGACTCACATCTCTGTGTGAAAAAGTGTTTCCTCATCTCCATTCTAAATGGCTTACCCCTTATTCTTAAACTGGCCCCTGGTTCTGGACTCTCCCAACATCGGGAACACATTTCCTGCCTCTAGCGTGTCCAAACCCTTAATAATCTTATATGTTTCAATAAGATCCCCTCTCATCCTTTTAAATTCCAGAGTATACAAGCCCAACCGCTCCATTCTATCAGCATATCACAGTCCCACCATCCTGGGAATTAACCGTGTGAACTTATGTTGCACTCCTCAATAGCAAGAATGTCCTTCCTCAAATTTGGAGACCAAAACTGCACACAATACTCCAGGTGTGGTTTCACTAGGGCCCTGTACAACTGCAGAAGGACCTCTTTGCTCCTATACTCAATTCCTCTTGTTATAAAGGCCAACATGCCATTAGCTTTCTTCACTGCCTGCTGTACCTGGTTACTTTCATTGACTGATGAACAAGGACCCCCAGATCCCATTGTACTTCCCCTTTTCCCAACTTGACACCATTTAGATAATAATCTTCCTTCCTGTTTATGCTACCAAAGTGGATAACCTCACATTTACCCATACTAAACTGCATCTGCCTTGCATCTGCCCACTCACCCAACCTGTCCAAGTCGCCCTGCATTCTCATAGCATCCTCCTCACAGTTCACACTGCTACCCAGCTTTGTGTCATCTGCAAATTTGTTAATGTTACTAGTAACCCCTTCATCTAAATCATTAATATATATTGTAACTAGCTGCGGTCCCAGCACCGAGCCTTACAGTACCCCACTAGTCACTGCCTGCCATTCTGAAAGGGACCCGTTAATCCCCACTCTTTGTTTCCTGTCTGCCAACCAATTTTCTATCCATGTCAGCACTCTACCCCAATACCATGTGCCCTAATTTTGCCCACTATTCTCCTATGTGGGACCTTATCAAATGCTTTCTGAAAGTCCAGGTACACCACATCCACTGGTTCTCCCTTGTCCATTTTCCTACTTACATCCTCAAAAAATTCCTGAAGATTAGTCAAGCATGGTTTCCACTTGGTAAATCCATGCTGACTCGGACCGAGCCTGTTCCTGCTATCCAAATGTGCCGCTATTTCATCTTTTATGATTGACTCCAGCATCTTCCCCACCACCGATGTCAGGCTAACTGGTCTATAATTCCCTGTTTTCTCCCTCCCACCTTTCTTAAAATGTGGGATAACATTAGCTACCCTCCAATCCACAGGAACTGATCCTGAATCTATAGAACATTGGAAAATGATCACCAATGCGTCCACGATTTCTAGGGCCACTTCCTTAAGTTCCCTGGGTTGCAGACCATCAGGCCCTGAGGATTTATCAGCCTTCAGCCCCATCTGTCTACCCAACACCATTTCCTGCCTAATGTCGATTTCCTTCAGTTCCTCCGTCACCCCAGATCCTTTGGCCACTAGTACATCAGGAAGATTGTTTGTGTCCTCCTTAGTGAAGACTAATACTGACACCTCTGATTTACCCATCTCCCTCTCAAATTGTAGATTAAAACTTATATTATGGTCACTGTCACCTAATGGCTCCTTAACCTCAAGTTCCCTTTATCAAATCCAGTACATTGCACAACACTAAATCCAGAGTTGCCTTCTCCCAGGTAGGCTCCAGTACAAGCTGCTCTAAGAATCCATCACGGAGGCACTCCACAAACTCCCTTCCTTGGGGTCCTGTACCAACCTGATTTCTCCAGTCTACCTGCATGTTAAAATCTCCCATTACAACCGTAGCATTACCTTTACGTCATGCCAATTTAAACTCTTGATTCAACTTGCACCCTATATCCAGGCTACTGCTTGGGGGCCTGTAGATAAGTCCCATTAGGGTCTTTTTACCCTTGCAATTCCTTAGTTCTATCCATACTGAATCCACATCTCCTGTTTCAATGTCACCCCTTGCATGGGACTGAATTTCATTCCTCACCAAGAGAGCTACCCCACCCCCTCTGTTCACCTGTCTGTCTTTTCGATAGGAGGTATACCCTTGGATATTCAATTCCCAGCCCTGGCCCTCTTGCAGCCATGTCTCTGTAATTCCCGCAACATCATACTTGCCAATTTTTCACTGAGCCTTAAGCTCGTCCACTTTATTACTAATACTTTGCGCCTTCATATACAACACTTTGACTTCGTATTCACCTCCCCTCTCACTCGGACTGGAATCGTCGTCTCCCCCCGACAACTCCTAAGAGGGCATACTTGTTTTTAGTAGGCACATCCGCCTGGGTCTCCTGCTCTCCACGTTTACTCCCCTTTCTCTCAGTCACCCACCTTCGTTCTTCCTGTATCCTTGGCGAGACAATCTCGCTGTAGGTCTTGTCCAGGAAACACTCGTTTTCCCCGATGATCCTGAGGTCATGAACTTGTTTCTCCAGTGCCCCAACACGGTCCTTCAGGAGCTGAACCTGGACACACTTATCACAGTTGTAGCAGCCAGAGGCACCATCAGTGTCCCTGGCCTCCCACATCCTGCAAACCTCGCACTGAATCATCTTACCCGTCATGTGTTCACCTCGTCCCGTCCTCTCCAACTTTTGGCGTAGTCTCCTCTCCTCAGCCTCCTCGCCGAAGACTCTCAAGCCAATGACTCGCACTGATCTCACAAGGCACTTCCCTCACAAGGCCGCTCCCCGATGGTACATGGATAGGAATAGTTTGGTCGTATGTAGGCCAAGCATGGGCAAAAGGGACTAGCTTAGACAGGGCAACATGGTCGGGTTGGGCTGAAGGGCCTGTTTCCATGCTATATGTCTCTCGACTAGGCAGATATTAATTAAATTTCCTTCTATAATGTTTGGATTGGTAGCTCGTTGGAAATCTGAAACATTAATACATTTCTGATAAATACAATATTGCTTTTTGGATTAGTAAATACAATTGTATTTTTTTTAGATCTGGTGCGACATGTGTGACTGGTGTATCTAGCAGTGATAGAAATAGCTCCCATGTGCCTCATAATTACTGTCAAGGTATGTAATAGAATTAATTTTACAGCCATTTTATTAAGTATCAGCATTCACTGTATTTGTTATGATGGGAAAGAGAAACAAATGAATAAACAGTTGAAAATAGATCTCCCAAGGAAAATATTGAGCCTCGGGTTTAATTGTTTTTTTGTCATTATTTCTAGTTTATTATTATTATCATATGTATCGAGGTACAGTGAAAAGCTTTTTTTTGTGTGCTATCCAGTCAAATAAGAAACTATACATGAATACAATCAAGCCGTCTACAGTGCACAGATAAAAGGTACAACATTGAGTGCAAAGATATATAATTGAAAGTCAGTGAATTACAATTCAAGGTAGTTTAAAGGTCGCCAATGAGGCAGATGGGAGGTCAGGACTGCACTGATGAGAGGACCGTTCTGTTGCCTGAATACAGCTGGGTAGAAACTGTCCCTGAATCTGGAAGAATCCATTTTCAAACTTTTGTACCTCTTCCCTGATGGGAGAGGGCAGAAGAGAGATGACCAGGGTGAGACTGGTCCTTAGTTACGCTGACGGTTTTGTTGAGGCAGCGTGAAGTGCAGATGGAGTCAATGGAAGGAGGCTAATTTCTGTGATGGTCGGGGCTATGTCCAAACTCTTTGCAATTTCTTGCAGTCTTGGATGGAGCTATTCCCAAACCAGGTTGTGATGCATCACGATAAGATGCTTTCTATGGTGCAGTCTTCAATGTAAACTGGAATGTGTGTACTGGTTTGCTTCCTGAAGTCAATTGCAATCTCCTTTGTCTTGTTGACATTGAGGGAGAGATTGTTGTCTTGGCACCATCACTTACTTTTGTAATTTAGTTTAAAGTTTCCCACTTGTTTTTGTTGCAAACAACTGCCACAATTGTTACTGGTTCTGATCACAAGGTGACACTGGAATTTATTTGTGAATCCTTATTGTAATGTGCATTTGTATAATGTAGTTAAGCATCCCAACCCACTGTATTTTGTATGTATTGTACTTTGGTGACCATGAAAATTGTTATAGGTATTTTACCAGTTATTTCAAAATGAGAAAAATTTATAGGCATGGACCAAGATACCAAAACTTAGGTTTTTAACAAGAAAGTTCATGAGTGATACAAATATTCCAATTAAAAACACTGAATAGCACCATACATTTATTTTGGGTAACATAAATACTGAGGATCGTTATGTCAGTAAAAACACATTAGAAACAAACTTTTTTGTGATTTCAAGAACTTGCACCATCTAGTGCAATTGGCAAGCCTTGCCCTCAATGAATACAATACATACAACATACAGTGGGTTGGGATGTTTAACTACGAGGCCTTGACCATCAGCATTAAAACAGAAACTAGGGGGATGAACAATTGGTCCTGGCATATTCCTCATTGTCAGATCCCATGCTAGAACTCTTCAAATAATGTAAGTTAAGGCAATTGCTTAGCAGTTGAAGCCTGTGTTCATAATTGCAGTATGTTCAGTAATACGTTGATACCTGCATGGTGTATCACACTATAATTTACAGTACTATGTACTGCATACTATAATATATCTGAAAATTATGCGGTGTACTGCATAAAGATATTGTGCTGCAAGATAATTTATAGCTAAAGTTCTTTAAGTAGTCATAATTAAGATCTGAAAACCACTCCCTCAGATAATTTTCTCATTGTAAATAGCAAATATAAAAATTGCAATTGTTCATTTTACTTCATCATTGGGTGATGCTAATTTTTGTATTGCTCAGCAATAGTTGCCTTTGGTCCTCATTTTGAAGCATTTCTGCTTTCTGCTTAATAAACATGGAAGTTCATTTGTTAATAAGGCACTGATTCTGCAAGTTTAAATAATATTGCAACCTTTTGAAGTCTTCAGCAATAGTGATATACCCATTGCTTTGACAACTGGAATTTTTCTAACTTATTTTTGATTTCATTTTTAATTAATATAAATATGAACAACAGAGATCATGTTCTGTGCAGAAAGGAACTGGAGATGCTGGTTTAAACTGAAGATAGACACAAAAAGGTGTAGTAACTCAGTGGAACAGGCAGCATCTCTGGAGAGAATGAATGGGTGACATTCAGGTTGAGACCCGACTTCAGACTGAAAGTCATGGGAAAGGGATACGAGAGATATAGATGATGATGTAGAGAGATATAGAACAATGAATGAAAAATATACAAAAAAGGAATGATGATAAAGGAAACAGGCTTTTGTTAGCTGTTTGTTGGGTGAAAACGAGAAGTTGGTGCGACCTTGGTGGGGGAGGGATGGAGAGAGAGGAAATGCCGGGCTTACTCGAAGCTAGGGAAATCAATATTCATACCACTGGGCTGTAAGCTGCCCAAGCAAAATATGAGATGCTGTTCCTCCAATTTGTGTTTAGTCTCACTGACAATGGCGGAGACCTAGGACTGAAAGGTCAGTATGGGAATGGGAAGGAGAATTAAAGTTTAGCAACCGAGAGATCAGGTAGGTCCAGGCGGACTGAGCGAAGGTGTTGGTCTTACCGATGAATATGAGTCAACATCTTGAACAATGAATACATAGACGAGGTTGGAGGAGGTGCAAGTGGACCCCTGCCAAACCTGAAAGGACTGTCAGGGTACCTGAACAGAGTCTAGGGAGGAGGTATAGGGACAGGTGCTGCATCTCCTGCAGTTGCAGGGGAAGGTACCTGGGGAGGAGGTGGTTTGGGTGGGTAGGGATGAGTTAACCAGAGAGTTGCGAAGGGAACGGCCTCCATGGCAGGCGGAAAGGGGTGGAGATGGGAAGATGTGACTAGTGATGGGATCCCGTTGGAGGTGGCAAAAATGTCGGAGGATTATGTGTTTTGTGCGACAGCTGATGGGGTGGAAGGTAAGGACTAGGGGGACTGTCTCTGTTGTGATCTAGTCTGTCCCATCCCTTAAGAATTTTATATGTTTCTATGAGATATCCTCTCATCCTTCTAAATTCCAGTGAATATAAGCCCAGTCGATCCATTCGTTCATCATATGTCAGTCCCGCCATCCCGGGAATTTAACCTGGTAAACCTATGCTGCACTCCCTCAATAGCAAGAATGTCCTTCCTTAAATTAGGAGACCAAAAAGTGCACACAATACTGGAGGTGTGGTCTCACCAGAGCCAAATATCATTTGTCTGATATTTCTATGCTTGATCTTGTTGATAATGGAGCACGTATTGTTGGTAATTTGGATATATTGTACTTGTTACATTACCCATTCTATGCTATTTCTTCAAAGCATACGGTGAGGCTGGTCAAACAACTTTTCCTTATGAAACCTATGTCGGCTGTTCATTAAAATATTTTGCTTTCTGGATGTTTTCCACTGTTTCCTTTGTAGAAGCCAATCTGCACATTATGGATAGCGATGAGAGCATGTTTCAATGCTGTAAGATTGCAGTCCCATTTGAATATTGCCTATGTAATTTGTGATGTCATTCAAAACCGTGAATGTAACATCAATGAAATAATCAAATATTTGTGCCTCTGGGGCCAAAGGATAAATTTATACGGCCAAATGACGTGTTGTGTGCAAAGAAAATCATTTTTGTTAAATGTGGTGAACCATGATGGCAGGAAGAATAACTAATATAATAAGCAACTGTAGATGCTGGTTTATACTAAAGATGGACACAAAATGCTGGAGTAACTCAGCAGGCCTGGCAGCACCTTTGAAAAAAATGGATAGGTGAAGTTTCTGGTCGGGGCCCTTTTTCAGACCCTTCTTTAGCCTGAAGAAGGGTTCTGACCCAAAACATCACCTATCCATTTTCTCCAGAGATGCTGCCTGA
Organism: Malacoraja senta; assembly: GCA_038087875.1. Taxonomy (NCBI): domain Eukaryota; kingdom Metazoa; phylum Chordata; class Chondrichthyes; order Rajiformes; family Rajidae; genus Malacoraja; species Malacoraja senta. The sequence continues at coordinate 214,319,136 of CM075977.1, read as the reverse complement.
ATCACTAAGTTACTCTAGTATTTTGTGTTTATCGTAGGAATAAATAGCTTTATTTATAATTTAATTTTGATTATCTTTTTTGTTGTGTTTATAACCTTTTAAAATGTTCAAAGATATGCTGATTGTTGTTATTAATGTGACATTGATTCATGTATGTGAGATTTTAAGAATAAAGTGATTATCTTGGTAATTTATTTCACTAAATTCTTCTGAACATCTCTTCAGCTGTTTAGCTGCAGTCTTAAAGCCAAAAGTACTTTGATATGATCGTAACATTTTGTGGCTTTCTATTATTTAGCTAAAAACAAATAGTTTTTTTCAGCCAGTGGAAGAAGAACTGCGCCTATTTCCTTAAATAATTTTATCGGTGGTTATTTTTATGCATGAAACAGACAATGTGGGCCATTACATGACCACTATAACTACTGTACAATTTGGGCAAAAAGTCCATAAAATTTCAATTTGCACCAGAGGGAACAACTACTGACTTGAAGCACAGCAAAGGAAATCTGATACGGTAGCAAAATATGGATGTATTTAGATTTATTCTTGCTTTTGAGAAAAATGCGAGGATAGATTTGACTAAGAACACCCGATTATGAAAATGTCATAGTCTTTTCTCCCTCTTATAATTGCATATTTTTGTTTTAAGTTCAAAACTGGAAACAATTCTATCCTTTTCTCAAAATAGCTATAAAATCAGTTTCAAGGTGCATAAAAATGTTATATGTAACATAGATGGGCTGCTTATTAGAATTGATTAATTGCCTGTTGCTATTAACAAATAGTTAGTGTCCATTGTTCAAGTCTCTCAAACACCTGTGGGTAGTACCAGGTGGCCATATCTGCCCTCGTTTTAAAATTAAAATGGAGCCGCCCGTTGTTTTTTGGTTTAATGTAAATTTGTTTACTGCTTTCCCATATCGCTCTTTTCTCCCACCCACTCCCAAGTGCTGTTAACAATATTCCAGCAGTAATAAGTTTATAATTTTGATAATTCATCTTATTGTGCAGAAGATTTAGAAGATACAGATGAAACCATGTTGGATAGTGACATGAGCAATGATCTGCCAGTCCACAATAACGAACAGGTAAATTATATCTGGTCAGCAATGATGTAAAATATTTAAATTAACAATGTGATTAGTGTATTATCAATTCCTTATGATGGAGAATCTTTGGTAAATCCTGGAGTTGACTGCATAACTCCCAAATTTAATACCTGATTTGTTTATTGTTGCTAGTCTTCTTCCGGAATACAATGGGAAACATAGAAAATAGGTGTAGGAGAAGGCCATTCGGCCCTTTGAGCCAGCACCTGCCATTCAATATGATCATTGCTGATCATCCAAAATCAGTACCCCGTTCTGGCTTTTCCCCCATATCCCTTGGTTCCCTTAGCCCTAAGACTTAAATCTAATTCTAATAGAAAAAAAAATGCATGTGGTTAAAGCGCACATTGTCAGATTTTAATAAAGGGTATTTTTTAAATTAATTTTGCTTTTACTGTGTAGAAATTACAGCAGTGTTTATACATAGTCCCCCCCATTTCAGGGCACCATAATGTTTGGGACACAGCAATGTCATGTAAATGAAAGTAGTTATGTTTAGTATTTTGTTGCATATCCTTTGCATGCAATGACTGCTTGAAGTCTGCAATTCATGGACATCACCAGTTCCTGGGTGTCTTCTCTGGTGATGTGCTGCCAGGCCTGTATTGCAGCCCTTTAGCTTATGCTTGTTTTGGGGGCTAGCCCCCTTCAGTTTTCTTTTCAGCATATAAAAGGCATGCCCAATTGGGTTCAGATCGGGTGATTGACTTGGCCACTCAAGAATTGACCATTTTTAGCTTTAAAAAACTCCTTTGTTGCTTTAGCAGTATGTTTGGGATCATTGTTTTGCTGTAGAATTGAGTTTTGTGGGATTTGTTTGAACTTGAGCAGATAAGATGTGTCTATACACTTCAGAATTCATTATGATACTACCATCAGCAGCGTTCACAATGAAGATAAGTGAGCCATTACCTTCAGCAGCCATACATGCCCAGGCCATAACACCACCACCACCACCGTGTTTCACAGATGTGGTGGTATGCTTTGGATCTTGGGCATTTCCTTCTCTCATCCATACTTTGCTCTTGCCATCACTCTAATATATGTTAATCTTTGTCTCATCTGTCCACAAGACCTTTTTCCAGAACTGTGGTTGCTCTTTTAACTACTTCTTGGCAAACTGTAACCTGGCCACCCTATTTTTGTGGCTAACCAGTGGTTTGCATCTTGCAGTGTAGCCACTGTATTTCTGTTCATGAAGTCTTCTGCAGACAATCCACTCCTGACTCCTGAAGAGTGTTTCTGATCTGTCGGACAGGTGTTTGTGGATTTTTCTTTATTATAGAGAGAATTCTTCTGTCATCAGCTGTGGGGGTCTTCCTTGGCCTGCCAGTCCCTTTGCGATTAATAAGCTCACCAATGCTCTCTTTCTTCTTAACGATGTTCCAAACAGTTGGTTTTGGTAAGCCTAAGGTTTGGCTGATGTCTCTTAACAGTTTTATTCTTGTTTCTCAGTCTCTTAATGGCTTCTTTGACTTTCATTGGCACAACTTTGCTCCTCATGTTGATAAACAGCAATAAAATGTTTCCAAATGTGTTGGAAAGACTTGGTTCCGAGAGCTCTCTTATACCTGCATCAAGGAGGCATTTAAATACACCAGAACAATTACAAACACCTGTGAAGCCCTGTGTACCAAACATTATGATGCCCTGAAATTTGGGGGGGGGAAAGGGGGACTATATATAAACACAGCTGTAATTTCTACATGGTGAAACCAAAATGTATAAAAACACCCTTTAATAAAATCTGACAATGTGCACTTTAACCACATGTGATTGTTTCTGTTACAAACCTCAAATTGTAGAGTGCAGTGGCAAATAAATAAATGATGGGTCTTTGTCCCAAACATTATGGAGGGCACTGTAGGCAGGAGTAGGCCATTCAGCCCTACGAGACAGCTCAAAATAGATTGTGATGTTAATCCCCTAAATCATGCTATTCTTGGATCCTTGACAGCCTTGTCTGAGTGCAGAATCCTCAATTCCATTGATGTCATGTTGATTGTTGAGCTGCCCAGAAGAGGAGAGATTTTTTTTAAATTTTTTTTTTAATCTCTTTTCCGAGTGATAAAATTAACTGTAAACACGTAATATTGTGTATTGTGACCATTTAATAACCTACACTTTACTGTTCTTTTAAATGTTTCTGATTGGAGACGTAATAACTCAAGAATTTTAAAATCATGAAGCCTGTGATTGCCATTACCCTGTGAGGGGTTTGTTGATTATAGAAAATAGACAATAGGTGCAGGAGTAGGCCATTCGGCCCTTCGCGCTTGCTCCGCCTTTTCAATCTGATCATGGCTGATCATCCCCAATCAGTACCCCATTCCTGCCTTCTCTCCATATCCCCTGACCGCTATCTTTCAGAGCCCTATCTAGCTCTCCCTTGAAAGTATCCAGAGAACCGGACTCCACCGTCGTCTGAGGCAGAGAATTCCACAGACTCACAACTCTGTGTGAAAGAGTGTTTCCTTATCTCCGTTCTAAATAGTTTACCCTTTATTCTTAAACTGTGGCCCCTGGTTCTGGACTACCCCAACATCGGGAACATGTTTCCTGCCTCTAGTGTGTCCAAACCCTTAATAATCTTATATGTATCAATAAGAAACCCTCTCATCCTTCTAAATGCTGGAGTATACAGGCCCAGCCGCTCTATTCTCTCAGCATATGACAGTCCCGCCATCCCGGGAATTAACCTTGTGAACTTACGCTGCACACCCTCAATAGCAAGAATGTCCTTCCTCAAATCACAATACTCCAGGTGTGGTCTCACTTGGGCTCTGTACAACTGCAGAAGGACCTCTTTGCTCCTCTTGCTATGAAGGTCACCATGCCATTCGCTTTCTTCATTGCCTGCTGTACCTGCATGCTTACTTTCATTGACTGAAGAACAAGGACCCCCAGTTCCCGTTGTACTTCCCCTTTTCCCAACTTGACACCATTTAGACAATAATCTGCCTTCCTGTTTTTGCTACCAAAGTGGATAACCTCACATTTATCCACATTAAACTGTATCTGCCATGCATCTGCCCACTCACCCAACCTGTCCAAGCCACCCTGCATTGTCATGGCATCCTCCTCACAGTTCACACTGCCACCCAGCTTTGCGTCCTGCAAATTTGTGCAGATGACACAATTTGTGATTATCACAGGCTTTTTGTGGGTTCACCTACTTCAGTCCATTACGTCACAAGGCTCTTGGTGGAAACAAAGTATGTAAATTTCATCCCGAAACATTGCCTATTTCCTTCGCTCCATAGATACTGCCTCACCCGCTGAATTTCTCCAGCATTTTTGTCTACCTTCATGTTAATTTAGCAATGCTGGTTTACCAACAGAGAGCTGCAGGTGAACAGAATGAGGGTTGGAAAACAACTATTGTTCTCTAACGCTCTTGCATTCATTTTGAATGAGCCCTATAGATAACATTGGAATTGTCCAAGATGGCAAATGGGGGAAAAACAAAGTTGTTCAGCCAGTCTGTGGGGAGAATGGATGTGATGTTTTGGGCCAGGACTCTTTATCAGACTGATTGTACTGGGAGAGGGGTGGGTGGGGAGGGAGAAAGCTGGAAAAGGGAGGTTGGGGTGAGATAGACTTCAGGAGTGTGCTTCAGGAGTGTAGCTTGGTCGGTGATAGTGCTACCACGCCGCTCTTTGTGATGGACATTGAGATGGACATTTCCCCTGTGCAAAGAATTGCTGATTTTACTTCGGAGTCACGTGAGTGACTACGTGAAGAACCCCGCCAGTGCGCCTGCGCGTCATTACGTCAGACGCCTTGACGCAAACGGACGTGAGGAGCAGAGCTCCTACAGTGGTTTGTAGTTTTTCAACTACAAGGTAAGTAAAAACTTTTTTCATGTTTTCCAGGTCCGTTTACTGTGGGTCTATGGGGATTTTTTCCACAGACGCCATGGAAAAAAACGGACAGGGGGAAGAGGTGAGCGACACAGCTGACAGAAAGTCGGGAAAGTCGGGAGTCCGCGGTTAGAGACCAACAGCCTCTAAACCCCGGTACAGTCGCCAGCGGTGAGCATAGCGACTGTGGACCTGGGGCTGGTGAAAACACTGTCAGCGCCTGTCGGGCAAAAGACAAAGTTTAAATCCCAACGGCCCACGGAGGGAGTCCCAGGCAATGGAAGTAGCTCCAGGGCTAGATACTGCTTTAGAGCGTATTGCCCAAATAGAAAGCCTTTTACACAGGCTGTTGGAGCAAAGTTCACTCAGGGAGGAGTGTACTGAAAGCCAAGCTGCTGGAAACAGCTCAAACAGCTCCTGGTACAGGGCTAGATACTGCTTTCGAGCGTATTGCCCAAATAGAAAGCCTTTTTCATAGGCTGTTGGAGCAAAGTTCACTCAGGAAGGAGTGTACTGTAATCCAAGCTGCAGGAGCAGCTTAACAGCACCTGGCTCAGGGCTGATGGAATGCACCCTCAGGAATGAGGAGCGTGCTACGGGTCATGAGATTTCAGACCCCGACTCTGACGGTGAGGCTGTACAAGGCGATGAACGGCAGCTGCCAGATGTTCCACCCCTGGCAGTAGGATTCGCTGCCCCGTCAGGGTCAGGAGAGCCATTAGGAGAAGAACTGGCCTCCTTAATAAATTACTTGGTTTACCATTAGCTGGAACAGCAGGAAATGGATGAGACTGCAAGAAGTAACTGTGGGTTGCTGAAAGCAGCAGCAGTGAACCAAATTATCTGGAATTAGTTGCAGAGAATATTAAAGCTGCTGGGTTCTGGAATAACTGCTTTTACCAGAATAGCAGGTAACAACCAAAAGATGACGAAGTTGCATCAGCAAGCACTGGGGTTGCTATGCAGCACCCACTTCGAGATCAATTATCTGAGGAAAGTGCTATACGGCCTACTATGAATCCGAAATTCGCAGCACTCTGCAAACCAAGTAATATACAATTACCCAACTTACTCTTTGGAGAGGATCTCGGGAGACGTATTAAAGAGTTGGAAGATGAAGCGAAAACAGGATTGATAAAAACATCAATGGTTGCAAAGTCTGTAAAGAGGAAGTATCCTTTCAGACGTCATACGGATCCTAGACCAGGACCAAGTCGCTCATCAACGCAGGGACGTAGCTGGCGGCCTGCAGCGGGAGTAAGGACCAGTGGTTGTGCTTCCGGGAGAATCCAGGGATCTCAGAATACTCAAATGACTCAAGAGGTAGGTGGACCTGGTTCTCAGGGGAACATACTAACTGGATTAAGTCCAAAAGTTGGAGGCAGATTACGTCTCTTCTATAAACATTGGAAGAAGATTACTTCAGATGTGGTAATTCTGAATAATATACAAGGATTTCGAATTGAATTCAATCCAAATTATGATTTGCCTGTCCAGCATGTTCCTAGCAGAACTCTCCACTTTGCGAAGTAATGGAGGTTCAAGTTGCGCTTCAAAACCCTATATATAAAAGGTGTTATTAAAGAATCAGTCTACCAAATTCACCAATTTGGGTCAAATATATTCCCTCGATCAAAAAAGGATGGAGGATGTAGGATTATTATAGACTTGACAAGTCTGAATCCTTTTGTTCAGTGTCTCTTCACTTGCAAGATATGAAGTATTTTAAATTTACATGGATGAACCAATTAGGGCAGTTCAAAGCTCTGCCTAAAGGGTTAACGTTCCCTTCCAGAATATTCATAAAAATCAATTCTAGGGTTGCTGAGAGCCAGGGGCATGTACTAATGGCATACCTGGATGATGTCCTGATTATAGGAAGGACAAAACAGTCAACAGAAGCATCGGTTGCAGTAATAAAATCAAACTTTTGAAAGTTTGGGGGTTTCTAAATTCATCCAAAGAAATCAAGGTTAAAAACATGTACCTCGATTAATTATTTGGGGTTCACAATTGATTTAGCCCAAATGCAAATTACTTTGCCCAGTGAAAAAAGGGTGGAGTTGATTAAAGATTGCAGTAATCTGTTAAACGAGCAAAAACCTCTAATCAGACAGGTGGCTCGAGTACTGGGAAAATTAGTAGATTCCCAGCAGTCCAGTATGGACCATTACATTATCAACAGCTGCAGAGAATAAAAGAACAGGCACTGAGAGTAAATGCTGGTTATTTTGATAGAACCATGCAAGTAACAACAAATGCTGTTTCTAATCTGCAGTGGTGGATTCTACATGTCTCAAGCAGTTCAGGCAAAGTGCTGATTGAACAACCTTCCATGATATTACAAACTGATGCCAGTGCACTAGGATGGGGTGCAACTGATTTAACATGGAGCTGCGGAGGCAGATGGAATCAGGAAAAGTTAGTGTTACTGCAGACATGGGGAATTACCTATTTGGAGCTTTTAGGAGGTTTCTATGGACGAGCTTATGGTTCTAACACAACTAAAAGGAAGGTTCAAGTTCAAATTAATAAACACAACAGTAGTTGCCTATATTAATGATATGGGTGGAATTAAGTCGGTGTCATGTGACAAAATGGTTAAATCAACTTGGGTCTTGGTGTATTGAAAATAACATTTGGATTTCAGCTATCTATCTACCAGGTAGAATGAACACGATAGCAGACACCTGGTCACGAAAAGTTCCATGATAATAAAGAATGGATGTTGAATCAAGAGGTATTCAATGATATAGTAATCAGATTTGGAATGACCGACATCGACTTGAATCATCAGCTATCGAGATATATCTCATGGAAACCAGATCCAGGAGCAGTGGCGATTGATGCTTTCTCGCTACATTGGGGTGGTATGTTTTCATTTATATTTCCACCTTTCTGCCTCATAAGCCAATGTTTGCTTAAAATCAGGCAAGATGCTGCTTCAAGGGTATTGGTAGTACCAGATTGGCCTATACAGCCATGGTATCTGTTGATATTAGAATTAACAACACAAATGTTGATGAAAGTCCCAAAAAGGAGTAATTTATTGCTGCACCCTGTAACAGGGTAACAACATCCATTATATCATCGTTTGGATTTGTTGATTTGCAGGTTTTAAGAATGCCTTTTCTGGGACGAGGACTGTCTGAGCATACTGTGGACATGCTTACGGCAGCCGGGAGGAAGGGCACTCAAAAACAGTACCTTTCTTATATTAAGAAATGGGAAGAGTTCTGTGTACAAAAGAATGTGCAATAAAGTACTGCAGATATTTCAAATGTTTAGAATTTCTGTCAAAACTTTATTATGATGAAGGTCTGATTTGTAGTGCAATTAATTCAGCCAGAAGTGCATTGTCCTCGTATTTGGTTCTGGATTCAGAAAGAAACTCAATTGGGTCACACCCAATTGTTTCCAGACTAATGAAAGGAATCTTTAATTCCAAACCACCGAAACCTAGGTACGTGACAATCTGGGATGTAAGTGTGGTACTGAAACTACTTCGTGAATGGTCATCAAGTGTGTCTTTACCTTTGGTCAAGCTCAGTATGAAAGTATTCATGCTTATGGCATGAGTGACAGCACAACGAGTGCAAACACTTGGAAAATTACAAATAGACAGTATGGAAATAACTGAAGACAAGGTTACATTCTATATCTATGACCTACTAAAGTAAATTAGGCCAGGTGTGACAGGATTTAAAATTATGCTAGCAACATATCCAAATGATCCATGTCTCTGTATTAAGACATATTTATTACAATACATTGAGGTCACAAAGAATTTGAGAATACGGAAACTGGGTTGTTGATCACACACAAGAAACCACAGAAGAGAGTTTCAATACAGACTATTTCCAGATGGATAAAAGAAGTCTTAACAGCTGCTGGTATTAACACTTATGTTTTTACGTCTCACTCGCCTAGGGCAGCAGAAACGTCGGCAGCCAGGGCAAAAGACGGCCCCGTCGACCATATCCTCGCAGCCGCCGGGTGGTCCAATGAGTTGATGTTTCAACATTTTTACCATTGGCCTATTGTTAATGCGGGGTTGTTTGCAGAAAGTATTTTAAGTTCTGTGTAAATTCCTCTGATTTAAAGGGGATCTGATTCATTTCATTATTGAAATGAATTACTGCATTTGTGGTACAAATGTTATTATGAATGCATGATTGATTATTTTCGTTCCGAGTCAATCTATGCAGTGAGAAGCCGGGATTGATCCACGGCATGAAATCACAAAGCTTTAAAATCTTCACGTAGTCACTCACGTGACTCCGAAGTAAAATAGTAAGATTAAACGAGAACTTACCTAAGTTTGAAGTTTGATCTTTATTTTATGAGGAGTTACGTAGGTGATTACGTGCCCACCACGACCCTACCCTCTATCATAAAGGTCAGATGGAAGTTCTTGTATTACTCGTTTTATTATGAGACTATATTACTTCGGTTGTTGTTTTTTGTGATTTCACACCGCTGCTTTGGAGATTGACGCGCAGGCGCACTGCAGTGGTGGATTCTACATGTCTCAAGCAGTTCAGGCAAAGTGCTGATTGAACAACCTTCCATGATATTACAAACTGATGCCAGTGCACTAGGATGGGGTGTAACTGACTTAACATGGAGCTGCGGAGGCAGATGGAATCAGGAAAAGTTAGTGCTACTGCAGACATTGGGAATTACCTATTTGGAGCTTTTAGGAGGTTTCTATGGACTCCAAGCTTATGGTTCTAACACAACTAAAAGGAAGGTTCAAATTAATAAACACAACAGTAGTTGTCTATATTAATGATATGGGTGGAATTAAGTCGGTGTCATGTGACAAAATGGTTAAATCAACTTCGGTCTTGGTGTATTGAAAAGAACATTTGGTTTTCAGCTATCTACCAGGTAGAATGAACACGATAGCAGACACCTGGTCACGAAATGTTCCATGATAATAAAGAATGGATGTTGAATCAAGAGGTATTCAATGATATAGTAATCAGATTTGGAATGACCGACATCGACTTGAATCATCAGCTATCGAGATATGTCTCATGGAAACCAGATCCAGGAGCAGTGGCGATTGATGCTTTCTCGCTACATTGGGGTGGTATGTTTTCATATATATTTCCACCTTTCTGCCTCATAAGCCAATGTTTGCTTAAAATCAGGCAAGATGCTGCTTCAAGGGTATTGGTAGTACCAGATTGGCCTATACAGCCATGGTATCTGTTGATATTAGAATTAACAACACAAATGTTGATGAAAGTCCCAAAAAGGAGTAATTTATTGCTGCACCCTGTAACAGGGTAACAACATCCATTATATCATCGTTTGGATTTGTTGATTTGCAGGTTTTAAGAATGCCTTTTCTGGGACGAGGACTGTCTGCGCATACTGTGGACATGCTTACGGCAGCCGGGAGGAAGAGCACTCAAAAACAGTACCTTTCTTATATTAAGAAATGGGAAGAGTTCTGTGTACAAAAGAATGTGCAATAAAGTACTGCAGATATTTCAAATGTTTAGAATTTCTGTCAAAACTTTATTATGATGAAGGTCTGAGTTGTAGTGCAATTAATTCAGCCAGAAGTGCATTGTCCTCATATTTGGTTCTGGATTCAGAAAGAAACTCAATTGGGTCACACCCAATTGTTTCCAGACTAATGAAAGGAATCTTTAATTCCAAACCACCGAAACCTAGGTATGTGACAATCTGGGATGTAAGTGTGGTACTGAAACTACTTCGTGAATGGTCATCAAGTGTGTCTTTACCTTTGGTCAAGCTCAGTATGAAAGTATTCATGCTTATGGCATGAGTGACAGCACAACGAGTGCAAACACTTGGAAAATTACAAATAGACAGTATGGAAGTAACTGAAGACAAGGTTACATTCTATATCTATGACCTACTAAAGTAAATTAGGCCAAGTGTGACAGGATTTAAGATTATGCTAGCAGCATATCCAAATGATCCATGTCTCTGTATTAAGACATATTTATTACAATACATTGAGGTCACAAAGAATTTGAGAATACGGAAACTGGGTTGTTGATCACACACAAGAAACCACACAAGAGAGTTTCAATACAGACTATTTCCAGATGGATAAAAGAAGTCTTAACAGCTGCTGGTATTAACACTTATGTTTTTATGTCTCACTCGACTAGGACAGCAGAAACGTCGGCAGCCAGGGCAAAAGACGGCCCCATCGACCATATCCTCGCAGCCGCCGGGTGGTTCAATGAGTTGATGTTTCAACATTTTTACCATCGGCCTATTGTTAATGCGGGGTTGTTTGCAGAAACTATTTTAAGTTCTGTGTAAATTCCTCTGGTTTAAAGGGGATCTGATTCATTTCATTATTGAAATGAATTACTGCATTTGTGGTACAAATGTTATTGTGAATGCATGATTGATTATTCTCGTTCCGAGTCAATCTATGCAGTGAGAAGCTGGGATTGATCCACGGCATGAAATCACAAAGCATTAAAATCTTCACGTAGTCACTCACGTGACTCCAAAGTAAAATAGTAAGATTAAACAAGAACTTACCTAAGTTTGAAGTTTGATCTTTATTTTATGAGGAGTTACATAGGTGATTACGTGCCCACCACGACCCTACCCTCTATCATAAAGGTCAGATGAAAGTTCTTGTATTACTCGTTTTATTATGAGACTATATTACTTCGGTTGTTGTTTTTTGTGATTTCACACCGCTGCTTTGAAGATTGACGCGCAGGCGCACTGGCGGGGTAATGCGTCCAAATATTGTTATACATGATTCAACAGTTCAGATAGAGTAACTGGTGGTACACATGACGTTTTGCTGCCATGTTTGATCTTATGTCGTGTGAGCTTATGGGGTTTGGAGACAATGTTGAGGATTCCAAAGGCTACTTCCATGCACATTCTACTGTTCTGCCCTTTCTGGAGAGTCTGTTTTTCCGATAGGCCTGATGTAGGATACACCAGAAGTATCTTGTGTACTTAGGTGTACAAAATCATGAGAGGAATAGATCGGGTAGATGCACAGAGTCTCTTGGCCAGAGTAGGGGAATCGAGGACCAAAGGACATAGGTTCAGGGTGAAGGGGAAAAGATTTAGTAGGAATCTGAGGGTGAACTTTTTTCACACAGAGGGTATTAGGTGTATGGAACAAGCTGCCAGGGGAGGTAGTTGAGGCTGGGATTATCCCATTGTTTAAGAAGCAGTTGGACAGGTACACGGATATGACAGGTTTGGAAGGATATGGACCAGGCGCAGGCAGGTGGGACTAGTGTAGCTGGGACATGTTGGCCGATGTGGGCAAGTTGGGCCGAAGGGCCTGTTTCCACACCGTATCACTCTATCACTCTAAGTAACTTTGCCATGTTCAAATTTGGTGCACGAGCCATCTTGTTTTATTTCTTGTAATAACATAGTTATTTTCTGATTTTCAAAGGAGGTTAATAGTAACCTCTATTGCTGTGGGTCTGAAATCTGATAAAGCTCAGACCAAGTAAGAATAACACATTTTCTCCAATGAAGCACAGCTTGTGGAGCTGCTGCCTCACGTTGCCAAAATGTGGATTTGTCCCTGACCTCGGATGCTGTCTGTGTAAAGTTTGCACTTTCTCCATGTGAACATGTGGGTTTCCTCCAGGTGCTCCAGTTTCTTCCTACATCTCAAAGACTTGCAGGTTTGTAGGTGAATTGGCCTCTGTGAATGCCCACAGTATGTAGGGAGTGGGGGCAAAAGTGGGATAACATGGTTGTCGTGGAGTCATTGGGCCAAAGGGCCTGTTTTCATGCTGTATCTTTCAATTCAATGAAGTTCATTAGTGAATGTTTACTATTCTGAATTGAGTTTTACACATTTATCACACAATTCGTGCTTACACTAATTACTAGTGCAGTTATCTCTTAATTTAAGCCAGTGAAGAGATTCTGACATTTTTATGTTGTACTTACTGAATAATTTCTTGGAATGTGGATGTTTCAATTGAATAGCAAAAGGGATTTATTAAAGATATTTTAAAAATCAAAATATTTAAGAGATTCAGAAACAATAAATTGATAAAATTCAAACCCTCTAGATTATTACTTTGCCGCGTTTGAAGTACTGCAAAGAAAGCATATTATGATTGTCTCATTAGTGTAAAATAATATTTGAGTGATGGCTAAGAATAATTTCACGCTTGTATCAAAGTTTACCTTGATGTTGTATGTTTTGCTTTTCTTTGTAAACCATGAAAATAAGATGCTTTTTCTTTTCTTAGGAAATTTCAGATGATGAAAATGCTCCAGAAATAAATTTACTTACTGGAGCTCTTATTACCACCTGCACACTGACATGGGAGGGAAGGAAATCATTTGCTGATAAACTGTCAGTAGGAAACTGCACATCCACTATGCAATCGGTGTTTTCAAGACACGATTCACTACTGGAATCATCTAATGTTTCTAATGCAGAAACAGTTGACACATTGCAGGGCTCACTTACACAAGTATTACCCCAGAAAGAGATCTCAGCACGTGACAATTTTGAACAAAACGAAAGCTTAAAGTCTACCAGCAAAAAAATACCAATAATAGACTTGTTAAGACCGCTGAGTGATGAATCTACAGCTAGCTCTTTTACAACAATGAATCTCTCACCTCTAATGGATTCTTTAGATGCATTGAGCGTTGGTGCAACATCAGTTGAATTATTAGCAGAAAGAAAGGATGCATTGCCTGTGGAATTGTGGGCAGCACTCAACAAAATGCCATTAATGGCACCAGTTCTTCCAGTCAAAGAGACACTACCATCAGTGAATGAGAAATCAGCATTTAATTCATCCACTCAACGTGTAGTCAAAGAAACATTACCACCAGTAAATGGCAAAGCAGAAAATGATTCATCTGTTCCAGATAATCTAGAACAGAAGGCTGGCCTATTTGCACTGCACAGCAGTGACAAAGCAGTAAATGATCCATCCATTCGGGACAATCTAGAACACAGGGCTGGTATATTTACTCTGGACGACAGTGACAAAACAGAAATTGATTCATCTATTCAGGACAATCTAGAACACGAGACAAGTGAATTTACAATGCACAACAGTGACAAAACAACACTTGGTTCATCTGTTCAAGATAATCTAGAATGCAAGGATGGTCCACTTACCCTACACGGGAGTGACAAAGCAGTAAATGATCCATCCTTGCAGGACAATCTAGAACATGCGGTTGGTATACTTACACTGGACGGCAGTGACAGCACAGAAATTGATTCATCTATTCAGGACAATCTAGAACACGAGACAAGTGAATTTACAATGCACAACAGTGACAAAACAACACTTGGTTCATCTGTTCAAGATAATTTAGAATGCAAGGATGGTCCACTTACCCTACACGGGAGTGACAAAGCAGTAAATGATCCATCCTTGCAGGACAATCTAGAACATGCGGTTGGTATACTTACACTGGACGGCAGTGACAGCACAGAAATTGATTCATCTATTCAGGACAATCTAGAACACGAGACAAGTGAATTTACAATGCACAACAGTGACAAAACAACACTTGGTTCATCTGTTGAAGATAATCTAGAATGCAAGGATGGTCCGCTTACCCTACACGGGAGTGACAAAGCAGTAAATGATTCATCCTTGCAGGACAATCTAGAACACGGGGTTGGTATACTTACACTGGACGGCAGTGACAACACAGAAATTGATTCATCCATTCAAGATAATCTAGATGACAAAGCTGGTAATGCAGAAGCTGATGAAGACCTCACACAAATAACAGATTATGAACCAAACTCGCAACCTTCAGGGAAACCTGAACATTTGGAACAGAAGAATATTGAGGTTGAAATCCACAGCATTCAGATTCTGTACCATCATTTTATGTGAAAGTTTTTATATTGCATGTTAATTAAAAAAATCTTTATCAACCTTCATCAGGCAGAGTCCTGAATCAATCCCGCAAAATATCTCCAGGAGAGTTACCCACTTACAAAAATTAGGTTTGTTAAAAAAACAGAATGAGAATTCAGACTCTCAAGTTGAGACTATCAGATTGGACAGGAACATTATCCTCTCCACATATCTATCTGCAGGAAATATGAATAGAAAATGAGTGCTTCTTGTGCTCAGATTTTACTTCCCAACATCAACTTAGGGATAAAATGACAGACATTGTTGTCACTCTGAGCATCCCACCAACCAAGGACTGAATAGAATGTGATTCCAGATATAATCTATGTACGCTGACAAATAATCACAAGAAAATCATCAGCCATATTTTATTTGACCCTGAGTTCCCTTATATGTTGCCGTTTAAACATTTGTTTTAGGATTTGGATGGTGTTCACCTACCCAAGCTGCCAATGTGTGTATTACATATTTTATGCAGGTTGGTTCAAAGTTCTGCAAGGTCCAGAACAGTAGACTGAAAACCTGTTCCATTTCTGTGATCCAAGCACGTCATTAAAACTTTGATGCAAAATATAAAGTGATGGAGTAACTAATGGGCCAGCCAGCATTAGCAGGCGGAATGGATAGGTGATATTTTGGATTCTGCCACTGATCGATAGTGATATTAGATAGAATGTAATATCGTAGGCCATAATATTGTACGCCAGAGCCATTGGAATAACATAATTTGGTGGTGCAATGGCTTATAAATGTAATTTCAGATTTATGTTTTGATGTATTGCACCATAAAAAGCCTGAGAAGCATGCGGAAGACATGTTTAAAGAATGTCATAGAGTGACACAGCGTGGAAACGGGCTCTTCGGCCCAACTTGCCCACACCAGCGAACATGTCCCAGCTACACTAGTCCCACCTGCCTGCATTTGTTCCATATCCCTCCAAACCTGTCCTATAAAAATGTACCTGTCTAACTGTTTCTTAAATGGTCCTTGCTTCAACTACCTCCTCTGGCAGCTTGTTCCATACACCCATCACCTATTGTGTGAAAAAGTTACCCCTCTGATTCTTATTAAATCTTTTCCTCTTCACCTTCTACCTAAGTCCTCTGGTCCTTGATTCACCTAGTCTGGGCAAGAGACTGCATCTACGGGATCTATTCCTCATGATTTTATACACTTCTATAAGATTACCTCTCATCCTCCTATGCTCCAAGGAATAGAATCTCAGCCTATTCAACCTCCCTATAACTCTGACCCTCTAGTCCTGGCAACATCCTCGTAAATCTTCTCTACCCTTTCCAGCTTGCCAACATCTTTCCTATAACATGGTGCCCTTAACTAAACACAATACTCTAAATGCGGCTTTATAAGACCAACGTCTTATACAACTGCAACATGATCTCCCAACTTCTATACTCAATTCTCTGTCCGATGTGCCAAAAGCCTTTTTGACCACCCTACCACCTTCAAAGAACCATGCACCTGTGTGATACTTTTTCACACTATGTGAAACTTTATTTGGGACGGGTTATGTAGGCAGGCTTTGGATGAGTTGGAATTTATGGTAGCAGAAGAAGAGATTTAGGATAATCATTGCAGGTGATAAATGTTTAAGATTATCAGTGGGATAATATGTAAGGTAATGGGTAAAATAAGAACAAAACAGGCGAGGTTGAGAAGATGGAAATAAAGTCATGCTGGATTGGCAATAGTACATTATGATGTAAGTTAAGTCAACCTTTAGAGAAAAGGAATCTCGGTTAACTTTGTACTTCTTGCCCATCCTACAGTTTTCGCATGACAAGAATAAAACTGAAGCAGATACTTCCAAGTATGAGATGATGGAGAAGTCAACGGAAGGGAAAACATTTAACGTGTCTCATGATAACCTGACATCTGCTTCACATCAGCTTAATGTAGCTGGTCCTACCATCCGACAAAAATCTTCTAGGAAAATTGTTCCAATAGATTCTTTGCGGTCCTGTTTTGAGTTTTCTACTTCTAAAAGTCAAAGATTTCGATTCCAAAAAAGATCGGCAGACATAAAGAGAAAGGCAGTGATACCTGACCATGAAGAACCCTCATCCAAATTGCTTCAACGTAGTGAAGAGAAGAAAGGGCCATCCTCGCAAAACTCACAGCTAGCTTTTAAGAATAATCAAGAACATTGCTGTCAACATGGAATGTACAATAAATTAATAGACAATAACAACAGCCAGAACTCCAAAATTAAGAATGCCTTTCCTACTTATCTGCTGCGCAGTGAAGTACAAACCAGACAACTATTCAGTAATTTACAAGATTTCCCAAAAGTCAGAACCACGTGAGTTAATTCTCTTATGTTACACGCAATTCTGAAGGTGTTGCCATTAATTGTCATATTAGTGATACACCAAAGTATTATGGGTGCTGGAAGTTTGAAATAAAATGAATTATATTTGTTAAGTAGCATCATGATTCATCCTCGATTGCTTGTGGATTGTAGATGGAAGTAAGGCTATGAGATAATAAGAAATAAGTCACCCATCTAAGGATACACAGTTTCTACCCTGCTCTTACATCTACAATATTTATGCGACTGACCCAGCTAAGTTTCTGGTCAAAGGTGACTCTCAAGATGTTGTTTGGGCATTCAGTGATGGTGTGCCATTGATCAATAGTTCTGTTTGATTGAAGATGGTCATTGATTGGCACCTTTCAGGCATGGTTGAAATTTGCCATGCACCAGCCCATAATTTAATGCTTTCTTGGTCTTTTTCTATCCAGGGGTGGACTGCTTTCATTTATTAAGAAGTTACAAATGGGATATGTGAATTCTCACAAAATTCTCAGGACCCGATGATGTAAATCACACTTTCGATGGAGATGATGGATGCACTGACAATCATCTTCCAAAATTCCAAATATTCTAGAACAATCCTCCATTAGAAGATAGCAAATGTAATCCCTCTTTTTCGAAAAACAGGGAGAGAAGAAATGTGAAATTAGAGGCTAGTTAGCCTGATGTTAGCACCAGTAAGAAATGCTGGGCATCAATAACTAAATGATGCAGAAAATAATAATAGGATTGTGATGAATCAACTTGGATTTATGAAAGAAAAATAGACAAACACGATGATGTGATTTATTTGTTCAGCCACAAGATTTTTCATTTGGTATTGGAAGAGCATGGATTAAAGATTAAGGGCAAAGAATGGAGAGTAGGGAGAAGCAAATCACTTTAGGATTGGGAGTTTACAATTGGTGGATTTCCACCAATTGACTATGAAGCCTCAGTTCTCCATGTGAATAAATAATTTAACGGAAGACCATGTGTCATATATCCAGGTTTATTGATGTTACAAAGCTTGGTGGCAATGTGTGCTGTGAGCCAGATGATGAGAGGCAGTGTAAGTGCTTCAGCAGGATACGGCATATGGAATATAATCTGAAAAATAACTGAGTAGCAGAAGCGGTGAAAACGTTAAAACTAAATGTCCTGACGAAGGATCCCAACCTGAAATGCTAATTGTTCATTTCCTCTACAGATGCTGCCTGACCTGCTGAGCTCCTCCATTCCAGCATCTGATGTCTCTTCTGTCTCTCTTAATTATTGGTATAGTGTCGTCTTACCTAAGGCATGATATGCGTGCAATAGAGGGAATAGCGTAATAACAGTTCACCAGACTGATTTCTGAGGATGGCAGGTTTGCCAGTTAAGAAAAGATCTAAGGCTAGGCCTATACTCTTTTGAGTTTAGAGAAATGTGAGATGATCTCATTGAAATGTACAAAGTTTATAGGAATAGATATGGATTGGATTTTCTGCTGACAGTAGTGTTGATTTGTTCTGGCGTATTATGATATGCTATATCTGTCGTAATTTCATGGTTTATTTTTATTTAGGTCGCTTGAACAGAACAATGAAGAAAAAGAAAGAGAAAATATGGTTAAAGTAGAAACTGAAAGCAAACAAAAGAGCATACAACATAGGACGACATCAACTGTGAAAGCACATGCGAATTCAAGAGATGAAAAAGGAAACAGCGTGAATTATTCTGAAATGTGCCAGGATGGGCCACAAAGAAGTACAACAAAACCTGGTGAGGAAAATATTTAGATGGCATCTATAAAATTTGTATGTCCTCACCTCTGCAGAATGCAATAGTGACAATGGCTTTTGGAATTAGTTAGATTAACTATACAGCAGGAGATAGGTCATCACAGGTGGACACAAAATGCTGGAGTAACTCAGCGGGACAGGCAGCATCTCTGGAGAGAAGGAATCGGTGACGTTTTGGGTTGAGACCCTTTTTCAGACTGATAGGTGATAGGTCATATTCAGTTCCACTGAGATTAATTAAATATGTTGTTTAAGAAATGCAATTGAATTGTAAATAAAACAGAAATGACTAGAAATGCTAAGCAGGTCAGACATTACCTTTGGAAGGAGATAGAATTAAAATGTTAGGTCAGTGACATTATTTTGCTGTACTCCTATTTTTACAATTTTCTATTTTAGTTCAGATAATCTGCAGTATTTAGTTTAAAGCAAATCCGTCATACCTTATTGAGTATAAATGGGCAAAGTAAATACAGGTGATTGGGGATAGGGTGGTGCTTGGAAGATGGTTTAAGTTTATTATTGTCACGTGTACAGTGAAAAGCTATGTTTTGCATGATATACAATCAGATTAGATAATAGTACAGATAATAGTATACATAAATAGCATACAAAATGCAATCAAGTCAAAGTTAAGTACAATAAGTGGACCAAAGGCAAAGATACAGAGGGCAGAATATAGTTGTCAGCATTATGGCGTAACAGTTCCATAGACAAAGTCCAATGAGCACACTGGGATAGAGGTAAATGGGACAGTATCCTCGTTTACGGAAGGACTGCTCAGAATCCCGATAACAGATGTGCAGAAGATGGGTGGATTAAGTGACAAAGGCGAGAGGAGAAAAGAAGACAAAACGGTATATAAAAAGAAGAGGTGGAAGGGCACAGAGGGAGGGTAAGAGGGGGGGATTAAAGGGCACAGAGGGAGGGTAAGAAGGGGAGATAAAAGGGAAATAGCCGTCTCTGTGATGGGAGGGAGGGGAAAGGAGCAGGGTGACGGGTGTTAGAGGATGTTGGGGAAATTGCGTGCACACGTGGATGGTGTTGGGGGAGGGGGGAATGGGAAAGAGGGAGGATAGACACAAAATGCTGGAGTAACTCAGCGGGACACGAAGCATCTCTGGAGAGAGGGAATGGGTGACGTTCGAGTCGAGACCCTTATTCAGACTGGAGACCCTTCTTCAGAGTAGGGAGGTATTACTTAAATGTGGACAATTCAACGTTTTGTTCGGTTATAGGCTAACCAAGTGAAATATTAGCGGTTCCAGTTTGCTCTAAAACTAAGAAGCATTGTTTTGTCATAATAAAATGAAGTTTGTGAAAATTTAAATTGACATCTTGGATACTTATATTAGGTGTGGTGGGCAGCACACTGAGGGCTGGTTGAGTTCAATGTCTGCCGTATCGAACATTTTAATCTCTGAGCTGTTCTGGACACAGCTCCTTGGAATTCATGGAAAGGGCTTAGACCGACTTCTGTAAGTTATTAAAATAGCAGAGACGGGAAACTTATCCACCATCTTGAGTGCCAAACACCCATAGTAGCAGTTACATGTTGTAATGTTCTACTGAACTTTGCACATATAGGTTACAGGATTCAGCTGTCAAAACTGAAGCATAGGATGCAGCCAGTTGTCATGGGCAGTTGGTGCAACAGATTGATCATCAATTTCTACCCCTGGAGATTAAATTTTGCAGAGTACGTACACTTTGAAGTTTTCAAAGTACTGGGGACGTGATAAAATACAAGAAAGAAATGCGTCCAACTTAATTTGTATACATTTCTCTCTTCACTCATTTAATATTATTTCATACAAGGTCCATAGTTAAAGGGATAGTTAAGCATTAAGCATGTAATACTTCCAGGATCATCTGTTATACAGTGAGTGGGGCTTATTTAGATCCCACCCACCACATGCCCTGCTAAGAACACGCCGCACCTAAACTCAAGCCTCAATGAGGGGGTACGATATGGCCGTTAAACCACAAGGCTACTAATCATGCACTGTCCAATATTGTTAGATATTAGTTATTTTCCTCCAGAAGGTAGATATTGCAAAGTCTCAAGTTTAAAACTTGTTGGAGCTCATAAAGTCACTAAGTCAAAGAATTTTACCCTGGAATGAACAGCGGAAATCTTAGAATACAAATTTACATTTAACTTGATCATTGGAAATAAGATCTTATGTGCTATACTTTAAAGGAATTATTATAAAATAATGCTTCACCATAAACATTGTCAATGTAAAATTGCATTTTTTCTAAATTCATAGGTTTAAATCCTATACAATCAATCACTAATATGTCACCAGTATAAAATACAATGGTCACTAATTATTTTAATTTATCTCTTTTAGTAGACGAGGAGCCGGTCATGACTCGATCTGTTTCCAACCATTCTGCTATCTTAAAGTGTAGCAAGATAAAGCATAGAAAGAATATTTATGGAGAGACAAAATTGCAAGAAGCTGCAATTAATGGAAATGTAAACCTGCTTCATACCCTCATTCAAGCAGGTGCCAACGTAAACCTTCCTGATTATGCAGGTGATGAATATCTATTTTTCTTTGCAAACATTTTCACTGCAAACATGTTGAAAATTATTAAAACTTCCATGCTGATTTTTATTAAACCTTTCAACAGCTTCCACAGATTTCTGATTTGGTCAGGATAAGATTAAATAAATATATTATTAGCATTTGAGACCTCCAAATGAGCTTGGAAGGAAAGAATGATCAAACTAGAGTCAATGTCAATCTATTAGCTAGTGTAATCATTACACTAGCATCCTTCCAGTAAGCTGCCCACTACTCTTCAAAGGCGGTCACTGAATCCAGCTCTTCAGCTGAAATAAAATGGGTATTGCCATGTGTTCAGTCCCACAGGACGACCCTAGGCTTTGTGTCATAGAAACATAGAAACATAGAAATTAGGTGCAGGAGTAGGCCATTCGGCCCTTCGAGCCTGCACCGCCATTCAATATGATCATGGCTGATCATCCAACTCAGTATCCCGTACCTGCCTTCTCTCCATACCCTCTGATCCCTTTAGCCACAAGGGCCACATCTAGCTCCCTCTTAAATATAACCAATGAACTGGCCTCGACTACCCTCTGTGACAGAGAGTTCCAGAGATTCACCACTCTCTGTGTGAAAAAAGTTCTTCTCATCTCGGTTTTAAAGGATTTCCCCCTTATCCTTAAGCTGTGACCCCTTGTCCTGGACTTCCCCAACATCGGGAGCAATCTTCCTGCATCTAGCCTGTCCAACCCCTTAAGAATTTTGTAAGTTTCTATAAGATCCCCTCTCAATCTCCTAAATTCTAGAGAGTATAAACCAAGTCTATCCAGTCTTTCTTCATAAGACAGTCCTGACATCCCAGGAATCAGTCTGGTGAACCTTCTCTGCACTCCCTCTATGGCAATAATGTCCTTCCTCAGATTTGGAGACCAAAACTGTACGCAATACTCCAGGTGTGGTCTCACCAAGACCCTGTACAACTGCAGTAGAACCTCCCTGCTCCTATACTCATCTATCACTATAATTCTCCATTCACTTCACCTTTGACTTCTCTGTGTATGGTTTAGATGCATAGAAAATAGTTGCAGTAAGCTGTTCGGCCCTTCGAGCCAGCACCGCTATTCAATATCATCATGGCTGATCATCCAAAATCAGTACCCCGTTCCTACTTTCTCCCAATAACCCTTGATTCCATTAGTCTTAAGAGCTAAATCTAACACTCTCTTGAAAACATCCAGTGAATTGGCCTCCACTGCCTTCTGTGGCAGAGAATTCACAGATTCACAATCCTATGGGTAAAAAGGTTTTCCTCATCTCAGTCCTAAATGGCCTACCCCTTATTCTTAAACAGTGACCCATGGTTCTGTACTTCCCCAAACATCGGGAAAAAAATTCCTGCATTTAGCCTGTCCAATCCCTTAAGAATTTTATATGTTTCTATAAAATATCCTCTCATCCTTCTAAATTCCAGTGAATATAAGCCCAGCCATTCCATTCTTTCATCATATGTCAGTCCCGCCATCCCAGAAATTAATCTGGTGGAACCTACGCTGCACTCCCTCAATAGCAAGAATGTCCTTCCTCAAATTAGAAGACCAAAACTGTACACCATACTCCAAGTGTGGTCTCTTTCTAGCTCTCTCTTGAAAGTATCCAGAGAACCGGCCTCCACTGCCCACTGAGGCAGAGAATTCCACAGACTGTTTTTGTTGCATCTATTGTGCCTGTAAAGCTGCAGCAAAATTTCATTGTTCCAGTTCATATGATAAATACACGCTCGTGAATATGTTATCATTTGTCAATTCTTTCCTGTTCTTTAATAGCCTGGAGTATTTAGTTCCTAACCTCGGTCTTTCTGCAAACATGTTTCTGAAGTGGCGATTAGATTAAGCTGTTTTACCTTTATTTCTGCTGTTAATGTATTCATGTTGTAACAAATTTACGTTCTGTTTTAATAAAGCACCTTTATGTTAACTGTTAAAATTCCTATCCCAGGGCTCGTATCTGAATATGTTACAGGAGACCTAGCTACACCATAACATTACAGAAAAAAAAGAGTCACCTTAGGCCCCCTTCGGTCGTTGCTGACCATGGGTGTCTCCAGGGTGCTATTCCCTATATCATCTAGAGGTATCTGCCAAAACGAGCTTTTGGCATCTAGTACAGAGAACACTGTTGCGCGACCGATTTGGGCTGCAACGTCTTCGATGGTTCTCAACGGGTAGTGTGGGCGTTTAATAGCTGTGTTCAGGTCTCTTGGGTTAATGCACACACGGAGCTCGTCTTTAACTTATGGAAACCCAGTCTGTGGGTTCACTTATTTCAGCCAGTACCCCAATGGTATCTGTTTAACAACTCTTTTCTCTACGGGGAAGGATGCAGATTGGTTATTGCATGTGAACCAATCTGAGTTATGTATTACCACTAACTCCACCTTACTGTACACGTTATATTAATACCCATCTCCCATATTACGTAGTTACATCGGTGGTAGAGATGAACTAACAACGTATTGTACTGCACCACCATGACTGATAATTAAAGATGATTTAAACACCAGACTGTGTCTGTACAGCTGTTTACAGAAGACGTATGTGCGTGCCTTTATTAAACCTGAGCAGACTGGTGCACAGACAGCCACCCCATGGGCCTAGACAGATCTGGGTCAGGATCCAGTGGCATGGAGTCCAAGACGACCGGAGACCCTTTTCTGCTGCAGTCTTCATCCGCCTTCCCAGCCGTTGTGACGCTCCACTAAAGTCAGCCATCGTCCTCCGCCTGTTCCACCGTTGAGGTCTTGGTTGGATTGCTCTTTGTCAGAGACCTCCCCCTCGACCTTACCGCCATGGGTGGCCCGACCAGGAGCATAGTTCCAGACGGCATTGCTCTCAGGACCCCAGGACCACACAAGCTTCACCACGACAAGGTGTCAATCCATGGAGAAGAAGAAGAAAAAAAAAGAGTAATTGAGCATTTTTAGCATGATTGTTTCAAATGACTCGGGTACCAATCGTTTGGAACTATGTGGAGTATGATCAGTGGACCTCACCATTAGTCTATGAAAATATTCTCTTTTGTTCCAGGTTGGACAGCTCTGCATGAAGCATGTTACTACGGGTTTCATGAAATTGTGTCGGTGTTGTTAACATCTGGTGCAAATGCTAACTCAAAAGGGATGAACAATGTGATTCCTCTGCAGGATGCTGTCGGACTTGGTCATCTGAAGGTATGATTTAAATCTCTATAAATTATTATTCACATCCTTTAGGTGGGCTATTCATAGCAACCAAAGTTTGATGCATATCTGCAACACTCCACCGAGCTGGCTACTTGTCTTTTACAACCTCTCAGGACAAATAGGCAGCAAAATCTACTTGTGGTGAAGCAGCTGTCTTCTAGGCACTTCATATTGACCCAGTATTTCTGCCGACACCAACCTATCAAATTTTGCATCCCATATCCCTGCCCAATTTGAAAGGTTTAAAATAATTCATAATTCATAAGACCATAGACAAACACAATAAGATAACTTTATTGAAATTTAAATTAAATTAAATTTTATCGGCAAGAGTAATAAGATTATTTCAAATTACAAAACAGGAAAATTTTGAATTTGGCGATAAACCTCATAAACTTTTAGCACGTCAGCTGAAAAAACGGGAAAAGGAAAATACAATTACAAAAATTAAATCAGATAAGGGTGAATTATTAACATTACCTAAAGATATTAATAAAAGATTTGCTCAATTTTATCAAAATTTATATAAATCTAAAACCGCAGCAGATAACATTAAAATTACAAATTTCTTAGATATGTGTAACCTTCCAAAACTTACTTTGTTGGAACAAGAGGAGTTAGGAGCTCAGATTACACTTAAAGAAATAGAAGAAACAATAAACTCGTTGAAAAATGGCAAAACACCAGGACCAGATGGTTTTCTATGAATTCTATGAAAGATTCCACGAGATAATTTCTCCGCGCTTACAAAAATTATATACTCATACCTTTAAAGAAAACACATTACCAGAAACATCAGCTGAATCAACTATTATACCTATACCAAAAAAAGATAAAGATCTAGAAGAACCAGGTTCATATAGAGCTATAGCACTCTTAAATACAGATCAGAAAATACTAGCAAAGACTTTAGCGAGAAGACTGAGTAAATACGTTAGTAAACTAATAAACCCGGATCAAACGGGGTTTATACCTAAAAGATATTTAGCCAACAATTTGAGACGCTTGTTTAATATAATGTATTCACAAAAAACTGAAGAAGATGTATCAATTATTTCATTGGACGCAGAAAAAGCATTTGATCAAGTAGAATGGCAATATCTGTATAAAGTATTGCAAAGATTTAACATGGGAGAGAATTTTATTTCATGGGTAAAATTATTATATGACAAGCCGACTGCTAGAATACAGACTAACAATATGTTATCTTTAAAATTTCATTTAACAAGGGGCAATAGACAGGGGTGTGCACTATCACCCCTGCTATTTGCCCTTGTGATAGAGCCTTTAGCAGAAAGTATAAGAAGCCATCCGAATATTCGGGGATATAATACCAAAGATTCAAATAATAAAATTTCACTATATGCAGACGACGAATTATTATACATTACAAATTCGCAAGTTAGTTTACCAAATATATTAAAATTAATAGAGGAATTTGGCTCCTTCTCAGGATATAGAATAAATTGGAATAAAAGTGAAATTATGACGTTAAAACCCCAAGACTCGACACACCTGTTAAAATTTCCCTTTAAAATTGCAACAGAAAAATTCAAGTATTTGGGTATCCAAATTACTAGAAAATATAAATCACTATTTTTTTTTATTTTTTTTTTTTTAATTTTTATTTATTAGAAGTACATTACATCACAGCCACATACATTAATACTCGTCATTTATATCTTCTTACAATTAATGTACTCCCTTTATTTATTTTTTTACACTAAAGAAAGAAAAGATTGAAAGAGAGAAGAAAGTGAAGGAAAAAGTGCAAGTGTAGAAAAGTGTAGAAAATGTAACAACAAAAAAGGACGAAGACCCTATGAGAGCGAAATTAAAAACAAAAAGAAAAAGAGTTAAGAAATAGGCCCTAAGAAAAGAAAAGAGAAAGAGAAAAAAAGAAAAACAAATGTTTTTTTTTGAGCATCACGTAAATAGGACATACCAACTCTTCAACTATCGTCCCCCCTTACCCGACCTCAATTTTTTATTTTTTTAAAGTACTTTTGCACCCTATGTTTGTAATAATTCTATAAATGCAGACCACGTCAGGTGGAAGTGATCTGGTTTACCTGCTAGGAGGAGTCTTATCTCTTCAAGGTGTAGTGTTTCAAACATATTTGAAATCCACATATTTATAGTTGGTATTGGAGCCTTCTTCCAAAATTTTAGAATTAGCTTTTTTCCAGTTATTAACCCATAATCCATTAATTTCTTTTGAAACACATTTAGTTCTGGATCATCTTCCGTTATTCCGAAGATAATCCATTCTGCTTTGGGTATCAGTCTTGTTTTAAATAACTTTGTAAAGATTTCAAAAATTTCATTCCAAAATTTTTGAATTTTTGTACAGAAGACAAATGAGTGCGCTATAGTTGCTTCTTGGGATTGACATTTATCACAAATAGATGATACGTTTGGGAAAATTTTATGAATTTTAGTTTTCGAATAATATAATCTATGTAAAATTTTAAATTGTATTAAAGTGTGTCTTACATTAATCGAGCATTTATGTACTTTTAATAAGTATTCATTCCAACTTTCCTTTGAAATTTTAATAGCTAACTCTTGTTCCCAGTCTCTTCTGATACCCTCCGTAGATGGTATTTGTACATTTAAGATAATATTGTACAAATATGATATTAAGTTTGCTGATTCCGCTTTTATCTGCATTGCCTCGTCCAGTACATCTGCTGGGTTATTATGATGATCTTTTATATATTTTTTCAAATAGTCGCATATTTGAAAGTATTTAAAATATTGATTATTTCCGAGTTTATATTTTATTTGTAATTGTTGAAATGAAAGTAATTTTCCAGTTTCATACAAGTCACCAAGCGTTTTAATTCCTAGTCTATCCCATTGTGTATAAGCTTTATCTATAATAGAAGGACTAAACGAAGGGTTATTGACTATAGGTAATAAAAGTGATAAGTTTCTTAATTTTAAATTTTGTTTTATTTGTTTCCAAATACGGATTGTACTATGAATAATTGGGTTCTTATTATAGTTTATGTTATTCAATTTCATTGGAGAGAGGAGGATCGCTCCAATGTTTCTAGAGGAGCAATCCTCTTTCTCCATTACAATCCAGTCTACTTGCTGGGCGGAGTTATCCATCAGTTGAATCATGTTTTTAATATTTACTGACCAATAATAATACATAAAATTGGGTAGTGCTAGACCCCCCAATACTTTAGATTTATTCAGATGGGTTTTTTGTATTCTATGTGATTTATAGTCCCATATAAAATTAGTGATATCTGAGTCGAGTTTTTTAAAAAACTTCTTAGGTAAGTATATAGGAATTGATTGAAATAGGTATAAAATTTGTGGTAAAAAGATCATTTTTATTGCGTTTATTCGGCCTATTAAAGACATCGGAAGCGTTTTCCAGAATTTAATTAATGTATTCAGTTTATTAAGTAGGGGGTCAAAATTTGCCCTGAGCATACCTTGATATGCTCTGGTAATTTCGATTCCCAAATATTTAAATTTTTCTGTAGCTATTTTAAAAGGGAATTTTAAAAGATGTGTTGAATCTTTCGGTTTTATTGACATAATTTCACTTTTATTCCAATTTATTCTATATCCAGAAAAAGATCCGAAGTCTTCAATTAAATTTAATATATTTGGTATAGTGATTTGAGGTTTTGTAATATACAATAATATATCATCCGCGTATAAAGATATTTTATTATATGAGTCTTTAGTATTATATCCATGAATATCAGGGTGTATTCTAATTTTTTCTGCTAGCGGTTCAATAATGAGAGCAAACAGCTGTGGTGATAATGAGCATCCTTGTCTATTTCCCCTTGATAGTTGAAATTTCGAGGATAATATGTTATTAGTAAGTATTCTAGCTGTAGGTTTGTTATATAGTAACTTAATCCATAAAATAAAATTCTCTCACAGTTGAAATTTTTGTAATACTTTATCCATATAATTCCATTCTACTTGATCAAATGCTTTTTCAGCATCCAGCGAAATAATTGATAATTCTTGATCTTCAGATTTGTGTGAGTGCATTATGTTGAGTAGACGTCTCATATTATTAGAAGAGTATCTCTTAGGGATAAACCCTGTCTGATCTGGGTTTATTAATTTACTAATGTATTTACTTAATCTTCTGGCTAATGTTTTCGCTAATATTTTTTGATCTGTGTTTAACAATGCTATAGCTCTATATGAGCCAGGTTCTTCTAAATCCTTATTTTTCTTAGGTATTAATGTAATCGTTGATTCCGCTAATGTATCAGGTAGTATTCGTTTTTTAAAAGCGTATTGGTACATTTTTTGTAATCTTGGTATTATTTTATCATAAGTTTTTATAAAATTCATTAGTAAATCCATCAGGGCCTGGTGTTTTTCCATTTTTTAGTGAGTTTATTGTATCTTCTAATTCCTTAATTGAGATTTGTGCACCCAGTTCCTCTTGTTCCTTCAGCTCTAACTTTGGAAGATTACAGGTATCCAAGAACTTTGTGATATTATTGGAATCAATTATCGTTTTAGATGTATACAAATTCTCGTAAAATTGCGCAAATCTTTTATTAATATCCTTCGGTGTTGTTAATAATTCCCCTTTATCTGATTTGATCTTTGGTATAGTATGTTCCTTTTCTCGTTTTTTTAGCTGGCGAGCCAAAAGTTTATGCGGTTTATCCCCAAATTCAAAGTGCTCTTGTTTTGTAATTTGAAAAAGTCTTATAAGTTTGGCAGATAATAATTTATTTAATTTAAATTTTAAAATTATTATTTTATTATGTTTATCTATTGATGGATCTTTAGCATTATCTATATCCATTTGTCTAATAAGTTCTTCTAACTGTCTTTGTTCATTCTTATTCTTTTTATTTTGAAAAGCTTGATATGAAATTATAATACCCCTAATGTATGCTTTAAAAGATTCCCAAAGTAAAGTAGGCGATATATCTGAAGTATCATTTGTTTGAAAAAAGACCTCCATTTGTTCTTTTAAATATATACTCGCTTGTGGATCTTTTAAAATTTGAGAGTTAAATCTCCAGAATGAATTATTCTTAGACAATCCTTCCAGTTTTAAAAAGAAAGTTAGTGGAGAATGGTCTGAAATTGAATTTGTATGATATATTGCATTGGATGTTTGGGGGATTAATTTTGTATCCAGCAGAAAGTAGTCTATACGTGAGTATGTCTTATGTACCATTGAGTAAAACGAATATTCCCTGCCAGTTGGATTCACAATTCTCCAAACATCTGCTATATTAGTGTTGTTTATGTAGGTATTGAGGAGTTCCCCAGTTTTCGATTTCATATTCCCTCTCTGTTTTTGACTTGATTTATCTAAGTACGGGTCTAAAACACAGTTAAAGTCTCCGCCTATTATAACATTTTGATAGTTTGACTCTGCAATTATATTGAAGATTTTATTGAAAAAGTGGGGGTTATCAAAGTTAGGGGCATATATATTTACCAAAGTAAGTGGAGTGTCATGGATTTCTCCATTAACTATTAGGTATCTCCCTTCTATATCTGTTATAATATTCTTTGCTTTAAATGGTATACCTTTTCTTATGATAATTGACGTGCCTCTAGATTTTGAAGTGAATGAAGAGTGGTATGTTTGACCTATCCATTTCGCCCTCAGCCTAACTTGGTCCTGAGGTTTTAGGTGTGTTTCTTGTAGGAAGGTAATGTCAGAATTATACATTTTTAGCTGAGCTAATATCTTACCCCTTTTGATAGGTTCATTAATACCTCTTATATTCCAACTACAAAATGAGACTCCTCCTAGGTTCTTTTGTGTGGTGTCATGCATTTTGAATAATTATAGTACCTTTGAATCTTGTGGTGCGTCCATATCCCAGGTCTTTAGGTATTGGGGGAGTTTTTGAATTATTAACTTTTGTTGGTATGTCCATATTATTCTTATCACTAAACACAAAACACAAACAAGTGATTTTATGTAATAAAAAAAAAACTAAAAAAGTGAGGCTACAGTGTCTATAGTCGGCACTGTAGCAAGTGACCCACCTGTAGGTGGGAAAAAACATTATTTTGACTTCCATTGCGTTGTTGCTCAACTCGCTCCGCTCTCTTAGTTAATCATAACATATTAAAATATTAAAACGAGGCCTCACATTCATATATATAATACAATTTTACCCTGATATTTCCTTATAACATATATATATATCAGAGTTTAATTATTAAACCAATATTTTTGATTTCAATAAGAATCAGCTGTTGGTTGAAGGGGTTAACGAGACGTGCTCCTGGACATAAGCCAGGAGCTCGTTTCTCATCCCCTCCTCCCGCTTATAGACAAGGTTACAATTTATTAAAAATTCATATTAGTATGTTAGTTCATTATTTTTTTGTTTTTTTTGTTAGTATTCTAATCTAACCTGCATAACTTTTAAAGTTGTTAATAGGAACGCAAATTTTATGCCTTCATTAACTAAATTGAATGCGTTGATTAAATTCTGGAAAACCCTGCTGATGTCATCAATAGGCAGAATAAATGCTATAAAAATGATTTTTCTACCACAAATATTATATCTATTTCAATCAATACCAGTATACTTACCAAAAAACTTCTTAAAAAAATTAGACTCCAATATTACAAACTTCATATGGGACTGCAGATCACACAGAATCCAAAGAAAACACCTGTGTAAACCTAAAGAATCTGGGGGATTGACACTCCTGAACTTTTTATACTACTACTGGGCAGTACATATTAAAAACATAATTTATTGGTTGGACAGCTCTGCCCAACAGGTAGAATGGATAAGAATGGAGAAAGAGGACTGCTCTCCTTTTAATATAGGAGCGATCCTCTTCTCCCCGATAAAATTAAACAACACAATATATAAGAAGAACCCAATTATCCACAACACAATTCGAATTTGGAAACAAATAAAACTAACTTTGAAATTAAGAAACATCGCTTTTATCTCCAATAGTAAATAATCCCGCATTTAAACCATCTCTCACTGACAAAACGTATACCTATTGGGAAAGATTAGGAATTAAAAGGATTGGAGACTTGTATGAAATGGAAACTTTCTTATCATTTCAACAATTAGAACTTGAAAAATAACCAATACTTTAAATACCTTCAAATTAGAGATTATTTGAAAAAACACATACAAGGATATCAAATTCTAAATCTAGATTCATTAAGGCAGACTCATGCAATTTAATATCATACTTATATAATATCATTTTAAATATAGAATCACCATCGACAGAGGCAATCAGAGCAGATTGGGAATGAGAATTACAGATAAAAATTTTGAGTGAAACATAGGAAAAATACCTGATGCTTGCAAAAGTATTCATACCCCTTGAACTTTTCCACATTTTGTCACGTTACAACCACAAACGTAAATGTATTTTATTGGGATTTTATGTGATAGACCAACACAAAGTGGCGCATAATTGTGAAGTGGAAGGAAAATGATACATGGTTTTCAAATTTTTTTACAAATAAAAACTGAAAAGTGTCGCGTGCAAAAGTATTCAGCCCCCTTTACTCTGATACCCCTAAATAAAATCCAGTGCAACCAATTGCCTTCAGAAGTCACCTAATTAGTAAATAGAGTCCACTTGTGTGTAATCTAATCTCAGTATAAATACAGCTGATCTGTGAAGGCCTCAGAGGTTTGTTAGAGAACATTAGTGAACAAACAGCATCATGAAGCCCAAGGAACACACCAGACAGGTCAGGGATAAAGTTGTGGAAAAGTTTAAAGCAGGGTTAGGTTATAAAAAAATATCCCAAGCTTTGAACATTTCACGGAGCACTGTTCAATCCATCATCTGAAAATGGAAAGAGTATGGCACAACTGCAAACCTACCAAGACATGGCCGTCCACCTAAACTGACAGGCCGGGCAAGGAGAGCATTGATCAGAGAAGCAGCCATGGTAACTCTGGAGGAGCTGCAGAAATCCACAGCTCAGGTGGGAGAATCTGTCCACAGGGCAACTATTAGTCGTGCACTCCACAAATCGGGCCTTTATGGAAGAGTGGCAAGAATAAAGCCATTGTTGAAAAAAAGCCATAAGAAGTCCCGTTTGCAGTTTGCCACAAGCCATGTAGGGGACACAGCAAACATGTGGAGGAAGGTGCTCTGGTCAGATGAGACCAAAATTGAAGTTTTTGGCCTAAATGCAAAACGCTATGTGTGGCGGAAACCTAACACTGCACATCACCCTGAACACACCATCCCCACTGTGAAACATGATGGTGGCAGCATCATGCTGTGGGGATGCTTTTCTTCAGCAGGGACAGGGAAGCTGGTCAGAGTTGATGGGAAGATGGATGGAGCCAAATACAGGGCAATCTTGGAAGAAAACCTGTTAGAGTCTGCAAAAGACTTGAGACTGGGGCGGAGGTTCACCTTCCAGCAGGACAACGACCCTAAACATACAGCCAGAGCTACAATGGAATGGTTTAGATCAAAGCATATTCATGTGTTAGAATGGCCCAGTCAAAGTCCAGACCTAAATCCAATTGAGAATCTCTGGCAAGACTTGAAAATTGCTGTTCACAGACGCTCTCCATCCAATCTGACTGAGCTTGAGCTATTTTGCAAAGAAGAATGGGCAAAAATGTCAGCCTCTAGATGTGCAAAGCTGGTAGAGACATACCCCAAAAGACTTGCAGCTGTAATTGCAGCGAAAGGTGGTTCTACAAAGTATTGACTCAGGGGGGCTGAATACTTTTGCACGCGACACCTTTCAGTTTTTTATTTGTAAAAAAATTTGAAAACCATGTATCATTTTCCTTCCACTTCGCAATTATGCACCACTTTGTGTTGGTCTATCACATAAAATCCTAATAAAATACATTTACATTTGTAGTTGTAACGTGACAAAATGTGGAAAAGTTCAAGGGGTATGAAAACGTTTGAAAGCCACTGTACATACATAAATGTTCGATTAATGCAAAACATAATTTAATACAATTTAAAATTTTACATAGATTATACTACTCGAAAACTAGACTGAACAAATTCTATCCAAATATCTCTCCCATCTGTGATAAATGCTGATCTGAGAATGCCACTATAACACACTCTTTTGTCTCCTGTATAAAACTTCATAAATTCTGGAATGAAATTTTTGAAATTTTTACAAAACTATTTAATAGAAGAATTGAACCTAATACAGAATGGATTATCTTTGGATCAATGGAAGATGGGAATAAGCTAAATACGTCTCAAAAATCTCAACTTAATTATGGTTTAATAACGGCAAAAAAACTCATACTTAAATTTTGGAAAAATGCGGCAACACCAACGCTCAAATTGTGGATTTCAAATATGTCGGAAACGGCATATCTTGAAGAAATGCGACTCCTTCTAGTAAGTAAAGTAGACCAATTCTTATTGATTTGGTCTCCCTTTATCGACTTCTTACAAGCATATGGTGCAACACAACCATAGAAATAAAATGGTTCAGAATCAGGTGACGGGTGGCCAGGAACATTAAATAGGTATATCGTTTTCAATCTCCTTTTACCCCTTTTTTTCCTCCTTTTTTTTTTTTTTCCCTTCTTCACTATATCGTCTCTTTCTCTTTCTCTTTCTACTTCTTCTTCTCTCGGGCTATCTTTCTATTTCACGCAACACTCTATATCAATCTCTTCTTTTCTACTTTCTCTCTTACTCTTGCTTTATTATTAAATTAAAAATAAGAAGTTGTATATGAAATGTACATGAAATGCATATGAAATGTAATATGTCAACAAGTATTAGGTACTGTGGTACCACATTATTGTACTTACTTCGAACAAAAATAAAATTAAAAAAATTAAAAAATATAAGTATAAATCTTTGTTTAAATATCATACACCTGATGCTGACAGAGCAATTAGTTAGTGTATGAATTTTTGATCTGTGTTTGTCCATGATAGCATGGATCGCTGGTCGGCGTGGACCCAGTGGGCCGAATGGCCTATATCCGCACTATCTCTAAACTGAAAAGCTGAACTAAATTTTTAAAAAAAAGAATTATGGATGTTACTCCTCGGCACTTCATATTTATCCTGAAGTTAAAGTGAATATCTTTAACAGAAAACATTTTTAACTTCTCCCCAAAATCCACAAACAAAACTGCCCTGGCAAACCCATTGTTTCTGCATGGTCCCACGGAAATGATTTCCACGTACCTCGACTCCATCCTATCCACCCTTGGTCCAATCTCTCACGACCTATGTCCAAGATACCTCGCATGTCCTCCGACTCTTTAATGACTTCCGCTTTCCGAGCCCCCACTCCCTCATCTTTACTATGGACGTTCAGTCACTCTACACCTCCATCCCCCACCAGAAAGGCCTTAAAGCCCTCCGTTTCTTCCTCGGCCACAGAACCATCCAATTTCCTTCTACTAACACTCTACTTTGGCTAGCGGAGCTTGTCCCCACCTTCAACTTCTCCTTTGACTCCTCCCACTTCCTCCAAGTCCAAGATGTGGCTATGGGCACCCGCATGGGTCCCAGCTATGCCTGCCTCGTTGTAGGGTATGTTGAACAATCCCTGTTCCAGGCGTACACGGTCCCTATCCCCGAACTCTATCTCCGCAGCATGAGTTAGCACCCATGCAGAATTCATGGACTTCATCAACTTCACCATCAATTTTCATCCTGCACACAAATTTACTTGGACCATCTCTGACACCTCCCTTCCCATTCTTGATCTCACTGTCTCCATCACAAGAAATAGACTATTGACTGATTATCAAAAACCCAGTGACTCCCACAACTATCTCAACTACAATTCTTCCCACCCTGCTTCCTGCAAAGACTCTATCCCCAACTCCCATTTCCTCCGTCTACGCCGCATCTGCGCCCAAGATGAGGTGTTCAATACAAGAACATCCGAGATGTCCACATTCTTTTGGGAACTTGGGTTCACCTCTCCCTGAGTGAGATAAGGCACTCACTCGTGTCTCCTCGGTACCACGCAGCTCTGCCCTTGCTCTCCCTCCCCCTAGTCGCAACAGAGGCCGAGTCCTCCTAATCCTTATGAAAAAGTTCACTTAAAAGATAGACAAAGTACAAATTCTTAAGACCATTCAAAGCTTTAATTTAACGTCTGACAGGTGTGAACTGAGAGACTCAGAGGCAACAGGTTCTCACGTCTGAATCTCCAGCAGCACACACAAAGAAATACCAGAACATCGAAGCTTATATACGTACCGATATAAAACCAATTGCATGATGTAATGACACAAAAACCATCATCCACCTCCAAATATGGAGTTGTTTTTCACTCTTTGCCAAAAGCCAGTTACCCCGATGGCATCCTCTGGGCCCCTTCTTATCTGATTAACCTCTTCAACTTACATTAAAAAACTTGTAATAGAGCGGCGAACTATTCAACTTACATAAAAAAGCTTGCAAGAGAGCTGTGAACTTTTCAACTTAAAGGGAAAAAAACCTGGCATGATAGGAGTTGTCCAAATCCCATCATGCATTACAATTGGCCTTTTACAACAGGAAAGTTTAAATATGACAACAATCAATTAATAACTAACTCTTTCATTCCTCCCTTTTATCATATAATGATAACACTACAGTCCTTGGTTAGTACATAGTAAAGGCTTCAGACATTTCAGTACATAGATTAAGATAATGATCAGCAGTACAATAGATCCATAATGTATTACCATTCCCCATATTACTCCAAACATACTAAATGGCCACCATTCTACACCTTTATTAAAGTTATGCATTTCCTCCCCTACCTCTGTAATCTTTATTTCTGCATTAATATGTGCTGCTAAATCTGTAATGTTAGAAGATTCATCAGGGATGTAAGTACAGCATTCACACCCCATAATACCACAAGTACCCCCTATTATTCTATAGGGATATATATGACAAAGTGCATCCATTTCAGCCATAATGGATGAAAGGGCCTTTTACTTGTAGGTAAAGATGTCCACCATTTAATTAAACAATTTCTCCAATCTAGGGGACATATTAATCAATTCCCGTGATAGACAGGCTGTCCCATACAGTTGGAAAGCAATCATCCAGAAATGCTCTGACTCTGATAGACTTCACTTAGCCCTCATCGGGAATATACAATTCAGTTTAGATGTTACACAGTTCTCACGTGAGAGACAACAAAGGCCAAATAACAACATCCCCTTCAGTTGTAGGTTGACCTAATCAACCTTTCCCATTTCTTCTCATCCCCAGGTACATACCAGGTAACCATGGATATGCCCAAAATCCACATACAAAATACGTCCCATTTATTGGACTCAGCGGCCATTAGCACTAACCTTGGTGCAGGTGCTGTTCCTCAAGTATACTCCATTGCTTCTGTCACAATAACAGGTAGTATTAACTGGGCTCTGGGGCAATACACTAATTTAAGCCATGGTATTTCCCAAACCCTGATCTCATTTACCTTCCATCCTGTCATAAAAGAGGCCACATACCATTCTTCAAATATGGGTCCTTGACTTTGCCATTCTGAAGGTACCCATTAGTCGCTTTTTTATTGTGAAAACAGTAAATAGTAAATGCCAGAATCTCAGTAAGGTTAAGGGGAATTGTTACGAGGGGTATTCCTTCTCCACCATTATATGGGATGAGTGTACACAACCAGCATACATTTATTATTACGAAGGGCAAATTCAAAACTCATAAACAAAAACAGATTATTTCACCAAGTCCAGTCCATATGGGCCAACCCCAGAATATAAAAGAGGGTCAATAGCCCCATTGTCCTTTTTTGGTTCTCCGAACTGTTTAAAGTCAATCAGATGAATCCAACGTGGTGATCTTCAATCTTCTTGGCGGTTGATGTTGTTGATACCACTTGGTACAGTTCTGTTCAACACAGTTTTAATTCCTTCCGTCCCAATGCCTTATCAGTATGTAGTCTGACAGTATGAACTCGTCCCTGTGTTCAACTGGTAGTGGTATCTGCACTTCTTGTACCTTAGAATGCAGACCTGGCAAGGCATCGGGTAATTGCTGTGTATAATAATTAGTTAATCACTGAGGGCCTGTAGGTGAAACTTCCACACGTGAGTCGCACCACCAGTGGGTACGTAGCCTGTGGTCACCCTCAGTCCATAGCATCCTTCCCACAACTCGCAGTTACCCAGCCCTGCGTCACCTGCAAATCTGCCAATGCCACCATCACATTGCATTACATCGGCATACTCAGTTTCTCGCAGATCTGATGGCTATCAATGTCCCAAGATAGGCAAAAAATAGCGACATGTCCATCGCAATCTATCCTAGAAAGGGATTTCTTAAAAGAAAGAAGTTAACATTTTATCTTTTTGGCACCATACAGACAATCTTACAGTGGTGAAAGTGAACCCACGCATGTCTCCCCTCCACCTTTTCTACGGTAGGGGTTGTTAGAAGGACCTGGTAATGCCCTTCCCACCGAATGTCCAGTCTCTTCCTCATCCAATTCCTGAGTATTACACATGTACCAGGTTCAATTTTAGACATAGTGGTTCTACTGTACATCCTTCAATGCCCTGGTTAACGATAAAATATAATTAGTCATTTCCATTGTCATGTGATGAAAGTGAACAGCCTTTGGAGTATTCTGGTTCCATGTTGCCCCCAGTGGATGGTCATATAAAATCTCTGCTGAATTCCTTTTATTGTCATTCAAACAACTCAAACAAACAAAAGTTTGAACAGATTTTCGTTCCCTGTAGTCATAACAGCAAAAACAAAACACACAGTTCCACACAACATCCAGCACAGTGAATCTCCAAACATCTCCTTACTGTGATGGAACGCAAAAGTCCTATCTCCCTCTCCCTTCTTATCTGTTCCACTGGAGAAAGCCTGTCCCAAGAGAAATACAAGCAACATGATCTTGTGAAGTATCTCAGCAAGCAATGTAATATCAATTAGCTCTTTCATGCCTTGTGTTTCATTTTGGCCAAAAATGTCACACAAAACAATTCAATTCTCACAACACAAAATTTGCACATCAAAATAAAGTCCACAATAGACCTACACAACTCAGTATTTAGAACCACAGAAGTTAACAATGCAAAAAAGGTATTTGATCTAAATACTCCAAATCTGAAGAATCTGAGTGTGCCCCTTTAATTGATTGCACTGAACCGCATCGGAATTCTCAGTGGAATCCTTATCAGTAGAGAAAAAAAACACTGTAAAAACAGTCAAACTGCTGCTTCGAGGTGATCAATGTTAAAGCCCCCAGACATTGCCATGTGTTAAAGGGACACACACAACTATTGTTTCAAACACAAAGCTCTTTAAACATTTATAACAAATAACACATTTGCACATTTTTCTCTTAAGTCATGATCCAAAAACACACTCCACATAGCTTCAAAGTGTAACACATGTATCAAAGACTTCAAACCTGATTAGTTTTTTTATCATAGCAACAAGAATTTAAAAAACCTATTTACACCAAGGACCCCATGCATTTCAGTCTCTTAAAGGAACCCATACACATACACAAAAGAATGTACAAAAGCATTTACAAAAGCAGTTCATACTATATTTACTTCAAAGACGTCTCTTTGTAATCTACTTTCCCTTTTTCTGACAAAACCCTTTTTTTTTTCACCAAAAACTTGGTTTCAAAAAATTTACAAGAAAGATTTTACAAGCTGCTGTTTTTTTATTAGCTCTGGGAGGACTGAGGTCACAATTGTGGTTATAAAGTCTTTTAATTGTGAAAGCCTTCTTGTTGAAATAAGAAAATTAAGTTGGAAATAAAACCCGTTACAGCATTTTCCTCCACCATAAATCTTCACAATGAAGGCAGCAGGGTAGGATGGTCCAATTCCCTGTCAGTCAGGATCCTGGACGCTGTGATTGGACATGATCCAGATCGTGATTAGTCAGATTTCCCGTCACTCAAAGTCTGGCCACACCACTGAAGTGGCGACCAATCAGACTCCTATTTTTCAAAGACTGACCACACCCAATAAGATATCAAATTCCACAGACAAAGACCCACATTCTCATCCGAGGCTTAGCAATGCAAGGTTGCCTGCCATTCTGTTGCTCTGTGCCAAAGGCTATTCAAATCTTGAAGGCAGGTTTGTTTTAACTCTGAATGTTGAATTTAATACTGTTTCTCTTCTCCTGCCTCAGTCCTTACTCCCTTCCTTTTCTTCGTCTGCTTTAGTCAGGAAATGTTTAATTCTGTCCGAATTTCCCCGCCAATTTCCCTATTTTGCTTTGTCAGAAAAAGGGATCCCATCACCTTTTCTCATTTCTAACCATGTGGTCAGCTTGTAACTTAACATTCTAAATTTCTTATTATACTTAGGATTCAAATAACACATATGTTGAACGGTGGTTCCCCCATCACTGTTATCCAGAGCATTCCCCATAGATAGATAGAGAATAAGAGAGAGAGAGAGAGAGAGAGAGAGAGTGAGAGAGAGAGAGAGAGAGAGAGAGAGAGAGAGAGGAGAGAGAGAGAGAGAGAGAGAGAGAGAGAGAGATGAGAGAGAGAGAGAGAGAGAGAGAGAGAGAGAGAGAGGAGAGAGAGAGAGAGAGAGAGAGAGAGAGAGAGAGAGAGAGAGAGAGAGAGAGAGAGAGAGAGAGAGAAAAAGCAGACTTCGTAACTGTTTAATATAAATCCCAGGTGTCTCAACTGAGCTGACTCGCTAACCGAGACCCCAGTTTCTCAACCTAGCAGACTTCTTTTCTTTTAATAATAAGACCCAGGTGTCTCAACTGAGCTGACCCGCTAACCGAGACCCCAGTTTCTCAACCTAGCAGACTTCTTTTCTTTTAATATAAGACCCAGGTGTCTCAACTGAGCTGACCCGCTAACCGAGACCCCAGTTTCTCAACCTAGCAGACTTATTTTCTTTTAATATAAGACCCAGGTGTCTCAACTGAGCTGACCCGCTAACCGAGACCCCAGTTTCTCAACCTAGCAGACTTCTTTTCTTTTAATATAAGACCCAGGTGTCTCAACTGGCTGACCCGCTAACCGAGACCCCAGTTTCTCAACCTAGCAGACTTATTTTCTTTTAATATAAGACCCAGGTGTCTCAACTGAGCTGACCCGCTAACCGAGACCCCAGTTTCTCAACCTAGCAGACTTCTTTTCTTTTAATATAAGACCCAGGTGTCTCAACTGAGCTGACCCGCTAACCGAGACCCCAGTTTCTCAACCTAGCAGACTTCTTTTCTTTTAATATAAGACCCAGGTGTCTCAACTGAGCTGACCCGCTAACCGAGACCCCAGTTTCTCAACCTAGCAGACTTCTTTTCTTTTAATATAAGACCCAGGTGTCTCAACTGAGCTGACCCGCTAACCGAGACCCCAGTTTCTCAACCTAGCAGACTTCATTTCTTTTAATATAAGACCCAGGTGTCTCAACTGAGCTGACTCGCTAACCGAGACCCCAGTCTTCTCAACCTAGCAGGACTTCTTTTCTTTTAAGAAACAATGCTGCTTGTCTCACAACCCGATAACTCCTCGGATGTCTCAAAAAGGCAGACAATAGAGGGAGAGAGAGTGTGAGAAAAAGAAGATAGACAGAAAAAGAGAGAGAGAGGAGAGAAAAACAAAAAACCCAATTCTTAAAAAATACATACACAAAATTCATACGTAAAAATACATACACAATTCACAATTGTCTTACCTTTGTCTATCTCTAAGAACCTCAGCAGGGAACCAACGCAACGTCTGATGAAGAATCACCTATGTTCCCAGGAATGTCAAGGGGTCGGTTGCAACGGACCAATTAGAGCTCAGTTTTCTCCCTTGACAAACCCAGTAACATCTGCAACCTCAAGCTCATTCAGCTGTTGATGGTGTCCCAGCGAGACCTGCGCGACTACGCCAATGAAAAAGTTCACTTAAAAGATAGACAAAGTACAAATTCTTAAGACCATTCAAAGCTTTAATTTAACGTCTGACGGGTGTGAACTGAGAGACTCAGAGGCAACAGGTTCTCACGTCTGAATCTCCAGCAGCACACACAAAGAAATACCAGAACATCGAAGCTTATATACGTACCGATATAAAACCAATTGCATGATGTAATGACGCAAAAACCATCATCCACCTCCAAATATGGAGTTGTTTTTCACTCTTTGCCAAAAGCCAGTTACCCCGATGCATCCTCTGGGCCCCTTCTTATCTGATTAACCTCTTCAAACTTACATAAAAAAACTTGTAATAGAGCGGCGAACTATTCAACTTACATAAAAAAGCTTGCAAGAGAGCTGTGAACTTTTCAACTTAAAGGGAAAAAAAACCTGGCATGATAGGAGTTGTCCAAATCCCATCATGCATTACAATTGGCCTTTTACAACAGGAAGTTTAAATATGACAACAATCAATTAATAACTAACTCTTTCACTTACCTTCACCCCATCAGCCGTCGCATACAACACAAAATCCGAAATTTCCGCCACCCTCCAAAGGCGTCCCACCGCTAGCCACATTTTCCCATCTCCACCCGTTTCCGTCTTCTGCTTAGACCGTTCCCTCCGCAACTCCCTGGCAACATCCCTTCCCCACCCAAACCACCCCCTTCCCCCTGCAACCGCAGAAGATGCAACACCTGTCGCTATACCTCCTCGACTCTCTCCAGGGACCCCGACAGTCCTTTCAGGTTCGGCAGAGATTCATTTGCACCTCCTCCAACCTCATCTACTGTATCTGTTGTGCAAGATGTGGACTCTTATACATCAGCGAGACCAAACGCAGACTCGGGCGATCGTTTCACGGAACACTTCGCTCAGCCCGCGTGAACCAACCTGATCTCCTGGTTGCTGGACACTTTAATTCTCTTTCCCATTCCTACACAGACCTTTCTGTCCTCGGTCTCCTCCATTGTCAGAGTGAGGCTAAACGCAAATTGGAAGAACAGCATCTCGTATTTCGCTTGGGCAGCTTACAGCCCAGTGGTATGAATATTGATTTCTCTCATTTCAGGTAGCACTGGCATTCCCTCTCTCTCCATCCCTCCCCCAACCAAGTTGCACTAGTTTCTCATTTTCACCCTGCAAACAGCTCACAATGGCCTATTTCCTTTTGTTAATTTTTTGCATATCTTTCATTTATTGTTCTTTATCCTAACCAGTCTGAAGAAGGGTCTCGACCCGAAACTTCACCCACTCTTCTCTCCAGAGATGCTGCCTGTCCCGCTGAGTACCTCCAGCTTTTTGAGTCTATCCGGTTTAAACCAGCATCTGCAGTTCCTTCTTCCACAGCTTTGACCCTGCTGTGATCATACTACTGATCATAAGCTAGGGTGTAGTCCCGATCTTCCAACAATACCTCATTGCAGACCTTGGACTTTTTCTCCGTAACTGTAATTCAATAAAGCTGTAACGTTATGTGCTGTACTCTGATATTTTTCACTTTGCTCTACCCGTATGTGTGGCTTAAGTAAGGATTCACAGGATGGTACGTAAACAAGCTTTTCACTGAATCTCAGACATGTGACAATATTAAACGAATCCAACATTAAGGCCATTCACCTTGTTTTTTTTAGTTATCTGGAAATGTATATGAATATTTTGATTCTACTTTAAAAAATATATATTTTCAACCGTTTTGCTTAATGTTGATTATTTTTGCATTGCTTCTCTCCACCACAATACACTTGCCATCCACTTTACCTTTAAAATGTTATAGAAAAATGAAAGAACTTGATGAAAATATTTTTCTTTTTACAACCTGACTGCTTTGTGATCTAACAGTGCCTTAATTGTTAGTTTTATAATTAACCCATTAGAATCTGGTTATCAAATTATCGTATAGAACGGATAATATGGTAAATAATTGAGTTTATAATCAGACGTATTCCTCTGATCAAGAATTAAGTTATTCTATCCTTTTATAATGTATCACCATTAGGTGGTG
The DNA here is from genome assembly GCA_038087875.1 of Malacoraja senta. Classification (NCBI taxonomy): domain Eukaryota; kingdom Metazoa; phylum Chordata; class Chondrichthyes; order Rajiformes; family Rajidae; genus Malacoraja; species Malacoraja senta. The sequence continues at coordinate 214,275,539 of CM075977.1, read as the reverse complement.
CAATTACTGATGCAACATGGAGCTGATCCCCTTGAAAAGAATGATTTTGGTAACTGCGCAATGGATTTAGCTGTGGGTGACGACATGAAGAGTTTAATCAAAACGATCCACAAAGGAGAAACGGTATGAATGTATTCTACCTTTAATTTTACCTGCATGATTATGTCATAATTTATCAGCAAGTAACGGAAGACTTTCGCAGAGCTCCATTTCTTAAATTTGTGTTTATTGTGTGTTTTTGTTACTTTATTATATGTATGACTGCAAGGCATGAAATTTCGTTCAGACCGTAAGGTTTGAATGACAATAAAGGATACTTTACTTACTTACTTTGGTAGCATGCCTGAAGCCAGAGGTGATTGAAAAACATTGCTCAGAGGCTTTATAATATCCT